>CM047528.1:11031944-11034444 GCA_026122265.1 Ammodytes dubius
CTTAAAGGTGCAGTGTGTAGGTTTTGTGGCCATTTTGACTTATATAATATGAATAAGTATGTTTTAATTAGTGTATAATCTCTTGAAATAGTGGGCGTCCTGGGGAAATGCACCTGTTGGAAGACCAAGAAGAGAGAAGAAGTACTATAGAATAAATAACTAAATACATCTTCACCTCATCACTTGATATTGTGGAAAGACTTGAGGCAGTGGTGGATGATGCCATCTTTAGTAACTATAGCTTCTAGTCCTTGAAGGCCACCGTAGCTTCTGTAAATTCTCCCCAAAGGGAGGGGTTAGCAAGGGAGCGTTGACATCTACAATCTCACCACTAGATGCCACTTAATATTCGATTTTACACATGTACCTTTAACTACAACCAGAAACACATTTAGTACAATTTTTGCACTTTTCCACTACATGGTATCGGTCTACTGTATAATGCGTAACTTTTCCATATAATAATGTCGGTTACATTCAAGCCATCGCTAAATGAGTTAACAAGTTGATAAAAGCCTATCTGCTCCACAAAACTCTCTCTGTATTTCTCAGTTGGCAGCGTTTACAAACTGTGTCCAACCCCCCCTGCATGTGCAGGAGCTCAGAAAAATCCCAAGAAGAGCCCAAGAAATGTTTCAGTTGTCGATTCTACTGCTAAGAAAAAACCTGGATGTACAGCAGAAGGTATAAAATCCATGTGCCATCACTGAAGGCTTTACCTCATGTAGATGGCGATGTCTGACTCGCCATGGGGGCGGCAGAAGTTACGCACTTAGCTTTAAGAGCTGGTATTTTGAATTGAAAAAGCGCAATATTTTTGTTCAAATTTTCCGCCTTTACCGACCCGACCCCGACTTTGCTTACCGCCTTTAAACATTTGTTTCTTCAAAAGCGGATTGTTGTTGTTAGAAAATTTGCACTGAGGAGCCGAGAGACTAGACATGACGTTGAGGTCGTGCGCCAGTTTACAGTTTCAGTCAGAAGCCGGCGCATGACACACGTCACGACCAAACGTTATGCGATTGGTTGGCAGATCCAGAGTGGCACTGGGCAGATCCAATAGTTTTAAACTTCAACAGACACCCGCCTTCAAATGAGTTAACGTTTGTCAATTGAGCGATTCCAGACCTTCTGTACAAATTAAATTAAGTCGATGGTCTGGTATGATCAGGCCAGAGTGACTAGAAATAATCTAAAAAACAGAAAACTGCCATTGATAAAAAAAAATAGTTATTTTTATAGAAGATTTTTTTAAATTCTGTTCAAAAATGTCTTAAACCGAATCATGGAACCAAAGAGGCCCAAAGGTTTAGCTATTGAAACGATGGCCGAATGCCGTCGTGCTTTTATTGTTGTACATTACTTTGTGCCAGTTAAAGCTGGGTATATGATTTCTGATTGGTCAAAGTTAACATGAGCTGTAACTTTGACCAATCAGAGCGAGGCTCCGATTCTCTGTTCTTATTGGCTGTTGGGACTGTCCATTCACTTTGGCACGACTTTGTTGGTGTAGAGCGTGTCAGGGAGGGACCATAGGGGAGGGACCAAAGAGAACAAGTGGAGGGTTGAGGTATTTGGATTCGAACTCTATCCCAACTGCCCTTTTCTCCCCAAATCATATACCCCAGCTTTAAAGAGAGAGAGGCCTAAAAACACTGTATCAGGGTGTTATATCACTCTCCATCCATTACCAGCTTAAAGGAGCTACGAGGAACAATTAGATATTTCTGAAACAGTCAATTTTCCTCTGATGATCATAAATGACATGTAACAGCAAACGAGACCATCAGTGCAAAGAATGCTTTTTATATAGTTTTTCTTAATGCCTTTGTCATGGGTTACGCTCACCCAGGAACAACAGCTGGCGTGGTAAAAACACTACCGCTTTTGACCAAAGGGGGGCGCTAAGAATTAACACAAACTGAAAGTTCCTCGGAGCACCTTTAAGATATTTTCTATTTTGTACCTAGACACGGATATTTCATATTTTTTCATCAAATTTACTTAAAAATATCCTCTTCATGTTTTGTTTTGTTAGTTCTCAGTCACAGAACCATGTAGTGAAGACACACACGCGCCATCTGAACCCTGTACAGTCGATGTAACATATGGAAATGCTTTTTGAAATATTTTGTTCTTTGTTATTGTTGGAAAAATAAATGTCTTATTATTACCAATTCTATGAATGTTGTTGTTGTTTTAATGCACACACGCATACAACACACACACACACACAACCACACACACACACACACACACAACACACACACACACACACACACACACACACACACACACACACACACACACACACACACACACACACACACACACACACATACACACGACACACAGAACATGTTGTTATTTTGTCTTATCAAAGTATTTATAATATTAAGTGAAGTTGCATCATTTTCACACACACACACACACACCCATAACACACACACACACACACACACACACACACACACACACACACGCACACACACAACAACAC
>CM047528.1:11039444-11051944 GCA_026122265.1 Ammodytes dubius
TGTAGGGATAGCACTGAATACACACACACACACACACACACACACACACACACACACACACACACACACACACACACACACACACACACACACACACACACACACACACACACAGACAGACAGACAGACAGACACACACAGTAAGTAATGGCGAATGAAGGAATTTTGTTCCTGTTTTTTGTGGGTATTGGATATTTCAGAACAATAAGAGAGTCTATAGTTTGCATGTTTCACATTTTATCCCAAGTGTGTCTCAAACCCTCCAAAGTCCTGGCCTATTCAATTGTTTTGAACAAATGTTACTCCACAGCCTAGGCTCTGTAAACGGGAATTTTGTTATAGCTATGGTGGCCCCCTTTGCTTACATATAAGCTGTGTATTAAGACCAGCATTTTTTTTCAGCACACACACAGTAGAGACAGGTAGTGTACTATGAGGAGAATATTCACTGATTTTGACAATAAGTGATTTTGAAAACAAGCGTTCACCAGAATCAACGACTCCACCCTTAAAGCCATAGTGCGTAACTTCTGAGTTAGTAGTTTAAATATTTCAAATGTTACCAGATTTATTCCAGGACATTTTGACTTGTATTTTTCCACTGCTGTTGTTTCTGAATCTCACTCTAAAGTATTTTGGTATTTCTGTCCACTGTCGGTTGCTTCTATCTGCGTGTGTGTTGTTTGTGTGTGTGTTGTGTGTGTGTGTGTGTGTGTGTGTGTGTGTGTGTGTGTGTGTGTGGTGTGTTTGTGTGTGTGTGTGCGTATGTGTGTGTGTGTGTGTGTGTGTTGTGTGTGTGTGTGTGTGTGTGTGATCAGACATAAACACACATAAGTGGCTTTCAACATTTTCAGACAGAAGTGGAACCTTTTCCTCAAGCGTTATAGGTTTGACAGAGGCACGACACACACACACACACACACACACACACACACACACACACACACACACACACACACACACACACACACACACACACACACACACACACACACACACACACACACACACACACACACACACACACACACACACACACACACACACACACACACACACACACACACACCCCAACAGCTGCAGTAGGCTTGAGGGGCGTCACCGTGTATTTAGGCTTCAGAATGAATGGAATGTTCCGCAGCACTTATCAAAATATGCAACTTACATCTTAGACCATTTTCCTCTAACCCGAGGGCTGTTTTCAACCTTTGAATTTTTTTTTGAATTTTGAATTTTTTTTCAGACATATCAAAAACAATACAAAACAAAATGAAAGGCATAAAATACAATAAACAAAATGTATGTTTAAATGACTTAACAAAAATAAAAAAAATAAAAAAAAAGTATCTGTATTGATCTTTATTATACTATCTATGGTATTGATGTGATATGCCTGAAAAGGAGCAGGAAGAAGTATACACTTATTTAATCCTACCCCTTTTCCATAGTAAAAAAATAAAAATATTTATTATATTGCTTCTTGTATTCCATATAATCTCTATACTAACTAAACCTTATCAGATAGTTGCCGTTTTCTCTGACACCTCCGCCATATAAAAATTTAATTGGGAAAATTTGCCATTTGATTATTTGGGCAAAAATTTTTTTTTTAAAGCACTGGTCAATTTTGAGATTTCTTTTGTCTATTTATCTTCCATAACATGTCTTCTTTCATAATAGAATAAATCAAAGGTCCAAAATGTACATTCAGGTATTTATTTGACTAAATCTTGTCTGTTTGCGTCTGTATATTTCCCCTATACAACCATCTTTAACAGACATTGTCTCGACATTATTATTTTTTAAATAAAATCAACTTCTCTAGCACTTATATCACGAAAGTTTAATGATGATATCTAGAAGTTAAACATGTAACTCTCTACTGTTGCTCCTATAATGTATCTAAAAACGTCCAGGTTTATGAGAGACAGACAGACAGACAGACAGACAGAGAATCACACTCACACTCACAAGTGATTTTAAGACAAACTGAACACACACACACACACACACGCAGGCACGCACGCAGGCACGCACACACACACACGCACACACAAGCAGGCACACGCAGCACGCAGGCAGGCTGGCAGGCGCACACACACACACACACACACACACACACACACACACACACACACACACACACACACACACACACACACACACACACACACACACACACACACACACACACACACACACACACAACAACACACACACACACACACACAACACACACACAGTCTATGCGAGTGAGACAAACATTTTTATGGGTGATGAACTCACTATGAACTGTGAAAGTTTTATGATCAGAGAATTATCACGCTGCGATCTCAGCCCATTCCATTCCTAGTAACATATCTACATTTTTTACTACTTTTAATGTTGATTTATGAGTTTTTCTGTAAATTTTATCACTTCTTCGTGATTTTGGAGACACTAAAAGCATAAATAGTGTCTAAAATGCGTGCATAAGACTTTATCAAATGCATTCTAAATCTTCAGTTTCATGCATGACAACTCATAACAATTTTATTAAAGTTTAATAAATGGTGGTCGTAGTAAAAGTGATTAAATTATGTAAAAAATATATAAATAATAACTTTAAATTATCAGAATTACGAAATACTAGGTGTAAATAATATATTTGTATCACGTAAAGGTGCCACGAGGAACTTTTAAATATTTCTGAAACAGTCTAATTTTTCCTCTGATGATCATAAATTACATGTAACAGCAAACGAGACCATCAGTGCAAAGAATGCTATTTTTATATAGTTTTTCTTAATGCCTTTGTCATGGGTATACTATACGCTCACCCAGGAACAACAGCTGGCGTAGTAAAAACACTACCGCTTTTGTCCAAAGGGGGCGCTAGAATGAAACACAACTGAAAGCTCCTCTGAGACACTTTGAAAGTTTTATCTGAAACATTGTTTTAATATCTCCTGAGTGACTTATAAGTTATTTTGACAAACTGTGACGATTTTCAATTTTATGAAATCAAACTTTTCCTGGCAGAGCCGTGAATCCATCGTCCAAGATTGGGTGTATTTGTGTGTGTGTGTGTGTGTGTGTGTGTGTGTGTCTGCTTCTGTGTGTGTGTGTGTGTGTGTGTGTGTGTGTGTGTGTGTCTGCTTCTCTGTGTGTGTCTGCTTCTCTGTGTGTGTGTGTGTGTGTGTCTGCTTCTGTGTGTGTGTGTGTGTGTGTGTGTGTGTGTGTGTGTGTGCGTGTGTGAAGAGATCATATGCTCTGAGTTTGAGTTATAAATCTCCCCATATGAGCCGGTGAGTCTTTCTCCCTCGAGGACAGAATGTTGCTGTGAACGTGTCAAATGCATTTTACGATGTGTCGAAGAAAACCGCAAAAGACTGATTAGAATGAAGTTGAGACACTGTGTGTGAATGTGTGTGTGTGTGTGTGTGTGTGTGTGTGTGTGTGTGTGTGTGTGTGTGTGTGTGTGTGTTGTGTTGTGGTGTGTTGTATCATTTAGTGGTGTGTTCAGTTGTCTTAAATCATTGAGAGTGTGAGTGTGTTTCTGTTCTGTCTGTCTGTCTGTCTGTCTGTCTGTCTGTCGTATGTCTGTCTGTCTGTCTGTCTGTACTGTCTGGTCTGTCGTGTCTGTCTGTCTGTCTGTCTGTCTGTCTGTCTGTCTGTCTGTATGTCTGTTGTCTGCTGTCTGTGTCTGTCTGTACTGTCTGTCTGTCTGTCGTGTCGTGCGTGTGGTCTGTGTGGCTGTCAGTCTGTGTGGTGTGGTGTGTGTGGTGTGTGTGAGTGATGTGTGTGTGTGGTGTGTGTGTGTGTGTGAGTGAGTGGTGAGTGTGTGTGTGTGGTGTGTGTGTGTGTGTGTGCAGGTTAGTTGTTGTTGTGACTCACGTTAAAGGCACGGAGACTTTAAAGAGATGATAAGTGCTGAGCTGAGTCACAGTCTAAACGTCTACGTGTTCTAAAATAGAAAAAGATTTGAAAAAGAATTTGCAACAACAACAACAACAATTCTTCCCTTATATGATTAATACAGTACACAGACACACACACACACACAGACACACACACACACAGACACACACCACACACACACACACACACACACACACACACACACACACACACACACACACACACACACACACACACACACCACACACACACACACACACACACACACACACATGCACACACACACACCACACACACACACACACACACACACACACACACACACACACACACATGCAGACACAGACAGACAGACACACACACACACACACAGACAACACACACACGCAGACACAGACAGACAGAGACAGACAGAGACAGACAGACAGACAGACAGACAGACAGAGACAGACAGACAGACAGACACACAGACAGACACAGACACACACACACAGTCTCACACTCATGGGATGCAAAACAAAAACCCTGAATCTCTTGTCGTCACACACACACAGGTTAAAAGTTTGTTATCTATTTTAAAATTCACTCATTATGAAAAATGTATGATTTTTTCTTGGTTCTACAACATTAATATTGGACTCGAGAAAAAAAACACGAGTCGGTACTGTGTGTGTGCGCTGAAAAAGAATGCACCTAGGCTCTGTAAACTGGTATGTAAACAAAGGGACCACTGCACTACTATCTATCTATCTATCTATCTATCTATCTTATCTATCTATCTATCTATCTATCTATCTACTATCTATCTATCTATCTATCTATCTATCTATCTATCTATCTATCTATCTATTATTATCTATCTATCTATCTATCTATCTATCTATGCTAAGTATTAACACTTGATTTTTATTGAACAGATCATGAGGGGGTATTATTCTACTTATGCTCAAATTTAGCAAATGGATGTGTCCTTTCTTTCACCTACTTTCAAGTTACTGTTAATTATTTAAAAGGAACATTTGGAGTGAGAACGACGGCTAATTGGGATTTACCACAGAAAGCAACCTGTCCCTATTGTGGTTCTTACAACTTGCTCTGCCCTAGTTTAAGACAAGCTCGGGGATCAACAAGATGTCTTACTAGAAAAATGTACTACTTTCTATCTATCTATCTATCTATCTATCTATCTATCTATCTATCTATCTATCTATCTATCTATCTATCTATCTATCTATCTATCTATCTATCTATCTATCTATCTATCTATCTATCTATCTATCTATCTATCTATCTATCTATCTATCTATCTATCTATCTATCTATCTATCTGTCCGTCCGTCGTCGTCCATCCAACTATCTAAAGGAAAACGTTCACATTTTGAGTTCATACATCCTTAGAAAATCTATCTATCTGTGTGACATCACACATGGTAAAATGTAGGGTTAGGATTAACAGGACAGCTGGGCCAAGGGAAGACTGAGGGAAGACTGAGGAAGAAAAACCTGATTCATTATATTATAAAAGCGATTTTATAATGATAAAACGTGGTTCCATATGGGTGAAGTTCATATGCGAGTCAAGGCAGGTGAGACGATACTTTTTGGCAATATAGTGAAATGGTAAATGGACTCCACTTCAGTTATATAGCTCTTTTTAGACGATTTTCTCAGCCCCAAAGCGCTTTACATTTCTTACCACATTCACCCATTCACACACACACTCATACACCGATGGCAGTATATACAGGTGAAACTCGAAAAATAAGAATATCATGCAAAAGTTAATTTATTTCAGTAATTCAACTTAAAAGGTGAAACTAATATATTATATAGACTCATTACATGCAAAGTGAGATATGTCAAGCCTTTATTTGTTATAATAATTAAGATTATAATGGCTTACAGTTTATGAAAACCCCAAATTCAAAATCTCATAACATTTCTTGTATGAATCGTGTATGTGTGTGTGTGTGTGTTTTGGGTAGAGAGGGGGGGGGGCGTATTGTGTTCCCCTAAACGCTCCAGATGGTTAGTTAAGCCGCTGTCCCGCGCTCTTACGAGAGACAACGTCCCAACATGATTATTCATGAGAAGAAAAGTGATTATTATATTCATACGGTAAGGGCTTCAGCAACATGACGACTATGGGCCTCATGGCTATTCATGAGCTCTGGACTAATCCCATCTAACAGGCACAAGAAGGGGCATTTTGAGGGGGGGGGGGGGTGTTTTCTTTAAAGCTGGGGTATATGATTTCTGATTGGTCAAAATTAACATGAGCTGTACACTTTGACCAATCAGAGCGAGGCTCCGATTCTCTGTTCTTATTGGCTGTTGGGACTGTCCATTCACTTTGGCAGGACTTAGTTGGTGCAGAGCGTGTCAGGGAGGGACCATAGGGGAGGGACCAAAGAGAACCATCCCATACTGGATCAACAGAGCTTTCTTTGAGGGGCATTTTGAGGGGGTCATTTTAAGGGTTAAGATAATAAACTTCTCTGCTTTCCCTGAAATCTCATATTGAATTTTCTCCATATATACAGTGTTGGAGAACTCTATGAGCCAGATGTCTAAACGGGGGGCTATGAGGGGCTTTGAGGGGGTGCTTTGAGGGAGTAATTTTAGGGTTAAGATGCCCCCACCCCCCATCCCAAAGATGATCCTTACCTCCTTAATGAGTGAAGTGTACAGTGCCTCTCATTAATCCCTGTTTCTAGGTCAAAGCACAGTGAACGCATTAGAGCATCAGGAATGGGCTGCTGATCAACACACACACACTCTGCTGTGCTACTGTTTGATAGAGAGACTATGTAGGGGCTCCAGGCATTAGTTAAACATGGCGGACACCTTTAAAACCTGCAGTGTGTAGAATTTTGGGTTTTATTTCCTAGCAGACTTTGTAGAAAATAATTATAATATCCATAAGTACGTTTAATTTAGTGCATAATAGCTGAATATTTTTTTTAGATTTTTTTTTTAAATTATTTTTTCACATTTCTGCATATCTTGGACCAAGGCCTAGTGCCGCCATGTTGAAAGTGTCATAGTTGGAATGTCATCAGGTGCATTGTTTAAAATTTAGAATTGTTCTTGTCCTTGAACTTGAAGGCCACTGTAGCTTCTGTTATTATTCTAAAGGGTTGGGGTTACCAGGGAGCTGTTGCATTCTAGAACTTTGTAGAACTTTCTTGATGATGTCATATTACACACTGCACCTTTAAGAGGGCAAATTCTTACTGAGAATTAGATTTAGGAAATGTTTTGCATGTTGTGTGGACGTTAGTTTAGGCTCTGAACATTAGACCTCTGTGCAAATAAACTAGGAGGGATGGTCTGGTAGGATCAAGCTAAACCCCGACTGCTATAATACATTTTGATCGATTAAATAAAGAAAAATTGATTTGGTAATTAAAAAATCCCGACTACAGCTTTGAAACGGTTAAAACAAAATTCTCTCTTCTCTCTCTCTAGGGTTCTGAGTCCCTTTGCTACTGCCCCGTCTCTCCAGGGCGACACACACACACACAACACACACACACACACACACACACACACACACACACACACCACACACACACACACACACACACACACACACACACACCACACACACACACACACACACACACACACACACACACACACACACACACACACACACACACACACACACACACACACACCACACACACACACACACACACACTGGGGGGCACGTATATATTCTCTCATTAGTGCAGATTTGGGGCCCTGGGGCCACATGTGTGGAGTGGGATGCTCGACATTAAGGCGGCTGCAATTCTCTGTCATGGCTGTTCTGATGAAGTGGTTGTGTTGTTGTGTGTGTGTGGTGTGTGTGTGTTGTCGTGTGCGTGTGTGTGTGTGTGTGGATGTGTGTGGGGAGTGTGTGTTGTGGGGGGGGGGGGGGGGGATATACACTGGGCTCTTGTTCACGGACCTTTTTTGGAATTTAAAGGTGGAGTCAGCGATTCTGGAAGAATGCTTGTTCTCAATTTTTTTTAAAAACTGTTTTGAAGTTAGAAAGCTTCTTGAAAAGTTACTGTTTCACTGTTGTTGTTTACAGCGGTTTGCTTATGTCGCCTCCCAGTGTCAAGCGTCTACACACAAACTCTGTCTCATTAACAGCTTTGACTTTACAGATCAGAGAAGAGAGAAAAGTTTTAGTTTATAGTCGTTTGGATTGGGTTGACAGCATGGGAAGGGGAATGTATTAAACGTATACAGTCTTGGAGAAAAATTTAGTAACACTCAAATGTCAGTGTCTCTCGTTGATATTTATAGGTTATCTTTGAGTAATAACATTTGGTTTTAAATGTAAATATGACAATCATTCTACCAAATTTTTGTAGAGTATTGAAAAACTAATGTTGAGATATGTCTGTTAAGATGTTGTATGAGAATATACAGCCACAGACAGGTTTAGTCAATAAACACTGATGTACATGTTGGACTTTGATTTTGCTAGTATGATGAAGATGTTAGGTAGATAAGCCAAACAATTAAAATGTCATGAGGTGTTGAAAACTTATTTTGCCACAGTGTTTCTACACAAAAGTCTGAGTCACGTGTGTGTGTGTCGTTGTGTGTGTGTGTGTGTGTGTGTGTGTGTGTGTGTGTGTGTGAATCCCCCTGACATTACATCATGGGTCGGCTACGCTCTTAAAGGCACGGCGTCGCAGTCTGATAATCTCTATGAGTGACTTCACCACAACTCAATGTAATTAAGGAGCTTTAGCAGATACAAAACAGCATTATTGTTCTTAAGGTGGATTTGGGTGTGTGTGTGTGTGTGTGTGTGTTGTCTGTGTGTGTGTGTGTGTGGCGTGGTGTTTGTGTGTCGCTTGTGTGTGTGTGTGTGTGTGTGTGTGTGTGTGTGTGTGTGTGTGTGTGTGTGTGTGTGTGTGTCTTAATCACCTAAAAAGATTATCTGAAAAGCCTGAGTGATTTATGAGCGAGTTGATTTTCCCAGAAGAGTTCAGTTATTCAGGATTCTGCTGCTGTAAATATTATTGGTTTTAATCTGGTAATAAGTTAAGTTACTTTATTAGTCGAATGGTTACATTGAATTCGGTCTTTTCCATCTCCCCTCTCAAGTCCCCACACTCCAGAGGGGGTCAGAGCGCAGGGTCAGCCATAGTACAGCGCCCCTGGAGCAGTTTGGGGTTAAGTGCTGCTCAAGGACACAATGGTAGAGATGGTGGGCACCGTAGATGTAATAGCAGCCACCACTAGTTTTACTACTAACACCCTCCTGTCCGGTGCCGGGGATCCAACCAGAGACCTCATGGTTACTGGGGAGGAACCAGAGACCTCATGGTTACTGGGAGGAGGAACCAGAGACCTCATGGTTACTGGGAGGAGGAACCAGAGACCTCATGGTTACTGGGAGGAGGAACCAGATACTCATGGTGTTACTGGGAGGAGGAACCAGAGACCTCATGGTTACTGGGAGGAGGAACCAGAGACCTCATGGTTACTGGGAGGAACCAGAGACCTCATGGTTACAGGGAGGAACCAGAGACCTCATGGTTACTGGGAGGAGGAACCAGACCTCATGGTTACTGGGGGAACAGAGACCTCATGGTACTGGAGGAACCAGAGACCTCATGGTTACTGGGAGGAGGAACCAGAGACCTCATGTTACTGGGAGGAGGAACCAGAGACCTCATGGTTACTGGGAGGAGGAACCAGAGACCTCATGGTTACTGGGAGGAGGAACCAGAGACCTCATGGTTACTGGGAGGAGGAACCAGAGACCTCATGGTTACTGGGAGGAGGACAACCAGAGGACCCTCATGGTTACTGGGAGGAGGAACCAGAGACCTCAGTTACTAGACAGGTTGGGATCATGAGGAGATATTCACTGATTTGGACTAAAAAGTGATTTTAACAACAAGCGTTCTCCAGAATCACTGACTGCACCTTTAATCGATAGCAGTGCATTATATTTTTATGTTTTTCTGGGCAGAAGTCGGTAGTAAAAATGAAAAATCCCTTTCAGCAGAGTAGAGTCAAAGCTTTACATTCTGCAGACTTCACAAATCAAGACGTGACAGTTCTATGGCTTTACAATTAGCAGTAAATTATGGACGCAGGCCCAACTTACACATAACACACAGACACACACACACACACAGACACACACACACACACACGCGCACACACACACACACAACACATACACACACTTTGCTTGCCATATAGTGTCAAAGCAAAAACTCTATACAACTCCATTGATGAATTTGCATAACGCATCATCGCCAAAAAACGTCCGCGCCAAAATCAAGTGAACCCAATTTGTTTTGGGCTTTTTGGTCATTATGGCTTGACCTGGTACTATGTATGGATATAAAGAAAAGACACACGCGGCAGACGCGCACCACACACACACACTCACACCGTACTACACACACACACAATACACACACACACCACACACACTATCACACACACAACACACACACGAGCCACACACAACACACAGCACACACATAGGCAAACACACAACACACACACACACACACACAAACACAAACACAACACACCAAACACACACACACCAACACAACACACACAACACACACTACACAGACACACACAACAAAACAGCACACACACCAGCACACACCACACACACACACACACACACACCACACACACACACACACACACACACACACACTGGCACTGGTTCAAGGCAGCAGCCATTAAAGGAGCTTACTGAGTTCTGTTCCAATTCTCTTACTGAACGTTGAATGGATGACATCACACGCAGCTTCTGTTCACATCTCATCGGAGCAAACTGAACAAATATTGGCAACGACAGAGGTTCCATTTCCTATTTATTTCTACCACACACACACACACACACACACACACACACACACACAGACAGACAACAGACAGACAGACAGACAGACAGACAGACAGACAACAAACACACCACTGGAAAGTACATTTAAGTAAGTTTTTTACTCAAGTGAGACACTGCAGAGGAATGGGTATTTTTTAATTTTTTTTTATATTATCAGAACCTATGAAGTGCTTATTATCAAATTAAGGTGTTTTACCTAAATTAACTTCCCAAATGCAAGTGCCTGTACATCTGAAACACTAGTCCATTCATATATTGGTCATTTTAACAATTAAATTGGCTATTGATTCTGACTTTTTTTATGTAAACGTGGACAATATTTCATTTTTTTTATTTTAACATTTTGTACAAACCAAAATGATCAATTTAAAGTTTGGTATTTGTACTTTTACTTAAGCAAAGGCTCTAATCAAACACACAGAGAGATAGAGAGAGAGATAGAGAGAGAGAGAGAGAGAGAGAGAGAGAGAGAGAGGGGAGAGAGAGAGAGAGAGAGAGAGAGAGAGGAGAGAGAGAGAGGAGAGAGAGAGAAGAGAGAGAGAGAGAGAGAGAGAGAGACTTGATGGAGATCCCATTTAGCTGCAATCACCCTAATTCTCAGGGATAATTTATGTTAAGTTATGGCCGGCTGTATATTTACTTTAAAGGCCGATAAGGATCATGTGTTTCTGGTTAGCGGGTGGAGAATACAATGGGGAGATTTGTTGCGGTGTGTGTGTGTGTGTGTGCGTGTGTGTGTGTGTGTGTGTGTGTGTGTGTGTGTGTGTGTGTGTGTGTGTGTGTGTGTGTGTGTGTGTGTGTGTGTGTGTGTGTGTGTGTGTGTGTGCGCGTGTGTTTGTGTGTGTGGCCCCCCGTGGAGTTACAACACAGTGAAGCAGTGTCTCTGTCCATCACTCAATTCAATTCCAAAAGCCATAGTGCGTAACTTTTTTCATTCATATAACTGAATGTCGGTTACATTCAAGCCATCGCCAAACGAGTTGATACAAAGTTGATTAAGCCTATTATCACTCCACAAAACTCTCTCTGTATTTCTCAGTATGGCAGCGTTTACAAACTGGTCCCCCCCCCCCCGACACTGGTGCAGGAGCTCAGAAAATCCCAAGAGGAGCCCAAGAAATGTTTCAGTTGTTGATTTACTGCTAAGAAAAAAACCTGGAGCTTCTTCATCTATCTATCTATCTATTATCATCCATCCATCTATCTATCTATTCATCCATCTATTCATCCATCTATCTATCTATCTATCTATCTATCTATCTATCTATCTATCTATCTATCTATCTATCTATCTATCTATCTATCTATCTATCTATCTATCTATCTATCTATCTATCTATCTATCTATCTATCTGAGAGCCGCAATGGCACTCTTGATAGCTACAGAACAGGGCTTATATCTCCTGTGTGGGGTGTATCAGGTGTGTTAATATCTACAAACAGACATAACAGGCTATCATCCCCACAACAAGTCAAACACAGGTCCATTCATGGTGTTTTCGTGCCTTTACCAGTGACCCCCAACCTTTAAAACTGTCTGCTCTTCAAACTCTATTTCCACCACAATATAATACAGACAGAGGGTTTGGAAGACCTCTGCTTAAATTGGTGTGTGTGTGTGTGTGGTGTGTGTGTGTGTGTGTGTTGTGTGTGTGTGTGTGTGTGTGTGTGTGTGTGTGTGTGTGTGTGTGTGTGTGTGTGTGTG
>CM047528.1:11061944-11066944 GCA_026122265.1 Ammodytes dubius
TGACACCCCCTGCCCTTACACCCTTAGCTGTTCATTGTTAAATGGTGACCGCGGCGGGCTGGCTGCTATATGGCATATTGTAGGTCTTAGTCGATCGTTAAAGCCTTTACTTAGAAAAGCAATCACTTCTTAGAAAGCAGAAAACGTTAATCCACAGTCACACACAATGTACAGTCACTAATGATGTCATTAGGGCTAGGTAATATTAAGCCTTCAGAACTCTAAGTAATTATCTTGTTGTGTTTGCTGGGTGTGACCCCAATAATTCACACACACGCGCACACGCACGCATGCACGCAAAACACACACACACACACACACAAACACAGTTTACAGTAAATGGGCTGACCTATATATGAAGAGTGGTCAGTTTCCACACTCACACACACGCGCGCACACACACACACACACACACACACACACACACACACACACACACACACACACACACACACACACACACACACACACACACACACACACACACACACACACACACACACACACACACACACAACACACACACACACACACACACACACACACACACACACACACACACACACACACACACACACACACACAACACACACACAGCTAATGGCACGCAGACCGTCCATATGTTTATGTCAGTAATCAACTGGTATGTCTTCAAAATATGTAACAAAAATACCGTACAAGCTGTATTTCCAGAAACAATGGTCGGCAGACTTAAAGACCTACTTCACCGGTTGGAATATGAAGGTGTATTGAACTCTGAGATCCTATTTAGTATAAATGTGCAAAAAAAAAAAAATCGGATCATCTTAGCCTGAGAAAAGGCAGAAAGAATGTTTTATGGTCTCACTGTCTAACCCTACAGTTTCCTTCTTGTGACATCACAGTAAGGGTTAGGATTAACAGGACAGCTGGGCCAAGGGAAGACTGAGGGAAGAAAAACCTCATTCATTATATTATAATAGTTATTTTATAATGATAGAACGCTGGTTCCGTATGGGTGAAGTATTCCTTTAACTGTGAACATCCTTATTTTGATTAATTGTATCACTATTATCGCTACAACTGAAACTGGCGCACGACCTCAACGTCAGTGTTCTCAGCCACTCCCCCTGCTCGCTGATTGGACCGGTAGAAAATCTGGCCGCAGAAAACCCACAAATACACCGCGCAGACCCAGACTGACTATAGCCTGGCACCGCCCGCCTACTACTTCCGCTCAATTTTCATTTCCCTTCAGTAGTCAGTCTGGGTGTGCAGTATATTCTTAGGTTTTCTCCGGACAGATTTCTGCCGGTCCAATCAGCGAACAGAAGGAGTGGCTCAGAAGCCGGCGCATGACATGGTTGGTTGGCAGATCCAGAGTGGCACTGGGCAGATCCAATAGTTTTAAACTTCAACAGACACCCGCCTTCAAGTGAGTTAACGTTTGTCAATTGAGAGATTCCAGACCTTCTGTACAAATGAAATGAAGTACGATGGTCTGGTAGGACCAGGCTAGACTGACTACTGAAGGGAAATGAAAATTGAGCGGAAGTAGGTGGGGGGGCGGTGCCAGGCTGGGTCGGAGATAACGCAATTTTGAATTCCTCTCAAAGTCTAGAACATTTTTGTGTGAAATTGACAAATAAAGTCGACTTTAACTGTGAACACATTTCTCCCAAAAAGAAGACTGTTGTTACTCTGGGATGTTAATGCAAACTCATATACAGCTTATAGCAAGCAAGATGCCCAGTTTACAGAGCCTAGGCTGTGTATTAACACTGGATCTATTTTTCAGTGCACACGCAGTACAGACAGGTAGCGGATCATGAGGAGATATTCACTGATTCACGTCGACAAGACTTTTGCTGACTGTTTGCATTTTTACCTGAACGCATTCGTCTCGGTCCAACTCAATTAAATCTTCTCTACGCGTGTTTGAAATAAATTTTTCACACTGGCAGTGCAAACAAAAAGTCGCTGGTGTGTGTGTGTGTGTGTGTGTGTGTGTGTGTGTGTGTGTGTGTGTGTGGGTGTGTGTGTGTGTGTGCGTGTGTGTGTGTGTGGGTGTGTGTGTGTGTGTGTGACTGTGGGTGTCTGCTTTCATCTAGGCTTTGTTGAAATATTTAAAATGTCTGGTGGAGTGTTACACGGGAAAAATAAAAATCCGAAGCCTTGATTTCATGGTCAGAAAAAATCCCGTTCTGATTGTAAAATACAGCAAATAGTGGAGGCCACACACACACACACACACACACACACACACACACACACACACACACACACACACACACACACACACACACACACACACACACACACACACACACACACACACACACACACACACACACACACACACACACACACACACACACAGATGATAAACCGAGGGATTAGCCATCTGAATGTCCACACCCAGGGTACGTTTGGAAAAGAATAAAGTTTCATATTTTTGTTTTCAGTTCTAGCTGGGAACCGATACTAAACCCAACATGGCATTGGTCACGCAGAGTCTGCTTTCATACCTGTGTGTGTGTGTGTGTGTGAGTGAGTGTGTGTGTGAGTGAGTGAGTGAGTGAGTGAGTGTGTGAGTGAGTGAGTGAGTGAGTGAGTGAGTGAGTGAGTGAGTGAGTGAGTGAGTGAGTGAGTGAGTGAGTGAGTGAGTGAGTGAGTGAGTGAGTGAGTGAGTGAGAGAGAGAGAGAGAGAGAGAGAGAGGAGTAGAGTGAGTGAGAGAGAGAGAGAGAGAGAGTGTGTGAGTGTCTGTCTGTCTGTCTGCTTTCATACCACTTACACATCAGCACAATCTGATCACAGCAAAAACAAGTAAATCTGTTGAGGTAGGAATTCGGCTTTTATGAGACTTGGACACTTTGTGAGGAACTTGGAACCAAACGTATGTCTAGAATATGTTAGTAAACCAAACTGTGGGCCCTGCTGCTGTAAACAACAACAACAGTGAAACAGCAACTTTTCAGGAAGCTTTCTAACTTCAAACAGTGTTCCAGGGATCACATTTTGTTTATTAAGTTATGAGAATATACTTTAGAAAATGTTTCACTTCTCTGACACACCCAAAGTTACACATTGCACCTTTAAGAGCACGCACACCTGCATGCAAAACTACAAGCTATCTCTTTAAGCACGAAAGAAACTGGAGCTCGGACAGACACGCATATGAACCCCAATATTGATTGTGTGTGTGGTGTTGTGTGTGTGTGTTGTGTGGTGTGTTGTGTGTGCGTGCCTGCCTGCGTGTGTGTGTGCGTGTGTGTGCGTGCTTGCATTCGTCTGTCTGTGCGTTTGTGTGTGTGTGTGTGTGTGTGTGTGCGTGCGTGCGTGCATGCATGCGTGTGTGTGTGTGTGTGTGTGATAGAGTGTGTGTGAGTGTCTGTCAGCACCCCAGGGCTTAAGAAATGGGAACTGGACCAGAAAAGGCAAAGACACACGGAGTAGGGGGGCCAGGGAGGGCCAGGGAGGGGGGGGTAGAGAGGGGGACAGCTACCCAAGAATGATGCACCGTGGCTGGGTTAAAATAAGTGACTGTTCCACATACATCCAGCTCAGTGGGGGAGCGCTCCATTTGACAGTTGGATGGTTTACCTCCAACAGGGACGGAGTTATAAGTGCTGGCACGATACGATGCATGCGTCAAGATGGACACCTTAGGAAAAAGAGTGTGTGGAGGGTGGGAGAGGGGGGGGGTGTGACTACTACAAGTGGTGACATTACAAAACTGAATTCTTCCCCAATAGGGCAGACAGCACGGAGGACGGATTTAGACTTTAGTGCTCTGAGTGGGTGGAGACAGACAAACAGACAGACAGACAGACAGACAGACAGACAGGACAGACAGACAGACAGACAGACAGACAGACAGACAGACAAGACAGACAGACAGACAGACAGACAGACAGGTAACTCAGTCAAGCTGGTAATGAATTGAAACTCGCCCCTGGGTTTAAAACGCTGCCAACTCCGTCATAGTGGCAGGGTCAGTGTAGATATGGGAATAACAGCTTTCACATGTGTGTGTGTGTAAGTGTTTTAAGTGTGTGTGTGTGACTGTGTGTGTGTGTGTGTGTCTGTGTCTGTGTCTGTGTCTGTGTCTGTGTCTCTGTGTGTGTGTGTATAAAACTGTTTTATCTTTCATCCCTATCATACTTTATTCATTCAGGAAGTCTTCAGACATGAATATTTAGGGCATGTCCGCACGTACACGGATATTTTTAAAAATAGATTTTGTCCCTTACTCTGTTTGCAGAATAAATTCCCCTACACACACACACTCTCACACACTCACTCACTCACTCACTCACTCACTCACTCACTCACTCACTCACTCACTCACTCACTCACTCACTCACTCACTCACTCACTCACTCACTCACTCACTACTCACATCACTCACTCACTCACTCACTCACTCACTCACTCACTCACTCACATCACTCACTCACTCACTCACACGATTGAAAATGCATTTGTTAAAAGTGTATTCAGTTTTTCTGGAGAACGCTTGTTGTCAAAATCAGTGAATACCTCCTCATGATCCGCTACCTTTCTGTACTGTGTCTCAGCTGAGAAAATATCTGGTGCTAATACACAGCCTAGGCTCTGTAAACTGGTATGTAAACAAAAGGGGCCCACCGTAGCTATTGCAACATGCCCGTTTACAGAGCCTAGGCTGTGTCAGACAGGTAGTGGATAATGAGGAGATATTCACTGATTTTGACAAAAAGTGATTTTGACAACAAGCGTTCTCCAGAATCACTGACTCCACCTTTATATAACACCCACACACTCATGTCAGAAACTCTAAAGGCTAAAAATAACAACGCATCTTGACTCTATTAACTTTGTGTGTCCGTTAATGTGCCGATTTTTGTGCTAAGTAGATCGGATAAAGGTGTTTTTTTTTTTTTTTGGCATTTTTATGCTTTATTGATAGTGCAGAGAGACAGAGGTGAAATGGGCAGAGAGGGGAGTGACATGCAGAGAACGACCGCGGGTGGGAATC
>CM047528.1:11071944-11079444 GCA_026122265.1 Ammodytes dubius
ACACGCACGCACGCACGCACGCACACACGCGCACACACACACACACACACACACACACGCACACGCACACACACGCTTTAAGCGGTTTGTGTTCCAGGCAGATACCGGTGTCAACATTTCACTGCATTTTATTTTTTTTAAGATTATTTTTTGGCATTTCCAAGCTTTATTAGACAGTACAGAGTTGTAATGGGGAGACAGAGAGAGAGAGAGAGAGAGAGAGAGAGAGAGAGAGAGAGAGAGAGAGAGAGAGAGAGAGAGAGAGAGAGAGGGGGGATGACCTACAGTAAAGGTCCACGGGTCGGATTTGAACCCGCGACCACTGCAACGAAGGCCGGAGCCAATATGGTACTCGCTCTATCCACTACGCCACCGGAGCGCACCGACACTTTATTTTTTTAAACTACGTGTTACTTTACTAACTGGTGCCTTTTCATGCTTTTAATGTGATAGAAAGCAGGAACATTTATCTTCCCTAACATGTCTTCTTTCATACTAGTATAAATCAAAAGGTCCACAATGTACATTTAGGTGTTTATTTGACTAAACCTTGTCTGTTTGCGACTGTATCTATCTTTCAGATGATTTTTTTTTTTTTTTAAAGATATTTTTTGGCATTTTTTATGCTTTATTGATAGTGTAGAGACAGAGTTGAAATGGGGCAGAGAGGGGAGTGACATGCAGAGAGCGACCGCGGGCTGGAATCTGCTGGCCGAGGCCCATGGGGGGGGGGGGGGACGCCCTACCAACTGAGCTAAGGGCGCCCCACAAATTATTAGTTTTTTATTGCCAAATTTGCATAAAACATTTCTGGTAAAAGTTGCGATACAATTTGTTATTGTTTTAATGTCAGTAATCAACTGGCAAAGTTTCCTGATGATATCTATAAGGTAAAACTCTTCCCCTATTCATTCACCTGCAGTGCCTGTAGCCTTCAATATAACTGTGTAAATAGTCCTTTATTTTCAGTACAAAACACACACACACACACACACACACACACACACACACACACACACACACACACACACACACACACACACACACACACACACACACACACACACACACACACACACACACACACACACACAATTCTCAGGAAAGGCTTTAGGTGCGTCTACACAGATTATCAACATGTGTAAACCAGACAGGACTGTGTGACTGTCACGTCTTCCAAACCACAAATGTTTTGTCCCAAAGTCTCAAAAACAAGTTGATTTCCCACAAATGACAGGAGGTGTGTGTGTGTGTGTGTGTGTGTGTGTGTGTGTGTGTGTGTGTGTGTGTGTGTGTGTGTGTGTGTGTGTGTTGTGTGTGTGTGTGTGTGTGTGTGTGTGTGGCTATGTAAGACAGTATTTATCACACGAAAGGGGAAAACTTTTTTCTTTTATCTCTATTTTAACTTAGTTTAATGTTTCCTCGTCACCGTGAACCACAACAAAGGCGTGTGTGTGTGTGTGTGTGTACAATTTCTGTCTGTCTGTCTCTTGTTGTGTGTGTGTTTGTGTGTGTGGTTGTGTGTGTGTGCATCTGTCTGTCTGTCTCTGTGTGGTGTGTGTGTGTGTGTGTGTTGTGTGTGTACATCTGTCTGTCTGTCTGTGTGTGTGTGTGTGTGTGTGTGTGTCTGTGTCTGTGTGGTGCGTACTCCTGTGTTTTGTGTGTCTGTCTGTCTGTCTGTCTCATGTGTGTGTGTCACTTCACAAACACGTTCAGCTGAGTCCTGTTTAGAATAGCAGATGTTTGGCTCGACGGAAAACAACTAATTTATCGCGGTTTCTGTAAACAAGAAACACATTCTGCAACCGACAGAACACATCAAACAAGTTCAAATCATCTAGAGGAACAATCTCTTTTAACTGTCTTCAAAACTACAATGGTGTGTGTGTGTGTGTGTTGTGTGTGTGTGTGTGTGTGTGTGTGTGTGTGTGTGTGTGTGTGTGTGTGTGTGTTGTGTGTTGTGTGTGTGGTTGTGGTGTGTGGTGCTGGTGTGTGTGTGTTGCGTGTGTGTGTGTGTGTGTGTGGTGCGTGTGGTGTGTGTGTGCGTGTGTGTGTTGTGGTGTGTGTGTGTGTTTGCTGTGTGTGTGTGTGTGTGATGTTGTTGCTGTGTGTGTTTGCCTGGTGTGTGTGTGTGCGTGTGTTTGTGTGTGTGTGTGTGTGTGTGTGTGTGTGTGTGTGTTGTGTGTGTGTGTGTGTGTGTGTGTGTGTGTGTGTGTGTGTGTGTGTGTGTGTGTGTGTGTGTGTGTGTGTGTGTTTGTGTGTGTGTGTGTGTGTGTGTGTGTGGTGTGTGTGTGTGTGTGTGTGTGTGTGTGTGTGTGTTTGTGTGTGTGTTTGTGTTTGTGTGTGTGTGTTGTGTGTGTGTGTGTGTGTGTGTGTGTGTGGTGTGTGTGTGTGGTGTGTGTGTGTTGTGTGTGTGTGTTGTGAGTGTGTGTGTGTGTTTGTGTGTGATACAATGTCCCGCCACATGGGGTTGATTGCCGGCTCTTTTAATGTGGTCAAACAACACTTGAAAGAAAGACATAAAGAGTCCAATGAATAGCCGATCTATCTCTCTTATGGGACACTTAACAAACGAGCGGGGTGCGTGCGTCTTTGTGTGTGTGTGTGTCTGTGTGTATGAGCGTGTGTGTAGGTGTGTGTAGCTCTGTGTCTGTGTGAGTGTGTGTGTGTGTGTGTGTGTGTGTGTGTGTGTATGAGCGTGTGTGGTGTGTGTGAGTGTGAGCGAGTGTGTCTGTGTGTGTGTGTGTGTGTAGCTCTGTGTCTGTGTATGTGTGTGTGTGAGTGTGTGTGTGTGTGTTTAGTGGGTTTAGAAGTTTACTGCACTCAAAACGCCCTTCGCTTTGTCCTATAACGGCCTCAAAACGACATCTAAGACATAGAGTTTTTTTCTTCAACATTAAGAATACCATTTAGCATTCAGTGTTGTGGGTTAATCAGCGGTAATAGGTTTAAAATGTGCGTTTTCCCATGACCCCTGTGCCACGCGATATTAGCCGTATTGTTGAGCAGAAGCAGAATGATCATATAGGGCTGAAAAAACACCACAATTACTTTTAATTTGGGAGAAAATAAATGAAATGGCACAGCAGGCCACTCCACCCGCGTATGAACTCTGAGAAATAAACAGAAATATACAGCAGACAGACAGACAGGACAGAAGAAGACAGAAGACAGACAGACAGACAGAAGAAGACAGACAGACAGAAGACAGACAGAAGACAGACAGACAGACAGACAGACAGACAGATAGACAGACAGACAGAAGATAGATCAGACAGATCAGATAGATCAGATAGATAGATAGATAGATAGATAGATAGATAGATAGATAGATAGATAGATAGTAGATAGATAGATAGATAGATAGATAGATAGATAGATAGATAGATAGATAGATAGATAGATAGATAGATAAAAAAAAAGTAAAGAGAGATCACATGGACTGAGCCTCCCAGTGAAAACAACCAGCGATGAGACGGATATATAAGCAAGAGGCAAGTTCAAGGAGCCATGTTAGGATGGAATAAATAAGTTAAAGTATGTCCCAATTGTAGCATACTGCATGTTAACTAGATAGTGTTTATGATCAGCTGTAGTATGCAGAATAGAGAAAAAGATTTTCTCAATTTGGAACACAGATATAAAATCGAATTTGTGTTGAAGAAATTAGACACTGAAGATGACACTCACCCCCCCTCACACACACACACACACACACGCACACACACACACACACACACACACACACACACAGAGACACACACACACACACACACACACACACACACACACACACACACACACCCCCGATCAACCCCCAAAACTGTAACCACAGCAACTATAAAGCATGCATATCTAACGCCTTATTTGGCATCGGACTCGAAAATCTACTAACTATCCATTTTTCTTTTTTCTTCACTTTTAAACGGGGCCATTGTGGAGACAAAGGGCGACATGCATAATATGGAACGTATTCCCAGGACGGCACAGTTAAAAATCCATTCTAGAACTGTTTACGGAGCGCAAAACAATAGGGCCGGGTGGTCACGCCTGTTAGTCGCTTGATTTATTAGACAAATGTCAAATAGAAAGATTTGGCAGGCAGGCATGCAGCGCTGTGTGTGTGTGTGTGTGGTGTTGTGTGTGTGTGTGTGTGTGTGTGTGGTGTGTGTGTGGTGTGTGCATGCAGCGCGGACAGGGGAGTTTAGTTGAATAGATACACATTTAAAAATCAATTATTTTTTACCGTTATACTCAGGACAAAAGAGGGTTGGAGATGTGCTGTGCTGTGCTGTGTGTGTGCGGTGTGTGTGTGTGTGTGTGTGTGTGTGTGTGTGTGTGTGTGTTGTGTGTGTGTGTGTGTGTGTGTGTGGTGTGTGTGTGTGTGTGTGTGTGTGTGTGTGTGTGTGTGTGTGTGTGTCAAAGGGGTGAGAGATGTGCTGGCACTGGGCTGCTGCCTTCACTCATCTCCTTGTCTTCAAAATGAGCCAATTTCCATAAGCGATTGGAGGGACAATGTCTTTAAACAAGCGTGGACTGCACGGGCACAATGGACTGTCTGTCTGTCTGTCTGTCTGTCTGTCTGTCTGTCTGTCTGTCTGTCTGTCTGTCTGTCTCTCTATCCCTCTGTCTATCTCTCTGTCTGTCTGTCTGTTCTGTCTGTCTTCTATCTATCTATCTATCTATCTATCTATCTATCTATCTATCTATCTATCTATCTATCTATCTATCTATCTTTCTATCTATCTATCTATCTATCTATCTATCTATCTATCTATCTATCTATCTATCTATCTATCTATCTATCTATCTATCTATCTATCTATCTGTCTATCTTTCTATCTATCTATCTATCCATCCATCAATGGATTGGATGTTGCTTGGAGTTGTGGTATTGTTTGATGTTGTTTTTGATGTTTTACAATAAATAAATTTATGAAGAAGCTTTTGATATCAAGGTGCTTTGATGAGAGCAGAAATAAACTAAACATTATGTTGAGTATTATGTTGCACTCACCATTTCATCTTGTGTTAAAGGTGCAGTCAGTGATTCTGGAGAACGCTTGTTGTTAAAATCATGTGAATATCTCCTCACGATCTGCTAATCTGTTCGTACGTGTGTGTTCTGAAAAACAAAAAAGAACGGTGTTAATACACAGGCATGTAAACAAAGGGGCCCAACATAGCTAGCAACATGCCGTTTACAGAGCCTAGGCTGTGTATGAACACTGGATTTGTTTTTGCGCCAGTGTCAGGGGGGCGACACCAATTTGTAAACGCTGCCATACTGAGAAATACAGAGAGAGATTTGTAGGAGCTGATACTAGGCTTAATCAACTTTGTGTCAACTTGTTTGGCGATGGCTTGAATGTAACCGACATTCAATGATATGAAAAAAGTTACACACTATATCTTTAAAGGATGATTTATGTTATTTTGTGCAGCAGAAATTCCCGGTTGTTTCAGCCTAACGTCTGTCAGGAGATCAGACTAGTAAAGATTTCTTCGCCGGACTTTTATTGAACATTTTTCAGCGATATGTTGAATTGAGCTCAAATGCATCATTCACACCAGCTGTAGAACGCTCCAGAGTCTAAGAACATCCTGATGCGTGTGTGTGTGTGTGTGTGTGTGTGTGTGTGTGTGTGTGTGTGTGTGTGTGTGTGTGTGTGTGTGTGTGTGTGTGTGTGTGTGTGTGTGTGTGTGTGTGTGTGTGTGTGTGTGTGTGTGTTTGTCATGATGACAGCATTACACAGCAAGAGAGACACTAAAAATTAAATGCAATACACAAACGGTAACTGGAGAAATGTAAAGTTGAAAGAAAAAAAATCTTATAAATACCACAAGACCCTGAAGGAACATAATCACAAGCACAGACACACACCACACCACACACACACACACACACACACACACACACACACCACACACACACACACCACACACACCACACACACACACACACACACACACACACACACACACACACACACAGCACACACACACACACACACACACACACACACATGGAGATAAATCCTAAAAAACTAAATTAACTTTGCATATGTTGAAACCAATAAAAAAAAAGCGGAAACGGTCTTAAACTCAACAGATTGCTTCACATGCTCATAAACACACACACACACACACACACACACACACACACACACACACACACACACACACACACACACACACACACACACACACACACACACACACACACACACACACACACACACACACACAGTCGCACACACACACAACATTTTCTCTACACGAAAAAAATAAATATCTATTTTTCTTAAAACTATTCTATAGCCTTTTGTGATCCAATGACATTGAACTAAGATTAGTTAGTATTACCAAGGCAAGGCAATTTTATTATAAAGCACATTCAGGCACAGGGCCACTCAAGGTGCTTCACAGGGTTAAAATCAAATAAAGAATACAAATACAAAAAAGGAACAAATTTAAAACATGGATAAAATATTCAACATTTAATAAAAGAATTAAAACATTTTACAAAAAAAATTAAAATTAAAATTACCAGCGTAAAGCAAGAAGAAGTCTTGGGAACACAACTAGAAAAATGCTGCAAAAGAAATGTAATATACAATTTGACATTAAGTTCAATTAAATTATTTCGGTTCTGATTGAAAAATAATTAATCATTTAAAAAAAAAAGAAAATGTAGAAGATTTAGACTGTGGTCAGTGAACAGGCTGGTTTGAGTTAGTGAACCATTTGTACCCATGGTAAAGGTGCTACGAGGAACTTTTAAATATTTCTGAAACATCTCATTTTCCTCTGATGATCAGAAATGACATGTAACAGCAAACCAGACCATCAGTGCAAAGAATGCTGTTTTTACATAGTGTTTCTCAATGCCTTTGTCATGGTATACTATATGCTCACCCAGGAACTACAGCTGGCGTAGTAAAAACACTACCGCTTTTTGTCTAAAGAGGGTGGCAAGAATGAACACAAACTGAAAGTTCCTCGGAGCACCTTTAAAACCAACAGACTTTAACTGTTGCTATGAGACAGCGGTGGTGTCCCTCTCCGATCCTTTACGAGTCTCTGTCCCATCCGACATTAACCTGCTTCCTGAATCGCCCCGCGAGGACACAGGAGTCATAAATCATCCTGAATGTAAACAGATGTCCTTTGGCTCAAATCACTGACTGGCTTTCCGTGGGACACCTGGATTGGATTATCACATATACCGAACTAGCCACTCGAACGGACCGCGGCACTTGTCTGAGTATACATGGCCTTTCAAATATTCGATAAATGTCCGGTGCATGGCTGTCTCCACTATGCTAGGTGGCGCTGTAGCCCTTTCAACAAGTGGTTATAGAGCCACGTCCGGTTCCCTTCCGGCAACAACCCCACTGTTTTTTACGTCGTCTCCTTCCACTTCCTTGTGAAATCCTTCGCAGGGATTCTCGAGCAAAGCGCAGAACGAGAACTCCGATATGAGATGTCCGATCCCTG
>CM047528.1:11084444-11091944 GCA_026122265.1 Ammodytes dubius
GTGGTCTTACAGCTTTAGGGTTAGAATGCAGAAGGGTTTAAAATAGCATTCTTTTGCACTGATGGTCTCGTTTACTGTTACATGTAATTTATGATCGTCAGAGGAAAAATTAGACTGTTTCAGAAATATTTAAAGGTGCAGTGTGTAATATGACATCATCAAGAAAGTTCTACAAAGTTCTAGAATGCAACGCTCCTGGGTAACCCCAACCCTTTCAAATAATAACAGAAGCTACAGTGGCCTTCAAGGACAAGAACAATTCTAAATTTTAAACAATGCACCTAATGACATTCCAACTATGACACTTTCAAGATGGCGGCACTAGGCCTTGGTCCAAAATATACAGAAATATGGACATATATGAGACTCTTTCTAAGGAAAAAAATAATAATTAAAAAAAAAATTCAGCTATTATGCACTAAATTAAATGTACTTATGGATATTATAATTACTTTCTACAAAATCTGCTAGGAAATAAAACCCAAAATTCTACACACTGCACCTTTAACTCACACGATGAGTAGATTTGAGAGCAAAGATTTCCTTGATTGGATTGGGACAAAGCAGAGAGTTAATCGGATTCAATATTTATTTCTGAAAATTATTCCTCAGAGAAAATTTTATAGATGTTACAAGATGTTACATAGATGTTATGTTTGGAAACTCAACCCCAACTTTTGTGTGGCTCTGTGTGTGTGTGTGTGTCTGTGTGTGTGTTTGTGTGTGTGTGTTTATGTGTTTGCAGCCAGTGTGTGTATAGCCTGTGTGTGTGTGTGTGTGTGTGTGTGTGTGTGTGTGTGTGTGTGTGTGTGTGTGTGTGTGTGTGTGTGTGTGTGTGTGTGTGTTGTGTGTGTGTGTGTGTGTGTGTGTGTGTGTGTGTGTGTGTGTGTGTGTGTGTGTGTGTCTGAGAAACTGACATGTGAGAATTAGGTTTGCAAAGCATCGTCGGCGTGGGTGGCGTTCTCTGTTAATAGAATAATTGGCCATAGAAACGTAGAAACGCTCAAATTGAACAAAAAAGCAACAATTAGTCCATTAAAACCTGCGATGACAGGCGAATAATCAAGCGCCTTTGTTTCTACTAATCTATTTCTATACAGGAAATATGTGTGAGCTGACCTGGAAAAAAGCACAATAGCAACTTTTGCCTCGTAAGTCGGGGGAACACTACACAATGGGGTGTATTCAGCTGTGGAGATGTGTGTGTGTGTGTGTGTGTGTGTGTGTGTGTGTGTGTGTGTGTTGTGTGTGTGTTTTGTGTGTGTGTGTGTATGTGTGTGTGTGTGTGTGTGTGTGTGTGTGTGTGTGTGTGTTGTAGATGATGTCATCGGGCCGAAGTTATTATCAACAACATGCAGCGTTTTGTTCGTAATTATCAGCTCATTAGGCAAATACATAGGCGTTGAGACACACACACACACACACACACACACACACACACACACACACACACACTAACACACACACACACACATATAGAAACACACAGAGACACACACACACACACACACACACACATATAGAAACACACAGAGACACACACACACACACACACACACACACACACACACACACCATTCCAATGGTTCCCAGGCAGAATTATCCAGTTTACTGATTCAAATCTCCGTCCACCTCCAGTGAAGACAAACGTAATCGTTGCAGCGAGTGATTGTTTTGATTAAGAAAAGCATTTTTATTTTTTATTTTAATTTTTCAGACACACACAAAACACACACACACACACACACACACACACACACACACACACACACACACACAACACACACACACACACACACACACACACACACACACACACACACACACACACACACACACACACACACACACACAACCCTAACCCACTTTTTCAACGTGATGCCAGTTACATCAGCAACAACTCATTAATGCTTTTTGTGTTCAAGAAAGCGTGTGTGTGTGTGTGTGTGTGGTGTGTGTGTGTGTGTGTGTGTGTGTGTGTGTGTGGTGTGTGTGTGTGTGTGTGGTGTGCGTGTGTGGAGGAAATTCTTGCAGCACAAATAATCTCCTAAAAGACACTTAGACCATCACTGCAATGTCCAAGTGTCCATATTTGAGAATTGTCCATCAGCCTTCGTTGCAGTGGTCGCGGGTTCAAATCCGACCCGTGGACCTTTACTGCAGGTCATCCCCCCCCCCCCCCCCCCCCCTCTCTCTCTCTCTCTCTCTCTCTCTCTCTCTCTCTCTCTCTCTCTCTCTCTCTCTCTCTCTCTCTCTCTCTCTCTCTCTCTCTCTCTCTCTCTGTCTCCCCATTTCAACTCTGTACTATCTAATAAAGCTTGAAAATGCCCAAAAATAAAAATAAAATAAAAATGTCCTCAAATGTCGTCAGAGATTTCACACAAACACACGCAGACACACACACACACACCCCCCCCCACACACACACACACGCAGACACACACGCAGACACACAACACACACACACACACACACACACACACACACACACACACACACACACACACACACACACACACACACACACACACACACACACACACACACACACACACACACACACACACACACGCAGTTTAACATAGAGGCTGCTGCCAAGAGCCCATTAGCGGAGTGAATTCACAACAACAAACAAACAAACAAACAAAGACACTGAGTTGCGTGTCTTTGGCGGTGTGTGTGTGTGTGTGTGTGTGTGTGTGTGTGTGTGTGTGTGTGTGTGTGTGTGTGTGTGTGTGTGTGTGTGTGTGTGTGTGTGTGTTGCGTGTCGTTGGCATGAGAGCAGAAGTGAACTATGGGAAACTGGGGAAAGTCAAATTCCACCGACCAGGGAGTTTGAATTATTATAATTGGAGCCAAAGCAGCAGTGGTGTGTGTGTGTGTGTTGTGTGTGTGTGTGTGTGTGTGTGTGTGTGTGTGTGTGTGTGTGTGTGTGTGTGTGTTGTGTGTGTGTGTGTGTGTGTGTGGTGTTGGCAGTGTGTTCAGTGTGTGTGTGGTGTGTGTGTGTGTGTGTGTGTGTGGCAGTGTGTGTGTGTGTGATATTATGACATGTTTATGTATGGCTGAGTGTTGAGTCGGTGCATCTACATGAGTAAAGCCTTCAGTGATGGCTCATGGATTTTATACCTTCTGCTGTACGTCCAGGTTTTTTTTTCTTAGCAGTAGAATCAACAACTGAAACATTTCTTGGGCTCTTCTTGGATTTTTCTGAGCTCCTGCACCAGTGTCAGGGGGGGCTTCACCAGTTTGTAAACGCTGCCGTACTGAGAAATACAGAGAGAGTTTTGTGGAGCTGATAGGCCTAATCAACTTTGTGTCAACTCATTTGGTGATGGCTTGAATGTAACAGACATTAATTTAAATGAAAAAGAATCTTCAATTTGCAGCATTAGCATCTGACTTCTATCATATCCCTTCAAGCCCAACCACAAAAAACAATCTGGAAATGTCAGGATGTGAGTGACCATGTATTCTATTTGGGTGGGTGGATTTTGTGTGTGTGTGTGTGTGTGTGTGTGTGTGTGTGTGTGTGTGTGTGTGTGTGTGTGTGTTTTTTAGGGCAGGAGTCAGGATCAAATAAACACATGTTCAAGCTGGGACGGTACCAGAGGATTTAAGGAACCATCTGTTAAGGTGTGTGTGTGTGGTGTGTGTGTGTGTGTTGTGTGTGTTGTGTGGTGTGTGTGTTTCTATCTGTGTGTGTGCGTGCGTGCCTGCGTGTGTGTGTGTGTGTGTGTGTGTGTGTGTGTGTGTGTGTGTGTGTGTGTGTGTGTGTGTGTGTGTGTGTGGTGTGTGTTGTGTGTGTGTGTGTGTGTGTGTGTGTGTGTGTGTGTGTGTGTGTGTAAACCATCTGTTTAGCAAAGCTTTGGGGAATCGGTCTGAGATGATCCTGGATATTATTCTCCCCAGGCGGCGCTTAAGACGCTCTAATCTCATTTCATTCATAACGCTTTTCAGGTTTTCTTTAGTTTTGGAGGGAAAAACCTCAACTTCTAAAGCACTTGCATCAACTAAACTTTCCATAATCATTCTCAGCACTATTCTGAAGGTTATTACAGAAGGATTTGTTCATATGTTGTTCACTGTCAGATTTATGAGACATTTTGTCATTAAAAACATGCAGAAAATGCATTTTTAAGACCTCTAGAATAGTAGTTTTTTGATTTATGAAATGAAAAAAAAATATGTTCTGGGAAATCTTTGGACTCTAATATGTTAAACCTGCAGTTTTTAATATGACATCATCAAGAAACTTCGACAAAGTTCTAGAATGCAACGCTCCCTGGGTAACCCCAACCCTTTCGAATAATAACAGAAGCTACAGTGGCCTTCAAGGACAAGAACAATTCTAAATTTGAAACAATGCACCTGATGATATTTCCAACTATGACACTTTCAAGATGGCGGCACTAGGCCTTGGTCCAAAATATGCAGAAATATGGACATATATGAGACCCTTTCTAAGGGGAAAAAAATAATTCAAAACGTTTTTTTCAGCTATGATGCACTAAATTAAATGTACTTATGGATATTATAATTACTTTCTACAAAATCTGCTAGGAAAAAAAACCACAATTCTACACACTGCAGGTTTAATGAAGATTTCAACTCTGGCTTTATCCAACATCTAGATTTTTAGTTTTTAGATAAAAGTTTTGTTATAATGTCAGTAATCAACTGGCAAAAGTCAAAATGTTCCTCCATTCACCTGCTCTGTGGTATACCAGCTGCTTCTCGGCCCACTACACTTGAACCAGCACCCCAAGCCGATAGTTAAAGTCTGTAGAAAGTGTGTGTGTGTGTGTGTGTGTGGTGTGTGTGTGTGTGTGTGTGTGTGTGTGTGTGTACTTTGTAGACGTGATAAATGTGTCCTTGGAAAGCCCTTTGCACTCAAACACTCCCCTTGGAAATAAACACCATTAAATGTACAACACACACACACACACACACACACACACACACACACCATTAAATACACTAGTTTAAAACGCCAAGAAATTTGGATAAAGCCCATTAAAACAGACACTTCTTGGAAAGGCTTGTTCACACACACACACACACACACACACACGCACACACACACACACACACACACACACACACACACACACACACACACACACACACACACACACACACACACACACACACACACACACACACACACACACACACACACACACACATGTTACTGATGAGTGCCTCCTGTACGAACATAAAAATCCGTCCAATAAAATCGTCGCCAGATTCTGCATCTGCCTGTCAAGCGCTCACACACACACACACACACACACACACACACACACACACACACACACACACACACACAACACACCACACACACACACAACACACACACACACACACACACACACACACACACACACACACACACACACACACACACACACACACACACACACACACACACAACACACACACACACACACGATGAGTTGCTCTGCTTGTCAGGCTGAAGGTGGAACATGGAACAGACACACTCGGACACTAAACAGACCAACAGACACTTTAAACTTCAAATGAAAAATCATTTTGTTGTTGTGTTTCAAACGCATGTGGAAAGCAGCTGTTTCCTTTACAAATACCAGCAAAGGAGACGTTTCAGCTCACAAACTATAATATCTCAAGGCTGTACAATGTAAGAATTTGAGTTTAAAAAATTGTTGAAAAAAATATATATATTCGATAATTTTTTGCGGCATTTTTATGCTTTATTAGACAGTTTGGAGAGACAGAGATGAATGGGGCAGAGAGGGGAATGACATGCAGAGAACGACCCGGGCTGGATTCTAACCCGGGTCTGCTGTGAAGAGGACTGAGACTCTATGGTGGACACACACACACACACACACACACACACACACACACACACACACACACACACACACGCTCTAACCACTACACTACTTTTTGGCCCTACCGTTACCCCTAACCTTTGCCCTTTTAAGAGAGTGCCAGGGAGTAGGAGGTTGAATTCTCCCCCTGTTTAATGGGACATCACTACAAGACAGCCAAACTAAAATCCTTTGATACAGTCTATGATTAAGACCAGGCATTTTTAATAAGTTGGTTGTTATAATTCAAGTTTTAAACTATAATTCTGAGTTTTTTGAATTTCAGAAATCTGTTCAGATGAGAAGTTAAAGGCCTACTTCACCGGTGGGAATATGAAGGTGTATTGAATTCTGAGATCCTATGAAGTATAAATGTGCAAACATTGGATCATCCTAGCCTGAGAAAAGGCAGAAAGAGTGTTTTATGGTCTCACTGTCTAACCCTACATTTCTCTTACTGTGATGTCACAGTAAGAGAAATGTAGGGTTAGACAGTGAGACCACATTTATACTACATAGGATCTCAGAGTTCAATACACCTTCATATTCCCACCGGTGAAGTAGGCCTTTAATGAGCGCAACAGAAGCATGTGTATCACAAAAGAGCGGAGCCATTTCACCATTTAGTAGACTCCAAAACAGTGCTAATTTCTTCATCAAAACTATGATTAAAAATGTGCATTAATTACCTATTTTGATGATTAATAAAATATAAAAATAAATTAAAATAGCAATAATTTTTGATGAATAAACTATGATGAAATGTATGGTTTGTTTGAAGATGTTTGTCGAAAACATTAAAAACTAAAACGATTAAAAGAATAAAAATGCATTTTCATCTAAGGACTACATCTAAAAAAATTGCTGCCAAAATTACCACGATTCTACTGTAGCCCCATTTATAACCATGTCACTTCTGTAGCCTATTTCACAGCGGGAATCAAACCAACAACCTCACCTCAACGTTAAAGATGTGGTGAATATAACACGTTAGCCTCATAGCATAATTGCCTAAATCATATTTACTCTATTACTACTCTACTTTTACTCTACATCTACTCTATTCTACATCTACTCTATTCTACATCTACTTTTTTTTTCTTTTTTCGAACAAGTAAAGAAAAGAAAACATTTAACAATAACAAACAATAAAATTATAAAACAAGTGGACAACAGTTACAATTAAGTAATATTTACAAACAATGAAAACCACAAATCGTTAGCCTCATAGCATAATTGCCTAAATAACATTTACTCTGCTCTACTTTTACTCTACATCTACTCTTTTCTACATCTACTTTTCATTAGCCTAATAGCATAATAGTCACATTTTAAGGTAAAGTAGATGTAGAGTAGAGTAGATGTAGAATAGAGTAGATGTAGAATAGAGTAGATGTAAAGTAGATGTAGTCAGTAAAATTAGAGTAAAATTTATTTAGGCAATCATGCTATGAGGCTAACGAAAAGCTGTTCTGGATTAGTTACAGTCTGCGGGTTGCAATAATTACCACAACAAGCGAAGGCATCGTTAAGCCGGCTACTTTAATGCCTCTAAACTAGGAATTAGGATTTCAACCATCTTCTATCCACACCTCCTTTTTTCTACTTAAAACCAACTTATTCTCTCCGTTTATTCAACTGTGTG
>CM047528.1:11109444-11114444 GCA_026122265.1 Ammodytes dubius
GGTGTGGGGATGAGTTCAAACGGAGGCTTAAAACGCTCTGAAAAAATAAAAAAAATAAAAAAATAAATACTCTGTCTGGGACCTTTTGACCCAACGCTTTAATCCAGCCAATCAGGGAGCTCCTAGCCACAAAGGGGGCGTGGCTAGCTGTATGTAGAAGAATCTTTAAGTTACATTTCATATGAATGATGATCAAATTCCTTTGTGATTTTCTCTACTTATGACATCTATTGCAGCATGTCCGTCCTGGGAGAGGGATCCCTTACTCTGTCGACTCTCCCTGAGATTTCTTCAATTTTTTTTAAATCCCGGTAAAGGGTTTTTACTGGGAGTTTTTTCTCAGCCGAGCTAAGGGTGTAAGGGCACGGTGTCATATTGTATCATATTGTATCATATTGTATGAAATGTATTTGCCCACTGAGACAAATGTATTTGTGATTTTGGGCTATACAAATAAAACTGATTTGATTTGATTTGATTTGAATGATGAGTCATGGCAACAAAAGGCAGTTAGGTGGTTAAAATGGAGGCAGCTTTTATTGGGCATTTTAGATTTTTAGTTTTAGGCTCAACACTCTTGAAATCAAAGTGCGCCACACAAACACACACACAACACACACACACAGGCACCACACACACACACACAGGCACACACACACACACACACACACACACACACACACACACCACACACCACACACACACACACACACACACACAGGGCCAGACATCGATGACATGTTAGAGCGGAGTGTTGCGGACGACTTGTCATCAAATCATCCATCTAAGAGAGAAGATGAGAGAGGGAGTGTGTGTTGCTGTGGCGTGTGTGAGCCTTTTAGAGAGAGAGAGAGAGAGAGAGAGAGAGAGAGGAGAGAGGCCTGTTGCCAGATTTCAAAGTGACCTGTCTGATAGTGATTCATCACCATTTCCAACACACACAACACACACACACCACACACAACACACACACACACACACACACCTTCATCCATTCATAAAGTCAACCAACGTCAACACTACTCAGTCTAAAGTGTTACTAGCGGCCTCTAGAGGCTACAATGTGCATTACAACATAACATATAAAAAACTACTCATCTAAGTGATTATACGCTCATATATATATATATTTTTTAAAGTGACAGAGCACAATTAAAAATAACAATTCCAACAGATTTAGCAAGCAGCTATTAGCATTTTAGCCTTAGACAGGACAATACTAAATGAATACATTACATCATATTTCACAATCAAAAAAGTGAGCGAGAGAGACACACACATCACACAGACAGGACAACAAGACACACACAACACAGACACAAAGGACAGAACACACACATCACACAGACACACACACACACACACACACACACACACCACACACACACACACACACCTAGACACTAGATATGTGTGTGTGTATCTCCCGTTATCTGCCCAGATGTCCAATACGTCCTCTCTTAAGTCAGGAATGTTCGAGACGCCCAAATACTTATTACGGAACAATCTTTTCTCAGTCTCATTTCCTCTCTCACAGATGTGGCGGAAACACACACACACACACACACACACACACACACACACACACACACACACACACACACACACACCACACACACACACACACACACACACACACACCCTACACACACACACACCTACACACACACACACACACGCACACACACACGTCAAAGAAAACATCAAAAAATGTCGTCAAGAATTTGGCCGTCGGCACAGAATGGCGACGCAATTTAAAGGTGCACTGCGCAGTTTCAGAGGAAGGGGGTTTGTTTACATTCACAGAGCCTGCAGTTACACATTTTCTCTACATGTTAATCTTAGTATTGAATAATTCTATTATCATAAATCAAAATTATTTTGAGGAACCTGGAACCAAACGTAAGACTAGAATGTGTTTTGTAAACAAAACTGAGAAAATGTTTCACTTCTCTGACACAGAGTTACACACTGCTCCTTTAGGCACACACACACATAGAGGAAGAGAGAGAGAGAGACACACACACACACACCCTGAGTTACACAGTGCACCTTTAAGCACACACACACACACACACAGAGGAAGAGAGAGAGACACACACACACATAGTTACGCAGTGCTCCTTTAGGGATGTATCGAGGGCTTAGTAATCAAAGTTAGGATGGATGTCAGAGGTTCAAAGGAAATGCCTTAAACTGAACGGTCTGGGTTCAGTTATATACTGATGGGGTCGCAGGCATCTGGACAGGGAGATACACACAGAGAGATACACACACACACACACACAGAGACACACACACACCACACACACACACACACAGAGAGAGAGGGAGACACACACACACACACACACACACACACACAGAGGGACAGGGAGACACAAAGACACAAGGACAGGGAGACACACACACACAGAGGGACAGGGAGACACACACACACACACACACACCACACACAGAGGGACAGGGAGACACAAAGACACAAGGACAGGGAGACACTCACAACACAGGGAGACACACACAGATAGAGAGAGGAAGAGAGAGCTAGACACAGCATGCACACACACACACACACACACAGGGAGAGAGAGAGAGAGAGAGAGAGAGACACACACACGCCAACTTAAGCAGACATACGACCAGATGGACAAATGATGCCTCTCTCTCTCTCTCTCTCTCACACACACAACACAATCTCCTCTCTCTCTCTCTCTCTCTCTCTCTCTCTCTCTCTCTCTCTCTCTCACACACACACACACACATCTCTCCTCTCTCTCACACACACACACACACAATCTCTCCCTCTCTGTCTATCTCACACACACCTACACACTCTTTTCCTTACACAAACACACACACACTCCAAACTTTATTGGACAGACATTTTTCAGACAGAATTCCTCCACCTCTGGAATGCACAGGACAGCTGCAGGGTCAAGTGTCCCAAATAACGTGCACTGAAATCATTTAATAAAACCTCTGTGTGTGTGTGTGTGTGTGTGTGTGTGTGTGTGTGTGTGTGTGTGTGTGTGTGTGTGTGTGTGTGTGTGTGTGTGTGTGTGTGTGTGTGTGTGTGTGTGTGTGTGTGTGTGTGTGTGTGTGTGTGTGTGTGTGTGTGTGTGTGTGTGTGTGTGTGTGTGTGTTTGTATAAAATGTCTTTATTTAGAGATGATTTAGCGGAAAAAACTCCTTTAATGGAAAGGAAAAATTGAGAAAAAAATATATAAAATTCCCACTCACACACACACACACACACACACACATAATTTCAAGACAACTGTCTGCACTAGAATTTTACTCAAAACTTGAAGGTTAAAATTACATATGAATGAAAAGTGATAATGACAAGTTTTTCTTCAAACCTGTTGTTTTGAAAGTGTGTGTGTGTGAGTGTGTGTGTGTGTGTGTGTGTGTGTGTGTGTGTGTGTGTGTGTGTGTGTGTGTGTGTGTGTGTGTGTGTGTGTTTTGTCATAAAGTGGAAACGATTCATAACAGAGATATTCAAACTGAAACTTCTCGCCAAAGATTTTTGCGGTTGGAGAAAAGCTAAGTGCTGCTGCCAGTCATTCCTAATTATTTCCATATTAATTCTCTCCACACACACACACACACGCGCACACACACACATACACACACACACACACACACACACACACACACACACACACACACACACACACACACACACACACACACCCCACACACACACACACACACACACACACACACACACACACACACACACACACACACACACACACACACACACACACACACACACACACACACACACACAGCAATAACTCTTTTCTCAGTTTCCTCTCACTATTCAAGAGCTCGTTTGTCATCCGTTGACCTCCGACACAAACATAATTTATAACAAATTGCTCAAACTGATTTATGAATTTAAACTTATTGTTTCATGTGGCGTTACTGTGTGTGTGTGCGTGTGTGTGTGTGTGTGTGTGTGCATGCGTTTGTGTGTGTGTGTGTGTGTGTGTGTGTGTGTGTGTGTGTGCGTGCGTGTGTGTGTGTGTTTTAAATATACCAAAGTTTGCTACTTATAGAAAGCAAGTGTTGCCATGATTAGTCAACTACAAATTAACCTTTTTCTTTTTTTTTAAGATTTTTTTTCAAGCTTTATTAGATAGTACAGAGTTGAAATGGGGAGACAGAGAGAGGAGAGAGAGAGAGAGAGAGAGAGAGAGAGAGAGAGAGAGAGAGAGAGAGAGAGGGGGGGGGGGGGATGACCTGCAGTAAAGGTCCACGGGTCGGATTTGAACCCGCGACCACTGCAACGAAGGCCGGAGCCAATATGGTACGCGCTCTATCCACTACACCACCAGAGCACCCTACTAATGACCCTTTAACGTTGGTTTAAGGAGAACTACTCTATGGTCCCTCCCTGACACACTCTACACCAACAAAGTCGTGACGAAGTGAATGGCAAAGTGAGAATCGGAGCCTCGCTCTGATTGGTCAAAGTGTACAGCTCATGTTAAATTTGACCAATCAGAAATCATATACCCCAGCTTTAAGAGAAATTATTTTAGGAAAAAAGACTGTGTGACATCACTGATCTGGTGACGGCTCAACAAACAGCTCAAATTGTAACCATGGCGCCAGTCTGTGCTCCGTGCTGCAGGGTCGTTTGAGAACATTACCTCATCGCGACCTTTGACCTCTAGAGGTGACACTCTGTCTGACGCCCTGCTGTTAACTATGAGGTGAGAAACGCACCTGAGGCACAGGTAATATTTCTTACGACATTTTGTGGCTTTTCCCCTTTATTCAACAGTTGAAGTTGGAATAGCGTGACACATTTGACTTCTAGATATCATCATGAACCTGTGCCAGTTGATTACTGACATTAAACAAAAAATGTTAAAATCGAAATGCAAATGTGACAGTATCTAACCTTAAAGGAATACTTCTCCCATACGGAACCAGCGTTCTATCATTATAAAATCACTATTATAATATAATGAATGAGGTTTTTC
>CM047528.1:11119444-11134444 GCA_026122265.1 Ammodytes dubius
TCCAGGACTGAATCCCACATGTGATCTGTGAAGGCAGAGCCTAGGTCCTGCTCCCACAGGGTTCTTATAGCTGCTAAAGAGGGGCTATGCAACTTTGAAATAAGGTTGAAAAACACAGAAATTGAGCCTTTTAATGTGGGGTTTACAGAAAGAAACAAATCAACATGATTGGCTGGCGGTTTATAAGGGAATTGGGGAATTAACTTCTGCGTAAGATGCCTGATTTGCAGAAATCGGAAAAAATTGTTCTTTTCGATACCAAAATGTTTTGTCAATTGGGAAAAACTAGCAAATAGATCATTAATAAATAAATCACCGATGCATTTTAAGCCTTTTTTATGCCAGATCTTGAATGCACCATCCACCGTCGAGGGAATAAATAAATGATTAGCTGCAATTGGGCTGAAAAGTGAAAAATTCTGCATTCCAAAATTCTTCCTAAATTGGGTCCAGATTCGAAGGGAGTGCTTAATCACGGGATTACTATTGGGAATAGCCGAAGAGAGTGGAAGTGCGGCGCTTAAGAGGGCAGATAGAGACAATGGGCTAACAGCGCTGGACTCCATTGTTACCCAAACTGGGGCTGAGTCATCAAGGTGAAAATGCACCCAATACACTAAAGAACGGATATTAGCAGCCCAGTAATAGTATTGGAAATTAGGGAGGGCCATTCCGCCTGTTTGTTTTGGTCTTTGAAGAAATGCTTTCCTTAACCGAGGGTGTTTACCATTCCAAATATAATTTATCATTAAAGAGTCAAGGGCCTGAAAAAAGGATTTGGGGAGAAAGATGGGGAGACACTGGAATAGATATAGGAACTTTGGGAGTAATGTCATTTTGATTGAATTTATTCTACCTATGAGAGAGAAAGCCAGAGGAGACCACTTCGATAATATTTGCTTCGCCTGATCCAATAATTTGAGGAAGTTCGATTTAAATAGGTTTTTAAAATTTCTGGTAAAACATACCCCAAGGTAACTCAGATGGTCTGTCACCACTTTGAGTGGGAGAGCTGTATAATCAAGTTTAAGAGCTTCTTTATTAATCGGAAAGAGTTCGCTCTTGCTCAAGTTAAGTTTATAGCCAGAAAACTGACTAAAGACCTCCAACACAGAAAGTGCCTCCGGTAAAGAGGTGGCTGGCTTGGCGACAAACAAAAGTAAGTCATCGGCGTATAATGATACCTTATGTTCAATTCCTCCTCTCCATATCCCCTGAATCTGTTTGTTACCTCTGATGGCAATCGCAAGTGGTTCGATTGCAATAGCAAAAAGGAGCGGGCTCAAAGGACAACCCTGTCGGGTCCCACGATGCAGATCAAAACTACTTGAGTAACGGCCGTTTGTTAATACTGAGGCAGAAGGGCATGCATATAATAATTTAACCCAAGAAGTGAAAACAGGACCCAAACCGAATTTCTCAAGGGTGAAAAACAAATAATTCCATTCTACTCTATCAAATGCTTTTTCAGCATCCATAGAAGCGAGGCATTCTGATTCAATATTTTTGGGGGAATATAAAATGTTCATTAGTCGGCGGATATTATAAAATGATTGGCGTCCCTTTATAAACCCAGTTTGGTCGGGGGATATGATAGAGGGGAGAACATCCTCCAATCTGTGGGCGAGAATTTTAGCAAGTATCTTCACATCCGTATTTAATAGTGAAATTGGTCGGTATGATGCACAATCTAGAGGATCTTTATCCTTTTTTAACAACAGGGAAATACAGGCCTGGTAGAACGAAGGCGGGAGTTTACCTGAGTCAAATGAGTCTGAGAATACTGAACATAAAAAAGGCGATAATTCGGCTGAAAATTTCTTAAAAAAGTCAGATGGAAGTCCGTCTGGACCAGGAGATTTGCCTGATTGCATAGATGTTATTGCTGCAATAATTTCCCTCTGAGTAATAGGTGCCTCAAGGCTATGTCTCAGGTCTTGAGAAAGGGAAGGCATGTTTAGGTTACTGAAAAAGCTTTCCATCACCGTTGCGTCTACTGTACAATCAGAACTATACAAATTTGAATAGAATGTTTTGAACTTTTCGTTTATCAATTTCTGATCTGATGTTGTACACCCACTGTCTGTCCGTGTTCCAGGGATGAGTTGCTTCGCTCTAAATCCGCGCAGTTGATTGGCCAGGAGTTTACCAATCTTGTCACCATGCTCGTAAAAAGTACTTCTGCTCCTAAGCAACTGGTCTGCAACCTGACGAGAGGAAAGAAGGTTGAATTCTGTCTGAAGTTTTAAACGTTCTTTGTAAAGTTCAGATGAAGGTGAATTAGCATACTGTCTGTCTATGTTCAGAATCTGATCAGCTATTTCAGTTTGTTTCTGTTTTGTACACTTATTTTTGTATGCTGCAAATGATATAATTTCACCTCTCAAATAGGCTTTCAGGGCTTCCCAAATTGTTGCATTGGACACATCTGGTGTTTTATTTATACTCAAAAAAGTTTTAATATGTGTAGAGATGTGTGAAAGAAAACTCTCATCTGTGAGCAACAATGGATCCAGTCTCCACTGCCTTCTTGTATACTCAACGTCAGAGAAAGCCAGTTGAAGGAGCAGAGGAGCATGATCTGAGATCACAATACTTTCATAACTGCATGACTTTAGGTCTGACATCAATGAATTATCAACAAAAAAATAATCAATTCGGGTGTAAGTGTGGTGGACATGTGAAAAGAATGAATATTCTCTTCCTGTGGGGTATAAAAACCTGTATGAATCAGAGAGGCTATAATCAGCAAGGAATGATTTGATATAACCTGCAGATCTGCTAAGAGTGGCAGGTTTGGGGGAAGAGCGATCTAAGACTGGATCTAGATAACAATTAAAATCCCCACCAAGAATAAGAGAATGGGAATTGAGATCGGGGAGTTGAGAAAAAAATCTCTTAAAGAATTCTACATCATCGACGTTAGGCGCGTAGACGTTGGCCAAGATGACAGACTTATTGTAAAGTTTGCCTGAAACAATAATAAAACGTCCGTTTTTGTCTGATATAATGTTTGAGGACTCGAAAGGAATATTACTATCAATAAGGATAGCTGCGCCCCTGGCCTTAGCCCTGAAATTAGAGTGAAAAAATTGTCCACGCCAGCATTTACTTAGTCGCCCATGGTCAGAGTCATGTAAGTGGGTTTCTTGAAGGAAAACTATTCCAGCCCTGAGCCGTTTTAGGTGGGTTAAGACCTTACCCCTTTTCACTTGGTGATTTAGCCCCTTGACATTCCAACTAATTAAATTAAGATTGCCCTTCATCTAGCTCAGTTATAGTGAGAGTAAAAAGAGTTGCTCCGATAACAAAAAGAGTAGCAAAATACAGAGGAAAGAAAAAAAAAAAACGCACAAAAAAAAGGAAAACACAGATAACTGAAAACACAGCAGGTGATAACCCATCTGCTAAACCCCCAGTTGACACCACCCCATCCCACCCGGAACCCACCCCATATATTGCTTTAAACAGCAAACCCCGAAAGACCCTTACTAGTCTCACAACAAACATTCCAAGCCTTAACTTTCTAGCCTGTGCTAGCTTCCCACATAAGTCTTGTACAATTCACCCCATAACAGCTAGTAACACTATGAACAGTTCAGCAAACTGTCAAAATGACAACACACGAAACAAACATACCGTGCTCAACCAACAGATTCGAAATACAAGAAAAAAAGAACAAGGCGTGAGTTAGACAATCTGTCCAAATGGCAAAAAAATAAAAATAAAAATAAAATAAACAGACACGCTTATCTAGCCGTTTTAAAATAGAGATACAACTAAAAAAAAAAAAGCGAATGAGCTAGACAATGCGTCAAAATGACAAGCAACAAAAATGTCACGTTCACCCAGCCAATTTACTCATTTTAAAAAAATGAAAAATAAATGCGTATAGTACCAACAGTCTGAGAGTTTGGCTGGGGATATGAAAAGAGCATTTGTCCACATTGTATACTCACAGCAGGCAATCGTATTTACTACGGACTCACACCCAGTGTAGATATGTAGTTGGATGCTTCAGAGACAGACCGCAGCCACTTTCTCTCGCCGCTCTGGAGAGTAATGCGAAGCCTCGCAGGGAAGAGGAGAGAGGGACGGAGTCCGCGCTGATAAAGCTCAGTCATGACCCGCTTGTATTCAGCCCGCTGCTTCACGACCTCCGCGCTGTAGTCCTCGTAGAGAACCGGAGCTTGTGGCCGTGGTACTCCAGCTCGCCCTGTTTACGTGCCTCCCTCATGATCAGGTCTTTGGTCTGGTATCGATGAAAGCGGATAACGACGGATCGCGGCCTCTCATGCGGGCCCGGTTTGGGTGCCAGAGTGCGGTGAGCTCTGTCCAGTTCCGGGGGAGAAGGGAGAACTTGACCACCAAACACTTCGACGAGGAGCCCGGAGAAAAAAGGCGGTGGGGCGCGCACCCTCAAGTGACTCTGGTAAGCCCACGATGCGAACGTTTTGTCTCCTGCTCCTCCCTTCCAAATCCGATAGTTTAGCTTTCAACAGCGTGTTATCTTCCTGCAGTGAGGAGCACGTAGCCTCAAGTTGCTCCAGGCGTCCGCAAACAGTTTCTGCATTCTCCTCGAGATCGGTTATACGTTTCCCCTGGCTTGAGACCACGGCCTGGATGCTGTCCAGCTTAGCGTCCATGCTTGCGAAAGATGATTTAAACTCAGCGGCTATCGCTGCTCTATGCTGTTCAAGCAGGTCCGAAATGGAAGCCATTGAGCTAGCACCAACGTCCATGCTAACCACGCTGTCCGAAGACCTATCTGACTCTGCCGAATCTCTTTTTGCGTTTTTCTTGCTTCTAGGCATTTCTCCAAAACAGTATCAGTGTTACCGGCAACACAAGCACAACAAAAATCGACGAAAATGGGGTTTAATCAGTTAGGTCTGAAATATTTTGTGGGAGCTCTAGAGCGATCGTGCCTACCCCATGCTCTGTAACCCGGAAGTCCCATGAGACCCTTTCTAAGGGAAAAAATAATAATAAAAAAAATAAATTCAGCTATTATGCACTAAATTAAATGTACTTATGGATATTATAATTACTTTCTACAAAATCTGCTAGGAAATAAAACCCAAGATTCTACACACTGCAGGTTTAAATTATATTTAGTTCGTATTTGTAAGTGGAAAACAACATAACCAGAATTGCTTATTTAAAACAGACATGGCAACGCGGGCGCCGGTTTTCAAGGTTCGCCGCTCACAAGAGATTTATCTGAGAAGCTTTACTCTCTTTGTTTGAGAATGACGTGTTCCAGTGTGTGTGTGTGTGTGTGTGTGTGTGTGTGTGTGTGTGTGTGTGTGTGTGTGTGTGTGTGTGTGTGTGTGTGTGTGTGTGTGTGTGTGTGTGTGTGTGTGTGTGTGTGTGTGTGTGTGTGTGTGTGTGTGTGTGTGTGTATGTGTGTGTGTGTGTGTGTGTGATTAAACGGAACAATCTTTCAGGGACACTTGAGCAAGAAAAATACAGAAATACTCAATGGCTGACGCATCGGTGATCTTTAGAAAACAGGATAATCTGTGGAAGCAGCAGCAGGTGTGTGCGTGTGTGTGCGTGTGTGTGCGTTGTGTGTGTGTGTGTGTGTGTGTGTGTGTGTGTGTGTGTGTGTGTGTGTGTGTGTGTGTGGGGAAACAGTGCAATAGCCCAATTGTTCCTCTGAGGATGTTACTGTTTTTTTAGGGCCTTATTGAAACTCCTATGATTTGTAGGGCCAGAGCTTCGGCTGACCAAACAGAGGTTGAAAAGACGATTTTAGCAACATCTTAAAGAAGGGTGAAAAGTTGTGTTTTTGGGGTAATTTCAAAGATTATATGTTGTTTTAGACTTCCGATTAGGGCCAGTGAAACACACACACACACACACACACACACACACACACACACACACACACACACACACACACACACACACACACACACACACACACAGACACACACACACACACACACACACACGCACACATGCCAATACACATACACAGAGAGAGAGCCAGAGAGAGAGAGACTAACACACACACCCTCTCGCACACAGACAGACAGACACACACACACACACACACACACACACACACACACACACACACACACACACACACACACACACACACACACACACACACACGGGAGAGGACAAACATCTATGTGACAGTCTGTTTCATTTGGGAACTAGCGACCAGTTTAGTCCGACGCAAAAGCCTTATTATTTCTTGTAAACTTTTATTAATAATTTCTTCATGACGTTAGGAGGACAAAAGGGTTGTTTTCCTGCAACACTTGACTCTTCTTTTGTTAAATAAATGATGGCACACACACACGCACGCACACACACACACACACACACACACACACACGCACGCGCGCACACACACACACACACACACACACACACAGATTAATACACACAAAATGAACGCAGTGTTTCTTTCTCCGTTTACTAGCGGGAGACTCGAGGCTGAATGTGTAGTTTGACACTAATAGTTTGACAATCCTCGTCCATTATTCCAGAGCAACGGCCCCAAACAGTTCCCATGCTACAGTATGTAAATTGTGTGTGTGTGTGTGTGTGTGTGCGTGTGTGTGTGTGTGTGTGTGTGTGTGTGTGTGTGTGTGTGTGTGTGTGTCTAAGTGTGTGCGAACTTGCACAACTATTTTTGTGGGAACCAATTTCAGTTTTAGACCTTAAGAGTGAGGACATTTTGTCCGGTTGTCACTTTGGGACAGGCCTTTAAAGGGCTGTTTGAGGGTTAACACTAGGTTTTAAGGACAGGCCTTTAAAGGGCTGTTTGAGGGTTAACACTAGGTTTTAAGGACAGGCCTTTAAAGGGCTGTTTGAGGGTTAACACTAGGTTTTAAGGACAGGCCTTTAAAGGGCTGTTTGAGGGTTAACACTAGGTTTTAAGGACAGGCCTTTAAAGGGCTGTTTGAGGGTTAACACTAGGTTTTAAGGTTCAGGTATGAATTAGGTTTATGTTAGGGTTAGTGTAAGGGTTGGGGTTAGGCATTTAGTTTGGATGGTTAGGGTTAGGGTAAGGGGCTAGGGAATGTATTATGTCAATGAGTGTCCTCACAAGTATAGCCGTACAAATGTGTGTGTTGGTGTAGTTTCTCATGCTCTCCATGCAACAGGCAGCGAACTGCTGTGATTGGTTCAAAATACTTATTGTGTCATAAGAACCAGAGCATAGCCCACCGCCTCATCTAAACCTATATTTCTGTAAAGTTTATCAAACTTAAATGACAATATCTTTAATGTGGATTGATAAATAATACGCCTATAACTCTTTTCAGATGCTTTACACGTTTGTACTGCTACACTTGTGAGGACATTCATTGACATTATGCATTCCCTAGCCCCTTACACACACACACACACACACACACACACACACACACACACACACACACACACACACACACACACACACACAGTTAGAAGGATTTAGTGGATTTGGGTTTACAGAGACTTTAAGGTAAATATCGCCGCACGGTCAGTCATAGCAAACAGAGTGGAGACGGTGTGTGTGTGTGTGTGTGTGTGTGTGTGTGTGTGTGTGTGTGTGTGTGTGTGTGTGTGTGTGTGTGTGTGTGTGTGTGTGTGTGTGTGTGTGTGTGTGTGTGTTGTGTGTGTGTGTGTGTGTGTGTGTGTGTGTGTGTGTGTGTGTGTGTGTGTGTGTTGTGTGTGTGTGTGAGGTCACAGAGGGTTAAGTAGAAGGTGGCTGTGTTGTTCTACCATTCAACATATCTGATTTAATACGCATCGGAGCATTAGGGGGCCACGGTTGTGTGTGTGTGTGTGTGTGTGTGTGTGTGTGTGTGTGTGTGTGTGTGTGTGTGTGTGTGTGTGTGTGTGTGTGTGTGTGTGTGTGTGTGTGTGTGTGTGTGTGTGTGTGTGTGTGTGTGTGTGTGTGTGTGTGTGTGTGTGTGTGTGTGTGTGTGTGTGTGTGTGTGGGGCACGTAGCAAATAAACCGAGCGGATATTAAAGGTCAAAAGGTCAACATGTGTTTTCTGAGACGGAGACTCCTGAAGACTAAAGCAGACGAGTCACACACACACACACACACACACACACACACACACACACACACACACAGTGAAATACACACACACACACACACACACACACACACACACAGTGAAATACAGACAGACACACACACACACACACACACACACACACACACACACACACACACACACACACAGTGACAGACACTCACACATAATGACAGACACAGTGGCAGACACACACACACACACACACACACACACACACACACACACACACACACACACACACACACACACACACACACACACACACACACACACACACACACACACACACACACACACACACACACACACACACACACACACGCACACACACACACACACAGTAAACCATTGAATACCCAGACACACAGACTATTTCCTTCACCTATAAGTGACACTGTAGCTTGATACAGTCAAATATAAAGTCATACTTCGCCTAGGGGCATTTCAGCTGAACTTCTCTGAACACAGAGACACACACACACAGAGACACACACACACAGAGAGGGACACACACACACCACACACACGCACACACACATAGTGACAGACACACACACACAGACACACACGCACACACCAATACACATGCACAGAGAGAGAGAGACACACACACACACTCACACAAAGACACACACACACATACAGTGACAGATAGCCACACGCATGCACGCACGCACACACACACACGCACACGCGCACACACACACACACACACACACACACGCACGCACGCACACACACACACACACACACACACACACACACACACACACACACACACACACACACAGAGTGACGTACTCAATATAAAGCCCTTAATAAAGACAGAATTCCCAGTTTTCCCACACGAGGGACGGACTGTGGAACTCATTAGGATCGGAGGAAGTACGATTCTCACGCAACAGTTTTTAAAGATCTCCTGTATTAGTTTGTCTGGGAGGTGTGTGGTGTGTTGTGTGTGTGTGTGTGTGTGTGTGTGTGTGTGTGTGTGTGTGTGTGTGTGTGTGTGTGTGTGTGTGTGTGTGTGTGTTGTGTCTGTGTCACTGTATCTGGGTGTGTGCATGCGTGTCCCTATGTGTGTGTGTGTGTGTGTCCCTCTGTGTGTGTGTGTGTGTGTGTGTGTCCCTCTGTGTCCTCTGTGTGTGTGTGTGTGTGTGTGTGTGTGTGTGTGTGTGTGTGTGTGTGTGTGTGTGTGTGTGTGTGTGTGTGTGTGTGTGTGTGTGTGTCCCTCTGTGTCTGTCTGTGTGGTGGTGTGTGTGTGTGTGTGTGTGTGTGTGTGTGTGTCCCTCTGTGTTGTCTTGTGTGTGTTGTGTGTCCTTGTGTGTGTGTGTGTGTGTGTGTGTGTGTGTGTGTTGTGTGTGTGTGTGTGTGTGTGTTGTGTGTGTGTGTGTGTGTGTGTGTGTGTGTGTGTGTGTGTGTGTGTGTGTGTGTGTGTGTGTGTGTGTGTGTGTGTGTGTGTGTGTGTGTGTGTTGTGTGTGTGTGTGTGTGTGTGTTGTGTGTGTGTGTGGTGTGTGTCGTGTTTGTGATGTGTGATGTCCTCTGTGTGTAGTGTTTAGTTGTATGTGTGTGTGTAGGTGGTGAGATCGTTTCCATATGGCTGGAAGCTGAGATTGATACCATCACTTTTTCACAGTTACGATATAACTTCCGAGGTTTATTTTCATTTCATTTGCACCTGAACCTTCGCTCGCACAGATGATCAAATAAGACTTTCCAAGACTTTAAAAGCTATAGTGCGTAACTTCTGCCGCCCCCCATGAGGAATTCTGAGTAATAACAACAACACTGTTTGTCGGTGCATCGCCATCTACATGAGGTAAAGCCTTCAGTGATCGCACATGGATTTTATACCTTCTGCTGTACGTAGAATCAACAACTGAAACATTTCTTGGGCTCTTCTTGGGATTTTTCTGAGCTCCTGCACCAGTGTCAGGGGGGGCGACACTAGTTTGTAAACGCTGCCATACTGAGAAATACAGAGAGAGTTTTGTGGAGCTGATAAGGCTTAATCAACTTTGTGTCAACTCGTTTGGCGATGGCTTGAATGCAACCAAGCTTTTATATGAAAAAGTTACGCACTGTAGCTTTAAAGGGATCGTGCATTCAAGCTTCTGCATGGAAACGGTGAGAGTATGTGAAGGTTTTAAAGAGACATACCAAGCAAGGGAGAGGTTGCTCTCTCTAATATGTTATTTTTATAGTAGATGTTTTGTTTGAAAACTTCTCAATTTTGATTTTGTACAGACATCATGTTGTATTTTACTGCGATATTTAAAAAAGTTTTTTTTTTTTTTTTAACCTTTATTTATATTGAGACCGAAGACTCTTTTACAAGGGAGACCTGTTTTCCTTTCCCACATTACCATTCATTCACACACACATTCATACACCGATAGCAGTGAAATGTTGACCCTATAGATATGATCATGCAACGTTGCCAGTGTACTACTGATTACTATAACCGATTTCATCTCTGTCTCTCCAAGCTGTCTAATAAAAATAAAAAACAGAAATTACAAAAAAAATATCTTAAAAAAACAAATCCATTCTTGGTATGTTTTTAAACTGCAAAGACTCAGTTTGTTTCCTGTTTGATAGAAGCAGTTACATACTGTGTCCACTAGAGGGGAGTGTTTCAACCAAATATAAACCTAAAAGATCCTCATAAACTGTGGTAATGTGAGGCTATGTGCATTACTTGATTAAAGCTCTGCATAAAGTATATACATTATTTACATTATTAGACATTTAAAATTGAAATATTCAAATTTTTTAAAACCAAACAAAAGTGTTCCTACCAGTAATATATGGAAAATAAAAAATGTTCTAGCCATGGAATAAGGGGAGTTTGCAAATCTTTTACAATATTAAAGATTAAAGATTATCTATCATCATATGCACTTTAACAATTTCAGCAGCAAGTCGTTGGCAATGATGTTCTTAAGTCCCAGGCTCCTCTCAACTATGTGATATAGAAGAAGAACATGTTTAAGAGATATAAAAATAAAGAAATAAAAAGATATTTGAGGAGGAGCTCGAGAAAATGAAGCCATCTTAGTATTGAGCTAGTACCCTTGATGTATTTTGATCTTGCCCCTGTAAAGCACTTTGAATGGCCTTGTGTCTGAATTGTGCTATAGAAATGAACTTGCCTTACTGTTGTCTATGAAAAAACTTTAAAAAAAATTCCTTTACCATGTTTATATATGTATTGTGTTTATTATCTTTTAATGTTTTTACAAGAGTTTCCTTGTCTCTTTCGAATAAAAAACTGCTTATTTTGGTTGTAATTTTTGTGCATAACATATTTTCTTAATTGTCAATGAGTCATTAAAACATAAATATGAATAAACAAAGGCACTTTTAAAGCATTTCTTGTCCAGTTTTGTGGCATTTTTTTAAAACACTTTTTCTCATGTGTGAACAATATTGCATTGTTTTTTAATCATATATTGAACTAATTTGGCCAATTTTCATGGTTACATGTGTATCAACAGTTTGGTTAAAGTTAACTTCTGAATGGACAAAATGCCTTAAAGCTATTGAGAAAAACTTTTTAGGTCAGATTTAGGTGTAATTCTCTAAAGCCGCCACTAGATGTCAGTGTTTCCTTTCAAATGAACGTTAACTTGAACCTCGGCTGATCAGACCAGAAATTACCAAAGGAAAATTATTTCAATGATCTTTGGAGTGTGTGTGTGTGTGTGTGTGTGTGTGTGTGTGTGTGTGTGTGTGTGTGTGTGTGTGTGTGTGTGTGTGTGTGTGTGTGTGTGTGTGTGTGTGTGTGTGTGTGTGTGTGTGTGTGTGTGTGTGTGTGTGTGTGTGTGTGTGTGTGTGTGTGTGTGTGTATTCTTTACTTTGAGTTCAACAAGAGAGGCCTAAAGTCTTAGCTTGTGACGTTAAAAACATTTTAGTAAACACAAATCTTTCAAACTTGTAAAATGTTCTGAGCATTGAATAAACTTTCAGGAGATAAAAATATAGTTTTTTTAAAGCTCAAAAAAGAGATTTTAGTCTATTTATCTTCCATAACATGTCTTCTTTCATACTAGTATAAATCAAAGGTCCAACATGTACATTCAGGTGTTTATTTGACTAAACCTTGTCTGTTTGCGTCTGTATATTTCTCCTATACAACCATCTTTAACGGATATTATCTCAACATTATTTTTTTTCTCAATACTTATATAATACTTTTTTCAAAAATCTCAACTTCTAAAGCAACTTAGCCTACATCAACTAAACTTTCCATAATCATTCTCAGCACTATTCTGAAGGTTATTACAGAAGGATTTGTTCATATGTTGTTCATTGCCTGAGTTATGCTGAACATGCATTTCTTAAGGCTTGTAGACTACAACATAGATTTTATTTTTAATTATTATTTATAAAATAAATAAAGGCTGTATCCAACATATGTTCTGTAAAAACGTTGGGATCTAATATGTTTCAAAAATCCAATAAAGATTTTAAATCAGAAAAAATTGCAACACAAACAAATTATTGTTTTAATATCAGTAATCAACTGGCAACGTTTCATGATGAGTAAATTAGAAATGTTACTCTATTCACCTGCAGTGTCCGAATACTTCCTAAAGCACTGGTGATGAGGGGGGCGGTGTGTGTGTGTGTGTGTGTGTGTGTGTGTGTGTGTGTGTGTGTGTGTGTGTGTGTGTGTGTGTGTGTGTGTGTGTGTGTGTGTGTGTGTGTGTGTGTGTGTGTGTGTGTGTGTGTGTGTGTGTTGTGTGTGTGGTGTGTGTGTGTGTGTGTGTGTGTGTGTGTGTGTGTGTGTGCGCGCGCGTGTGACTCGCAGTGAAAGAAGTTGAAGCGCATACGGGCGGAAAACAGCGCTTGGTCACACCGGAGTCTCTCTCGCGCAGCAGCATCCCGTTCAAAACAGTCCCAAAGTTGCACGTGTGTGTTTCGTGACTTTTTAACCGTTTTTTAGCGGTTTGTAATTCGGTTTAAACTTTGGGATGTTGCCGTTATGAAGCGCAGAAGTCAACGTTTACTTTTACACCTCTCTGGCGTCTTTTAAATGGGGATTTCCAAGCAGTTTTTCGCAGTGGATTTTGATTTCTGCATGGTGAAGAGGAGTTTTTATATTGTGTTTTCTTCTTCTTCGCTGAAAAACGTGAAGACTTTTTGACTTTAAAAAGAAAAGCAAAGAAGAATAGGAGAAAAGGCGACCGGAGAGTGGAGAGGTGTCCCCGACAAAAACTAAACTATCACGCCGGGAAAAGTGCATCGGAGGCGGGGTAAGTGTGTGTCTCTGTGGCCATGTGCTCCATGATCAATACACTGGGAAAGTCAGTGAAACGCCGCTGTTTTTACAAGTTTTAAGATGATTCAAAGAACAAATACTAAACTATATAAATACTCTGATACAAGGTAAAGTTACGCGTTAAGTAAAAGTATGTAAATATTTATTATTTTTACAACATATTAGTGTCCAGAGTTTTAACACAACAGATTTTAGCCTTTTTTCATTTTACAAAACAGAAAAATACTATGTAGCCTACAGGTCTTAAAAATAAATTTTCTGCATGTTTCATAAATCAGACAATAAACAACATAACAAATCCATCTGTAATAACCTTCAGAATAGTGCTGAGAAGGATTGTTCAGCTTAGTTGATGTAAGTGCTTTAGAAGTTGAGATTTGTGGTTCAGAGTATCAGGAAAAAAAACTAATGGTGAGATAATGTTTGTATGGGAGAAATATACAGACGCAAACAGACGAGGTTTAGTCAAATAAACACCTGAATGTACATGTTGGACCTTTTGATTTATACTAGTATGAAAGAAGACCTCCGAATCCTAACCCCAAAAATCACACCTTCAAATGACTTTTTTTCCTTCTAAATCTGTCTGTATATCATTGATTAATTCAAAGAAATATCCTGGCTTCGTCTATTACACTTATACACACTAATACACCGTATATGAAGCTAGATCTAGGACTAAAAAGTGATTTGAACATGCCTTTATTTTGTACTTTTTCAATTATTTCTTCAATTACGATATCAATCGATAGTTATAAGTCGTTTATTTGGACGTACAGACGAGAGAAAAGGCTGAAATAAAAACGTATCGTATCTTTGCAACACTTTACGTTCAAAGTAACTGTGTGTTGAGAATTACCACACATTAAAATTACTTTTAGGCAAATTTGTCTGTTTTTCTATGATTTTTTTTGCTATAATTGACTATTCTAAGTTCTAAATCCAGCTGTTTATATATATTTTATTATCTAGAATAAGTGTATTTGAATGTGGGATATTTGGGGGGATGTCACTTTCAATAATTAAACTATATAATAATTATTCAGCAAGACAAATTCCTTGTTGGTGTAAAACCCTTCTTGGCAATAAAAGAATTTCTGATTCCGATTCAAATTGATCAAAAGTGTTATTAAACGATAGTCCGATATTTGAACCTACAGATGAGTCGATTAATTAATATTGATGATACAAAATGCCTAAATCACCAAAGATGACATATTAAAATCACCGTATTTTCACCTAAATCTAGCTGTGTAAAGTGTATTACTTAGGATAAGAATAGTTATATAAATATACATAAATATACATATACAAATCTTTTGATATTGCTAAAGTAATACGTTGTTTAATCGATAATTGAACAGTAATTGTTGGCCACTGTTAGATATGAGGGGGAAAAGGCCTATAACTCTTTTCAGATGCTTTGCTATCATGCAACTAACTCCACACATTAGAGAGGGAGTGAGTGGATTTGGAATTTACAGGAACTTTAGACTTGAAATGACAGCGAAAGGGAGAAAGTGACATCCCCACACACACACACACACACACACACACACACACACACACACACACACACACACACACACACACACACACACACACGCACACGCACACGCACACGCACACGCACACACACGCACGCACACACACA
>CM047528.1:11146944-11149444 GCA_026122265.1 Ammodytes dubius
TGTGTGTGTGTGTGTGTGTGTGTGTTGTGTGTGTGTGTGTGTGTGTGTGGTGTGTGTGTGTGTGTGGTGTGTGTGTGTGTGTGTGTGTGTGTGTGTGTGTGTGTGTGTGTGTGTGCAGTGCCGGCGTTTCCCGATAAGTGAATATGCAGGAGGGGACTAGACAGGGTCCTTGAACGTGAAGAGCTATTTGCCACTCCACGTTTAAAAGCGATTTTAATACAGCGATAGAGGCTGCTGGTTCGAAGGCCTATTTTATTATAGTCGCGCGTATTGTTTACCGATGTCTGCAGCATTCCTGTCATCTTAAAACATGCCCACCTCAACGCAAGGCTGTGCCGAGTGTGTGTGTGTGTGTGGTGTGTGTGTGTGTGTGTGTGTGTGTGTGTGTGTGTGTGTGTGTGTGTGTGTGTGTGTGTGTGTGTGTGTGTGTGTGTGTGTGTGTGTGTGTGTTTAAACCGCAACCGTCTTGTTTATATCCCCCGTCCCAAGTTATTTATATAGAACAATTTCCCCTCTATCAAACACCGCGGTTAATGCCGAGTTTTAATATGTTATTTACACATAAAAACACAAGCTATTTACAGCGGCGGTGTGTGTGTGTGTGTGTGTGTGTGTGTGTGTGTGTGTGTGTGTGTGTGTGTGTGTGTGTGTGTGTGTGCATGTGTGTGTGTGTGTGAAGGGGAAAATGAATGGCCCCCGGAGCCACTATCCGATCTGTTATATCAGAGTTTAACAATCTGGATTGCTAATAGAACCATTTATCATGCGGCGGCCATTTGTTTTATGTGAGCAGCCCGGGTGCCTGCTCCCAGCGGCCTATGGAAATGGGGTGCGCATATAATTTAGAGAAAGAGAGAGGGGGGGTGTGTGTGTGTGTGTGGGGTGTATGTGGTGTGTGTGTGTGTGTGTGTGTGTGTGTGTGTGTGTGTGTGTGTGTGTGTGTGTGTGTGTGAGGAGAGAGAGAGAGAGATAGAGAGGAGGGAGAGAGAGACATTCACTTTGTTAACAAAATATGTATATAAATAAAAAACAGTGGATACTCCAAACTCCAGAGTCAAAAACACACACACACACACACACACACACACACACACACACACACACACACACACAACAATCATCGCCAAGCTCAGAATCAATACACACACCCAGCTGACAACAGCATCCCTAAATCACTAGTCACAGTAGAAGTGGATTCTGTTACAGTCAAAAGTCAATTTATAATAGTACCCATGTTAATCTGTTTGACATATATTCTATCATCATATTAAAGTTTGAGACTGGACCAAAAGTTAGACGAAGGTTTGTTTAAAATCCACAGTGGCCCTGCTGTGTATAACAAACGTGATACAGCACATTTAATTCTTAATAGAAATTTCTATTACATTAAAGAGGACCTGCAGTAAAAACTAGATATGTATTGTAACAAACTGTCGGGGCTGCTTAAACAACAACAGTGAAACAGTAACTTTTCAGGAAGCTTTCTACTTCAAACAGTGTTCCAGGGATCACATTTTACCTGTGAGGATAGTTTGTTTATTAAGTTATGAGAATAAACCTTAGAAAATGTTTCACTTCTCTGCACACCTAAAGTTGCATAGTGCACCTTTAAAAAAAGGGGAATTTATATTTTTGGATAGTGGAATGAATAGAATACAGAGCCTTGGCGTGTGTGACTGTTGGAAGCTAAGCGTGGGGCCTTTCTGTGTGCCAGTTTAGCGGCTCTGGACTCCCCGCTAATAGATTCAAACGAGCGCTTGTATTTCGTGTGACAGCCGGCATCTGTCTGCTTATAAACGGGCCGAGCAAAGCCATCGCAAAGCCATCGCAAAGACCGCCATGAATTCCTGTTAAATTCGTAATAACCAAAGGTATTTAGGACGGGAGGAATATTGGTGAAAAATGCAGCAAAAAAAAAAAAGACAAATAATTCACAAAATGTTATTGATGAGTGTGCCCACGCCTCGGGAAATGTAAAGTCGACCCGTATTAGGAGCGAATATATCAACTAGTGTAAATCAAAAGGTCCAAAATGTACATTGAGGTTCAAGTTAAACTGTGTTCGTTCTACATAAGGTCACAGAAAGACAGCGACTTTTACAGTGGGGTGTTTAAGATCGCCATATTTATTTGACTAAACCTTGTCTGTTTGCGTCTGTTTATTTCTCCTATACAACCATCTTTAACGGGCATTATCTCATCTATTTTTTCAAACTATTCTACATACTACAGCTGATCATAAACAGTATGTAGTTAGCATGCAGTATGCTACAATTGGGACATACTTTAACTTATTTATTCCATCCTAACATGGCTCCTTGAACTTGCCTCTTGCTTATATATCGCGTCTCATCGCTGGTTGTTTTCACTGGGAGGCTCAGTCCATGTGATGTAACTTCTGCTGCAGTGGATTGTGGGTCAGAACCTCCATAAAGCTGCTGGTTTCAACACTTAAAAAAAATCACCACCGGATGTAGTAGGACATCTGGGTATTTTTCAG
>CM047528.1:11151944-11156944 GCA_026122265.1 Ammodytes dubius
TTCGGCCAAAATCGTGAAAAAAATAAATGAGAGAAGAAACGTGATTTAGACGAGGTGGATTCATAATGACTTAACATCACGTTGGTGATGATTTGGGTTTTGTTTTATTTGGCATGTGGAGTTTTTAAAAGTGCAGTGTGTGTGTGTGTGTGTGTGTGTGTGTAAAAGGAATAGTCATTTTCCAGAACAGTAACTTCTTTCATATAAATTAATGTCGGTTACATTCAAGCCATCGCCAAACGAGTTGACACAAAGTTGATTAAGCCTGTTATCAGCTCCACAAAACTCTCTCTGTATTTCTCAGTATGGCAGCGTTTACAAACTGGTGTCGCCCCCCTAACACTGGTGCAGGAGCTCAGAAAAATCCCAAGAAGAGCCCAAGAAATGTTTCAGTTGTTGATTCTACTGCTAAGAAAAAAAAACCTGGACGTACAGCCTTTATATGAAAAAGTTACGCAACATAGCTTTAGGTTTACAGTTTTAAACTTATTCCTAAGAAGAAAGTATCCTGGCCAAAAGACCGCACAGTTATTATTGGGTCAAACTGAGTCATAACTAGTAGAAAGTAGCAACACATCAACTTTCTCATTCAGAAATCAATCTGTTAACACCTACATCATCAGCAGGATAACGCATGTAAACAGTTGGACTGGGGGTGGGAGGACATTACTAAAACACACACACACACAGACAGATAGATAGATAGAGAGACACACATATGCGGACAGAGACACACACACACAGATAGAGACGCACACACCCACGCACACAGACAGATAAAGACACAAAAACACACAAACACACACACAGGCAGACACACACACACAGACAGATAAAGACACACACACAGATAGAGAGACACAGACAGATAGACACACACACACACACACACACACACACACACACACACACACACACACACACACACACACACTGTCAGGAGGATCAGTCAGTGGGTTGAAGTGAGTGATGATTGGAGTTTGGGAACTAACAATGTTTGTGTTAGCAGACTGATTCACAAACTAATTTTTTATGTTTTTTCAAAAATCCCAAAAAGAGCCCAAGAAATGTTACAGTTGTTGATTCTACTGCTAAGAAAATATCTACAGCTCCGGAAAAAATTAAGAAACCGGTCTGGATTTTTCTTGAATCTTAATCTCTACATTACTTAATGGAAATGCTCTTTATGAAAACATTTTTAGGGGGGAATTTGGTAGAAATGTTGTCAGAAGTTTATATTATAAAATCAAAATGTTCATCGTACTCAAACATGCTCCTATAAAGAGTAAAACAAGAGACATTGAACATTTGGAGTGGTCTCTTAATTTTTTCCATGAGCTGTATATATACAGTATATGAAATGGTAAAAATAAAGAGTATGTGAATTAGAACACTCAGAAAAATAGTCTTTCTTTAAATAGCACAAAACATTAAGCACCTTTGACTTTAAACTACATACACACATTAATGCTGACGACAAAAAAAAATTATATATAAAAATAAAAAAACTCATTGCACAAAGCATCATTACCGTGATTCATCTTTAAAAGTCCTTTCTAATGACTTCACAGTGACTGGTGTGTGTGTGTGTGTGTGTGTGTGTGTGTGTGTGTGTGTGTGTGTGTGTGTGTGTGTGTGTGTGTGTGTGTGTGTGTGTGTGTGTGTGTGTGTGTGTGTGTGTGTGTGTGTGTGTGTGTGTGTGTGTGTCGTGTGTGTGTGTTCTTATTAAGAATAGAGAAGGTGTATAAATGGGAGCAGCACGGATTTACATGTTTTCTGACCCTGTTTCTGTCCTGGCTTTGGCCTGATTCGGGCGCTAATTAGTGTGTGTGTGTGTGTGTGTTGTGTGTGTGTGTGTGTGTGTGTGTGTGTGTGTGTGTGTGTGTGTGTGTGTGTGTGTGTGTGTGTGTGTGTGGTGTGTGTGTGTGTGTGTGTGTGTGTGTGTTCGCAGTATTAGCTCGTGCAAGCGCCACCAACGGCTAACAAGACAAAGCACACACAGACAACAATTACTTTAAAAGAGCCATTACACAGTAGCTTCCTCAACCAAATTAGGCCCAGAGAAAACCCCACTAGGTCTGCAGTCTAAATCACCTCTCACATTAAGAGCACAGGCATTTTTTAAGGTTATTTAAATATTCTTGGGTGTTATTTACATCAAGGGTAGAATCAGTGTTAAAGACCTACTTCACCGGTGGAAATATGAAGGTGTATTGAACTCTGAGATCCTATGTAGTATAAACGTGCAATTTTTTTTAGAAATCGGTTCATCCTAGCCTGAGAAAAGGCAGAAAGAGTGTTTTATGATCTCACTGTCTAACCCTACACTTTCCCTTGTGTGACATCAAACTAGTAAAAATGTAGAGTTTGGATTAACAGGACAGCTGGGCCAAGGGAAGGGACTGAGGGAAGACTGAGGGAAGAAAAACCTCCATTAAATTATAATAGTGATTTTCAAGCACTACATTGTCAATTTTGAGATTGTTTTTGTCTATTTATCTTCCATAACATGTCTTCTTTCATACTAGTATAAATCAAAGGTCCAAAATGTACATTCAGGTGTTTATTTGACTAAACCTTGTCTGTTTGCGTCTGTATATTTCTCCTATACAACCATCTTTAAACAAACATGATTTCAATGTTAGTTTTTTTTTCAATACACTGAACCAAGAATCGCAACTTCTAAAGCACTTACATCAACTAAACTTTCCATAATCATTCTCAGCACTATTCTGAAGGTTATTACAGAAGGATTTGTTCATATGTTGTTCACTGTCTGATTTATGAGACATTTTATATACTCTGAACCAGAAATCTAAACTTCTAAAACCCTTACACTGTCCCTGCGTTCTGAATCGCATACTTTACTTTTTTCTACTCTACATACTACAGCCGACGATAAAAATAATCTAGTTAGGATGCAGTAGGCATACTATTGGGACATACTTTTACTTTAGTTTATTTCATCATAACGTTGCGCCTTGATCTTGCCTCTTGCTTTTATATCCGTCGCATCCCTGTTTGTTTTCATATGGAGGCTCAGTCGATGTGACGTCACTTCAGGTTCGCACTGGATTGTGGGTCAGAATCGCCCAAATAGGATGCAGTTTTCAACACTAACAATCTTGGCCGGGTGTAGTAGACATCCGGGTACTTCTAACCATCCTAAATCTGGCCTCAAGAATCGGGACATCTTTTTTCTTCCATACTAAATAGTAGATAGTATGCGATTCGGAGCGCAGGGATAACTGAGTATAGAGGCAGAGAAAGGGAGAAAGGGTTAATCAGGATTAGAAAGTCAATTCCCTTCAGATTTGAATCCTTTTCTCTATTGTGTCCTCGAAAGCCTTCGCCCACAAAAGAGTATTGTTAAGAAAAGGTCATTTTGAAGAGTGTGTGTGTGTGTGTGTGTGTGTGTGTGTGTGTGTGTGTGTGTGTGTGTGTGTGAGAGAGTGTGAGAGCGTGTGAGAGTGAGTGTGTGTGTGTGTGTGTTAGTGTGAGAGTGTGTGTGTCTTTGCAGATATCATGTTTGTAGATGTTTTGTTTTTCAAGTCAACTTCAGTGTCAATTTCTTTTTACAAGACATGTAGAGCAATCGAAAATACGTTTCTCTCTCCGACCCACGGTGCAATACGTACAAAACTATGAAATTAAATAAGATGAGATAATATTATATACAATAAATAGATTCTGAATAGTGAAATAGGGAAGGCACAACCAACAGTTTACATTTAAACATTTGGCCCACAAATGGCTCCATATTGTCTCACACCCTGTCGCAAAATTTGATGTGTTTGCGTTGAATATTGTTAATGTATTGTTGTTTTTCCTTTGAATTTGTTTGAACTCGACGTCATTGAAAATGAGGGTCACCCCTCAATTGGTCTCTCGAGGATAAATAAAAGTTAAATGAAAATGCCAAAAACACACACACAGACACACACACACAGACACAGTAAAATAAGTGCATAGCCTCAGGAGCATTTAGGTCAAAATATAGTATATAGACACAGTCCTTTCTCAGCACATTGTTTATCGGGAACACACACAAAACACACAACACACAGAAACACACACACACACACACACACACACACACACACACACACACACGTGCAGCGGAGCGTTTATCGACACGGGAGGCGTTCGACTGCTGACGCCGCAACACCAACGAACAAGAAGTTATTTTTGACACATTTCTAAAAGCACACACACAGACACACACACACACACACACACACACACACAGATAAACCCACACACACACACACACACACACACACACACACACACACAGACACACACACACACAACACACACACACATCGAGCTGGAGGTCTAGTCCTCCTCGGGGAAACACGTCTTGTGCTTTTCCACCTGCTACGCATTTATCAGCCAACGAAGAAGAGGAGCATCACTCAAAACAGTCCCCTGTGATTTAACACTATCTGCTGCTAACTAACTCGTGTGTGTGTGTGTGTGTGTGTGTGTGTGTGTGTGTGTGTGTGTGTGTGTGTGTGTGTGTGTGTGTGTGTGTGTGTGTGTGTGTGTGTGTGGTGTGTGTGTGTGTGTGTGTGTGTGTGTGTGTGTGTGTGTGTTGTGTGTGTGTCTGCTGCTATGCTACAACTCATTAAGACCCAACATAGCTAATGTGTAGAAACCTCACACACTGTTAGGAAAATTCCGATTTCAAGTAGTAACTGTCTGCACCAAGTTTTGAGGCTAAAATTGAACCTTTTAAAGCTAATTGCGTAACTTTTTCATTAACTGAATGTCGGCTACATTCAAGCCATGGCCAAACGAGTTGAACACAAAGTTGATTAAGCCTATCAGCTCCACAAAACTCTCTCTGTATTTCTCAGTATGGCAGCGTTTACAAACTAGTGTGTGCACCCCACCCGACCTCCGACACTGGTGCAGGAGCTCAGAAAAAATACCAAGAAGTTACGCACTATAGTTTTAAGTTTTAATACAATCAAAGTATTCACAACAAGTATTAT
>CM047528.1:11164444-11166944 GCA_026122265.1 Ammodytes dubius
ACACACACACACACACACACACACACACACCACACACACACACACACACACACACACACACACACACACACACACACACACACACACACACACACACACACACACACACACACACACACACACACACACACACACACACACACACACACACACTGCCATTTATTTTCCTCAGGGAAATTCAGCTTGGAAGGTAAATGGTTAGTTTCCGTATCCGCACAACACTGTAGAAAATTAAACTTTATAAAAAAAAATTACGTTTGTCTGTTTGCGTCTGTATATTTCTCCTATACAACCAAGTTTAACAGCCATTATCTCAACATGAGATTGTTTTAATACTTGTCTGATTCATGAGACATTTTCCTCCTAGAAAGACATTTAGAAAATGCATTTTTAAGACCTGTACATAGTATTTATTTTTTAGTAAAATGAAAAACAGCTGTATCCAAATTCTGTTCTGTAAAAACTTCAATTGTAATTTCTGATGATCTAACGATTTTTATGAGTCAGTATTTGCAACAACAGGAGTGCTAACAACATAAAACTACTTATTTTCTCGCCTTTTAAATACAAATCTCCCTTAAAAACACCTTTATATCAGCATTAAGCCTTGGAATCTCATAGAATAATACCCGTAGACACATCCGAGCGCTGCTGTGTCCGTCCGTGGCACACTTTTCAAAGTTACTTTATCACGACAGAAAGAAAAAAGAAAACTGGCGCTGGGCTGGGACAAAAAAAGTCAATAGAATTCTCCAAATAGTCCCATTCCATTTAAATTCCCAGATTTGATGGTGATGCATATATGCTGCGCGCCTCGGAGAACCAGGGCTATTCATCACACAGGCAATGGGAAGGGGAGGTAGTGTGAGGGAGGGGGAGGGGGGTGGTGGGTGTGTGTGTCTGCAGTCTAGCCCACCTTGATTAATGTGATTTGATCTTGACAGTGTAGCCCTAATTCATCAGGACCTTGATCTAGCTGTCTATCCGCGGTGCCTGTGCCAAATTCACCTAATTAAAGGAACAGTGCGCGGCAAATTAAGTGCGCTGTCATTTGTCGCCCCGCGCGGCACTTTGTTATGGGCTCGTGGCAGCGTGTCAGAGCTGCCCTCCGTGATTGTCTAACATGACATCTATGGCTGGTGCTCTTTATCATTGTTTGCATATAACGTAATGAGAGCAATGCGTAGTTTTTGTGGCAGGGCTGTCAGAAAAAGCAAGGTTTTTTTTCTACCTTACGGATGCATGAGATGATTTTTTTTTTTTCCCTTGACAGTGAAGCGAGTTGTATCTAGATTAGTATACAGCTTAAAAAACTAAGGCTGCATTCCAGTCCCCATCCTTCCCTGCTATTTAGTTTGTCCCAATACATGATGTCAGAAAAATAAATACCCAGATGTCCTACTACATCCAGTGGTGATTTTCTTTAGTGTTGAAACCAGCAGCTTTATGGAGGTTCTGACCCACAATCCACTGCAGCAGAAGTTACATCACATGGACTGAGCCTCCCAGTGAAAACAACCAGCGATGAGACGGATATATAAGCAAGAGGAAAGCCCGCAACACACAGTCATATTCTAAATCACCATTGTTTTAACTTAATCCTTAATCCATAGGAATTTAACAGACAGTTAACTTGTTTAAAATCTTACCTAGTACAACTTTAAAATGTGTTTTTTAAGGAAGCCATGATTTGTGTGAATGTGTTTGTTTGTATCTAGGTCATTTCTATCTCTGCATGAAGCGTTCAGTGTGTGTGTGTGTGTGTGTGTGTGTGAGAGAGAGAGAGAGAGAGAGTGAGTGTCTGTCTGTCTGTCTGTCTGTCTGTCTGTCTGCCTGCCTGTCTGCCTGCCTGCCTGCCTGTCTGTCTGTCTGCCTGCCTGTCTGCCTGCCTGCCTGCCTGTCTGTCTGCCTGCCTGCCTGTCTGCCTGCCTGCCTGCCTGTCCTGTCTGTCTGTCTGTCTGTCTGTCTGTCTGCGTGCGTGTTGCCTGTTAAGTCAGAGCCGATCTCTTCAGTCTCATAAACCTACAGTGGGAGTTTATGGACAAAGTGATTTATCTAAATCAGAGCGTTCCCCTAGCAACACTCACTGTCACTATGTAATTCATCTCTGGTGTCACACACACACACACACACACACACACATAAAACACACACACACACATAGAGACAGAAACACACACGAGACAGACACACACACACACACACACCACACAGAGACACACACTCACAGACAGAGAGAGAGAGAGAAGACACACACACAAACAAACACACATATGCAGATACACACACACACACAGCATGTCCGCACAAAAGCAAATACATGTCAGATGCATGTAGAGGAATGCTGTGTACATAAAGGTATCTCCATAACTTCCACTGAACAATAAATAAATATTCAGTCATTTATCAAACAAAAAACGACAGATTTTCCACCATATTCACAGTGAAAGATACATGTATTTATATTGAACCTTTGTTTGGACAAAATATGCAGTTTCGA
>CM047528.1:11171944-11174444 GCA_026122265.1 Ammodytes dubius
GGAGAGAGAGAGAGAGAGAGAGAGAGAGAGATGTTTTTCAGCATTTGAACCTGCAACCTTTGGAGGCTTTGGGTTAAAAACAGACCACAGTGTGTTACAGGGAGTCTCGGGGCTCTGCTCACACACACACACACACACACACACACACACACACACACACACACACACACACACACACACACACACACACACACTGCTATCTCTGTGAGAACTCTCGTTGACATATTGCATTCCCTAGCCCCTAACCCTAACCCTAACCATCCAAACTAAATGCCTAACCCCAACCCTTACACTAACCCTAACATAAACCTAATTCATACCTGAACCTTAAAACCTAGTGTTAACCCTCAAACAGCCCTTTAAAGGCCTGTCCCAAAGTGAGAACCGGACAAAAATGTCCTCACTTTCTAAAAATGGTCCTCACAAAGATACCTGTACAAGTACAAACACACACTCTCTCTCACACTCACACACACAGCAAATGACTCCAGTCTACCCAAACACACACACACACACACACTCACACACACACACACACACACACAACACACACACATTCAAACACACACACACACACACACACACACGCCCCCCCCCACACACACACACACACACACACACACACACACACACACACAACACACACACACACACACACACACACACACACACACACACACAACACACACACACACACACACACACACACATTCAAACACACACACACACACACACACACATTCAAACACACACACACACACACACACACACACACACAACACACACACACCCCCCCCCCCCCCCACACAACACACACACATTCAAACACACACACACAGAGGGCGGCTGATATATAAATCACAGGGACGAGGGAGCGAGTGTAGCCCGGCTCCTCCATTGGTCCATTTATCAGCGGAAGTGGCACATTAATAAACACATCTCCCTAGAGGTGAGCGCCGGTAACAGAGATGAATTCTGCTGCTAGTCCTGAACGGCTTCACACACACACACACACACACAGAGGCTGACACACACACACACACACACACACACACACACACACTCAGAGAGACCGACACACACACACACACACACACAGAGACCGACACACACACACGCACTCAGAGAGACCGACACACACACACACTCAGAGAGACCGACACACACACACACACACACACACACACAGAGGCTGACACACAAAGAGGCTGACACACACACACACACACACACACACAAAGAGGCTGACACACACACACACAGACACACAGAGGCCGAGACACACTCACACACACAGACACATAGAGACAGACACATGCGTACACACACACACACACACATACACACACACACACAGACCGACCGACACATGCGCATGCACACACACACACACACACACAGAGAAACACGCGCACACAGACACACACATCTGATACGTAACACTATTACCTTTAACTACATTTTTTTTTTTTTAGATTATTTTTTGGGAGAGACAGAGATGAAATGTGTCAGAGAGGGGAATGACATGCAGAGAACGACCCGGGCTGGATTCATGCACTGGTCAATTTTTAGATTTGTGTCTATTTTGCTTCCATAACATGTCTTCTTTCATACTAGTATAAATCAAAGGTCCCTTCACTGATTTTGACAAAAAGTTATTCTGTCAACAAGCGTTCTCCAGAATCACTGACTCCACCTTTAACTAGAACCGGCAATAAGTGCAGAGCATTTTCAAGCTTTATTTTGATAGTACAGAGTTGAAATGGGGAGACAGAGAGAGAGAGAGAGAGAGAGAGAGAGAGAGAGAGAGAGGGGGGGGGGGGGGGAGGGGGGGTGACCTGCAGTAAAGGTCCACGGGTCAAATTTGAACCCGCGACCACTGCAACGAAGGCCGAAGCCAATATGGTACGCGCTCTATCCACTACACCACCGGAGCGACCCTATTCGTAGCAGTGCCGGTATGACTGTGTGTGTGAATGAATGGAACCTGGAACCCTGTAAAGTTGACCAGTTTAAGACTCACTTTTATTGCATTGGCCTTTAACACAAGTTCAGCTTTTGGGTAAATTCTGTCTTCTATATGTTGCTTATTTTATCTGTTGTGTTTTTTAATTTTTTTTTTCTTAAGACGTATTTGCTAATATTTTGCTTTTATTTGATATGCACATTGTAAAGCACTTTGGGACCCTGTCTGTGAAAAGCGCTATATGAATACATTTTACTTACTTACTCACTCACATCACTCACTCACTCACTCATTCACTCACTTACTTACTTACTCACTCACTTACTTACTTACTCACTCACACACACACTTCCTTACTCACTCACTTACTTACTCACTTACTTACTTACTTACTTACTTACTTACTCACTCACTCACTTACTCACTCACTCACTTACTACACCACTCACTCACTTACACACACACACACACACACCTGTACACACGCACACACACACACACACCAATTGCCCTAGTATATAAACACAGTATTGC
>CM047528.1:11176944-11179444 GCA_026122265.1 Ammodytes dubius
ACTGGATTTTTTTTTTACAGGGCACACACAGTACAGACAGGTAGCAGATCATGAGGAGATATTCACTGATTTTGACAAAAAGGTGATTTAGACAACAAGCGTTCTCCAGAATCACTGACTGCACCTTTACATTCTTTGTCCAGATTTTGTTTTTATCATAATGTAAATGCTTCTTTAGTTGTAGTTTCAGATAAGCTAGCAACATGCCCGTTTACAGAGCCTAGGCTGTGTATTAACACTGTTTACAGAGTCTAGGCTGTGTATTAACACTGGATTTTGCATACAAGTTATTTGATCATATTTTGTCTTCAGATCCCGAGCGGAGACTCGCTGGTCAGCAGCTCCGTCGACATGACGACCAAGAGGTCAAAGGTCAAGACGGAATTGGAGGGACTGAGGCCGCTGTCCCCCTGTTCACCGGTAAGACAACTACTGTGTGTGTGTGTCTGGGTGTGTGTGTGTGTGTGTGTGTGTGTGTGTGTGTGTGTGTGTGTGCGTTTGCTTGTCACACAATTTACACACAATTTAGTCGTTTGAAAAAAAAAATTAAATATTGGACACTCTGTACATGACAACTGCCTATGGTACATAAGGACAATGAGACATCTAGTGTGAGGAATTTTAACAGTCGAAACTTAGGTGCAAAAAAAGGACTTTTCTCTGGGAGCACAGGATGTTTCTTGGGGAAATTAGAGCTTTTTGGGGCATATGTTCAATTTAGTACACTTTTTGGAAAGCTAAGATATTAAATGGGAAGAGGACATTTGCAAAATATGTGAGATATGCGTAGAAAAAAAAATATATATTTTCGTCAGGGAACGTTTTCGATAGTCAAGATATTTTACAAAAGTTTTGGAAAGTGAAACATTTTTGTCAGATCTGTGAGAACTTTTTAGACATGTTACCAAAGTCAGGATGTTTAGAGCGGATGGAAAACGTCAATCATAAATTCAATTCCTGAACAGTTTAGATATTCATTTTGAAGAGGATGTTTTGGAAAGTGAAACATGTGAAACTTTGCAAAAAAAATACTATTTGTTGAGACTGAAATATAGTCTATAAACACAGGACATACGTTATATTTTACATGTGCAGTAAAACGTGGTCATTTTTTAACTCCATTCTTTAACACGTTTTGACCCCCGGCCCGTTCCCTCTTGGCCTCTTGAGCGCTTCTTGTAAAGTCCCGTCCAGAAAACCAGAAAAACTGCCCGTGATAAGATAACGTTCCCTGGCCGATGGTAACTGTGCCAGGGCCGGCACTTTATTTTAATGAAATATGGACCGGGCTTTACGCTGTCATCTGAGGAGCTCCTTTTTGCTTTTTTTTTTGTCTTTTGACAAATTTGCGTCCGGTTTTCTGCGGGATAGCGCGGAGCTGTGGTGGTGATGCATGGGGACGGGGCAAAGAGCCGAGTGTCTGGGGGCCGAAGGGAGTGATGAATATAGCATGCTGCAGTCAGCACCTTGTGTGTGAGTGTGTGGGAGGGGGGGGGGGGGGTGTGTGGGGGGGGGGGGGGAGTGTAGGTGTGTGTGTGTGGAGGGGGGTGTAGGTGTGTGTGTGGGGGGGGGTGTAGGTGTGTGTGTGTGTGTGGGGGGGGAGGGGTGTAGGTGTGTGTGTGTGTGGGGGGGGCTAGGTGTGTGTGTGTGTGTGTAGGCGAATAGTTAGCCGGAAGGGACAAGCCAGTGTCAGTTTCTTGCATGTTTTTTTTGTGGCATTTCATTCATTCATCATTTTTGGGGAGGCAGAGATGAAATGGGTCAGAGAAGGGAATGACATGCAGAGAACGACCCGGGTCTGCTGTGAAGAGGACTGAGCCTCTATGGTAGGGGTGTGGAGGGGGGGGGGGGCACTAACCACAACACTACGAGCGCATCCAAAAATGATAAGGTTTTTATCAGTTCGTGGATGGTTTGTTTTTTCCAGACTTTATAAGTGAGAAATGTGAAGTTTCGGGGTGGTGTAGTGGATAGAGCGCGTACCATATTGGCTCCGGCCTTCGTTGCAGTGGTCGCGGGTTCAAATCCGACCCGTGGACCTTTACTGCAGGTCATCCCCCCTCCCCCTCTCTCTCTCTCTCTCTCTCTCTCTCTCTCTCTCTCTCTCTCTCTCTCTCTCTCTCTCTCTCTCCTCTCTCTCTCTCTCTCTCTCTCTCTCTCTCTCTCTCTCCATCTCTCTCTCTCTCTCTTCTCTCTTCTCTCTCTCTCTCTCTCTCTCTCTCTCTCTCTCTCTCTCTCTCTGTCCTATCCAATCTTAAAAGGGGAAATGTAAAGTTTCAGCAGAGTGGGTTTCCACCTGTTGAAGTAATGCAGTCAGTCTTTATGTGAGCAAACTGGGATTCCTGTTTGTGTTTGGTTAAGGCCTGTGCTGCAGCTTTACTCAGCAGTCGTAAACAAGTCTCGTGGTCTTTTCTGGTTTGTGTGTTGTGTGTGGTGTGTGTGTGTGTGTGTGTGGTGCGTGTGCGTGTGCGTGTGGTGTGTGTGTGTTGTGTGTGTGTGT
>CM047528.1:11184444-11194444 GCA_026122265.1 Ammodytes dubius
AAGGTGGAGTCAGTGATTCTGGAGATTGCTTGTCAATTTTGTCAAAATCAGTGAATATCTCCTCATGATCTGCTACCTGTCTGTACTGTGTGTGCGCTGAAAACAAATCTGGTGTTAATACAAAGCCCAGGCTCTGTAAACTGGTATGTAAACAAAGGGGGCACACAGTAGGTAGCAACATACCGGTTAACAGAGTCTAGGCTGTGTATTAACACTGGATTCTTTTCACACAGTACAGACAGGTACGGATCATGAGGAGATATTCACTGATTTTAAGAAAAAGTGATTTTGACAGCAAGCGTTCTCCAGAATCACTGACTCCACCGATGAACCGCACGTCAAGAAGCTTAAACATGATAAAAGCTTCTGAAGAATTAATATTCAAACATTGGGAATAGGTTTGGGGCGCAGAGCAAAGTCTCAAGATGTGATCTAGACAGACACGCACGCACGCACATGTGTATTAATACAAGATCCCCCTCTCTCTCCTCTCTCTCCCCTCACCCCTCTCTCTCTCCCCCATCCATCCCTTCTTTCCAGATGTCTCAGTCCAGCCCTGGCGGTCAGTCATCATGCAGCAGTGAACCATCACCGCTTGGCCGTGCCACCGACCATGACAGTGGAATAGAACTACGATCCAACATGGCGGCGCAGGGCGGGGAAAGCGGAATAGAACTACAAATACAAATGGCGGCGCACAACGTTGGGGAAAGTCTTGGCTTGGATATCAGCTCATATCTGGACGACTTGCCTTTCGTTGAGTCTTTAAGTTGCGGTGATTTGAACGGCGCGGTTGCTATGGCGGCGATGGGTTTACGCTCACGAGGTCAGTTTGGTTTCAAGAAGGAACAGTTGACGACAGAGAGGGACTCCATGTGGCTTTGGCCCGGTGGACACACGTCATCTATCCCGGCCCGAGGCACCAAACTGCCGCCCATACTAGCCAGCGGTGAGCGGAGATGACACTATATATTTATTGATGTTTTGTCTTTTTTACAACGCACACAAACAAACACCTGAACCATCACAACAAGAGAGGAGAGGACTGATGGTGGATACAGTAAATATGCAGCGTTTGTGTGTTTGTGTTTTGTGTCTGGTTTAAGACTCAAAATGTTGAAAACTATAAACTGTTCATGAAAAATGTTTCTCAATGCCGCTTTTGAACACACACACTCACTCACTCACTCACTCACTCACTCACTCACTCACTCACTCACTCACTCACTCACTCAAAATGATATTTGATAATAAATAGATATTTGATAATAAAACTATGATGGCTGTTGGACATTCAAAATACAGGAGGGTTTTCACTCAGTTGTGCATCTGTAGTCTGTATGGAAATCACACAGCTTATTGAGAAGAGGATAAAAATGACCAAAATAAATGTGACTCAAACTAATTTTTAAAAAAATTCTGAAGACTAAGACTACATTTAAAAATGCTGTATAAATTAACACTGCCCTGCTGAGCACGATATGTGACTCCGTAGTTTGTAAATGGTCCACTTTGTCAAAGCTTAAATAATGACAGGACAGGACCGAAGGCTAAAAAAAAAAAAAAAACTCAACATTTCCCCCTCTGTCTCCTCCCAGGTTCCCTCCTGGAGCGAGCCGGTGTGGGTGGCTGTCCCGAGTCCCTCCCTGTTCCCGGCTTCAGTGATCCTACCCTTCTGTAAACCCGTTCAACACCTTCCAGATCGCCGTGACAGCTCGTCCAGCACCTTAAGCTCCGCCTACACACTCAGCCGCCGCTCGTCGGGAATCTCCCACTGCTACTCTAGTCGACGGTCAAGCCAAACCTCTCAATACGGCAACAACCGCGCTAGCAACTCATTAGCTCTGCCGATTCCTATGACCCAATATCTGCGGATATGTCAAGACGGTCTAGTCAGAATAGCCAGTTTGGGGGTCCGGGGGGCATTCCAAACAATTTAAGTTTGACCCCGCGCAGCACTACCACTTAAAGGCCCAATACGCTGCTGCTATTGGTGGCACGCCGCCGACACCGCTTCCGAAACATGGAACGGACGTGTTCCAAGACTCACACGGGGCGGAATAAACACTCCCAGGAATTCTCTTCACTGACGACACACGGAGCTTGATGCCTCACGAAATCCCGTCTAACTTCCCGCGCAGAGCCAGCGATCCCGTGAGATTTGAGAGGATGGATAATCTCGACCCACGGCCACCACGCAAATGCAACGCTACAACAGCATGGGTACGCTGCCCCAAAATGGCTACCACCAGAGATTGATTTTAGTCCGAATCGCTACCCGCACAACCAGAGATCGTGTAGTATTTCTGAAAACACAACCATGGAGATAACTGACGATTTTCAAGAGGAAAATCCACGCTACCTGAATGCACCACTCACAACACAGACCCAGAGTCTTGCAGGGAAACCCCAATCTCAAAACGCAGGGGCAGCCGTACTATCAAAACAATATGGCCGCCGTGAATTCGAACATGAACAGTCAGGTTTTGACCCCGAATTCAAGAGCAAATCAGTTGAATAAAATCTCAATGCACGCCGACCAAAACAACTCCAAACTACAATTAATTAAAGTCAATCTTGCTGTCGTCGAGCAGAACGAGAACTTCAAATCGTTTCAAAACAACGTCAGCTCAAACCAGGAAATGGTTCAGAACTTAGTAGCTACGGCAACAAAGCAAAGACGGAACAATCCCAATACTGCACCGATAGCAAACGGCCGTCCGCTGTCATCAAATCTCAATGAAGCAGCAGTGATCTCTCAGTATGGGATGAATGAAGGTACAGGGCCTGTGATACGAATGGGAACGCTACCTACCCACAGACATGCAAACAGGAGCCCCTTGATAAGCACTTATTTGAAAGCAATGGCGGCGGATTTCAGCCTGTGCCTCAAGTTAAAATTAGAAAATTGCGATGATGATGAGTCGATGATGATTTCACATGAACAGAACTGTGACGTGGCCTCCGTAAAGCCTTGATGCAAACCGGGAATCGGACCCAAATACAACCGAGGCCTCCGCAGCAAGCTAGGCCTCTAAACAGGCATATTTCAGGCTCGACTAGGCTCCCAAGACATGCTCCCACCTACCCGAAATAGGACCTTTTCTGGCTAAATCGAAGCGAAAACTCCATGACAACGCATTTTATACACGGGGCAGATTCACGTGTTTGGAGAGCATAGGGCTTGGACAATGCGAATTCAGTGAACGCACATACACCGTGCAACCCTTTCAAAACACTACCGAAGTCGACCAAACGTCCCGGACTGCAGATTGTAACGCTGTAACCATGGAGCCGGCGCAGATCGACTTCTTTGACACGTTGCTAGGCGACGACGGGGATCATTTAGTCTTGTCGGGAGCTTTGAGTCCAGGTTGCTTCTTCGGAATTTGTCCCGAAATAATTCTCGATCTCGATTGACGACGCCGAGGGATTCTGTGACGTGTTCGGGACGGGGAACATGGCGGTCGGAGATATGAGCTCATTGCTGAACGCTCTGTCCCAAGAGAGCAAGTTCCTAAACATGATGACATAGCCCTAAAATCCAAAATGGAAGTCAGGGATTCTTGAGAAAAAGTTGTAGGACAAAATTACTTTTTTTTGGTGGTGGGGAAAAAATCTGTGAATATCTCCTCACGATCCGCTACCTGTCGTACTGTGTGTGCAATGGAAAAGTCCAGTGTTAATACACAGCCTAGGCTCTGTAAACGGGCATGTTGCTAGCTATGGTAGGCCGCCTTTTGTTTACATGCCAGTTTACAGAGCCTAGGCTGTGTATTTACGCTGGATAAAAGGGATTTGGACAACAAGCGTTCTCCAGAATCACTGACTCCACCTTTTAACTCTAAGTTTCCACCGATTGCAGTATTCTTGAACCACTGATGGACAATAAACATTTTGCTAATTCCTCTGAAAGTAAATGAGATTGTTTTCACCAAACAAAACAGTGCAGTTTAGTGACACCTTGATATCTTGTACAGTCTCGTTTGTTAATGAATTAAAGGTGCACTATGTAACTTTTGTGTGTCAGAGAAGTGAAACATTTTCTAAGGTGTATTCTCATTAATGAAAAACAAACTTTCTTCACAGGAAAATGTGATCCCTGGAACACTGTTTGAAGTTAGAAAGCTTCCTGAAAAGTTACTGTTTCACTGTTGTTGTTTACAGCAGCAGGGCCCACAGTTTGGTTTACAAACATATTCTAGTCTCAAGTTTGGTTCCAGGTTCCTTTCAAATAATTCAGTTTTGATTTATGATGATATAATTATTCAATACTAAGAATTCCATGTAGAGAAAATATGTTTTGTAAACTAACTGCAGGCTCTGTGAATGTAAACAAATCCTCCCCCTCCTCTGAAACTGCACAGTGCACCTTTAAAATGACCATTTTCTGTCTGTTTGATAAGCCATATTTTTGTTTAGTTTTTTGGCCTTAGGTGATGTGAACAACAGAAGTATTTCAGTTGCACGCTGCAGTAAGATCGGTTTACTAAGTGCCTACTCAGACAAAAACATAAAATGCTTGTTGTGCATTTGACGACATTTTATATGTGTAAATGCAACCAGGTAATTAAAGCTGGGGTGGAGGATTTTGGGAGAAAATGGCAGTTGGGATAGAGATTCGAATCCAAATACCTCAACCGCTCCACTTGTTCTCTTTGGTCCCTCCCCTATGGTCCCTCCCTGACATGCTCTACACCAACAAAGTTGTGCCAAAGTGAATGGACAGTCCCAACAGCCAATAAGAACAGAGAATCGGAGCCTCGCTCTGATTGGTCAAAGTGTATAGCTCATGTTAACTTTGACCAATCAGAAATCACATACCCAGCTTTAATGTATCTGTTTTTGAATGTACCATCTCCTCCAATATTGTTTCACACAGTAAAATACTCGTAATGAACATTAAAAGGTGCTCCGAGGAACTTTGAGTGTGTGTTAATTCTAGCGGCCCCTTTGGACAAAAGCAGTAGTGTTTTTTACCACGCCTGCTGTTGTTCCTGGGTGAGCGCTTATACCCATGACAAAGGCATTAAGAAAAACTATATAAAAACAGCATTCTTTGCACTGATGGTCTCGTTTGCTGTTACATATCATTAAGGATCATCAGAGGAAAAAATTAGACTGTTTCAGAAATATTTTAAAGTTCCTCGTAGCACCTTTAACTTTTCTGTTTCAGCCTGACCTTATTTTCTTTGTCATTATCGCAGCATTTCAAGTTTACATCGGCTGTCGTCATGGATATTTTCATTAGATAACTTCACACAGCTGCTGATATTAGCAGTGACAGTGTGCGTCAGGCATCACAGACTCCATTACCCGACTGAATTATGAACCAACGCTTTCACACATGATTGTTTTTCTTGCAGCAGAAGACGTCCCGAGAGAAAATATCAAACTTTTCTTTTCGTTTTTGTACATTGTCGTACCGGTGTGTCTCATGCTGGTGAAATGTAAATATAATTTGTACATTTTTAAGAAATACAATATTGACAGATCTTTTTTACACAAATACTGTCTTTGGTGTTGTTCTTTCTTGGGATGTGCATTTATTTAGGAAGCGAGTGAAAGAGAGACGGCAGGATGCATGGCCATGAGGTAATGTATTTATATGTGACTATGTCGGATTAATAATGGTGATATGACCACGGTGAAGCAAAGTAAACTGTGATTTAGTAGCATTCATAAACACAGGCTTTTCACTTCTGCCTGCTGTAAATCGTTTGGTCTGAGTTGGTGGGGATTCAGACCCAAGCAAAGGCATTAATAATAACTATATTAAAACAGCATTCTTTGCACTGATGGTCTCGTTTGCTGTTACAGTTAATTTATGATCATCACATGAAAAATGAGACTGTTTCACAAACATTTAAAAGTTCCTCCTAGAAGGGTTAGAGGGAAATCATTTTGACGGCAATTTATTTTTCAGCACAGAAGTTGACACAAATGTTGTGAGTAAAAAAATAAACTAGGGAAAAATTACTAAAATGTGACCACAAATAGATAATAAAATTGTTTCAAGACAAGGCGCTCTGGTGGTGTAGTGGATAGAGCGCGTACCATATTGGCTCCGGCCTTCATTGCAGTGGTCGCGGGTTCAAATCCGGCCTTCGACCTTTACTGCAGGTCATCCCCCTCTCTCTCTCTCTCTCTCTCTCTCTCTCCGTATCTGTCTCCCCATTTCAACTCTGTACTATCCAATAAAGCTTGAAAATGCCAAGAAATAATCTTATAAATAATAATAATAATTGTTTTAAGATGTAGTATTAAATCTTAACACTGCCTGGTGTGTTATCCCCTGCCATCTCCTGAGTAAACATTAGTATTCGTCCGAGGAGGGGCGATAATAAATAATTCAACAACAAAACTTTTATTCTTTGATGCCGCGGTCCTGACAACGCGCTTTCTATAAACCGTTCTAGTTCAGTGTCAAGTCAAAAAGCTCGGCACATTCTCAGAGACGAGACGTCTTTGAACATAACACCCCCCTGACCTCGAAGGTTTTGACATAATGTTAATTCCCCACACGTTGATTGGGCTGATGAAAAACTATCCTAACGGGTTTCGGAAAGGGCTGTTTTGTGTGTGTGTGTGTGTGTGTGTGTGTGTGTGTGTGTGTGTGGTGTGTGTGTGTGTGTGTGTGTGTGTGTGTGTGTTGTGTGTGTGTGTGTGTGTGTGTGTGGACAGAGAGGTGTGTGTGGTGGCTTGTGTGTTTGTCTGTGCATGTGTGTGTGTGTGTTTCTGTGTGTGGTTGTGCGTGTGTGTGTGTGTTTCTGTTTGCATGCGAGTGTGTGTTGTGTGTGTTTCTGTCTGCTTGTGAGTTTGTCAGTGTGTGTGTGTGCGTGTCAGTGTGTGTGTGTGTGTCACAGTGTGTATTCCACCATTGGTTTGGACAGAGCGCCTCTGAGGAAAGCGCTGCTGAACCCACACAGTACAAAGCTTTCCAGAGACGGGAACAAATGATTTTTTTAAGACTGTCGGATAATTCATCGGGGGATACGTTTGATCTGCAGTTTTTGAGATTGCTTCTGCCACGTGAAATTCCTTATTCTGTTTAAGAGATGGGATAGGGGGAAAGAGTCTGTGTGTGTGTGTGTGTGTGTGTGTGTGTGTGTGTGTGTGTGGGGAGGGGGGGGTGTGGGGAGGGGGGGGGGAGGGGGAAATCGCCCCGGGCTGTGAAATGCAAAACGAAGCCCCCTCGAAAACAAGAGGTGGAGATATTCAAGATTAAAGATGGTTTATCGTCATGTGCACATTAACAATTACGGCAGCAGCGTGTGTGTTTGTGTTTGTGTGTGTGTGTGTGTGTGTGTGTGTGTGTGTGTGTGTGTGTGTGTGTGTGTGTGTGTGTGTGTGTGTGTGTGTGTGTGTGTGTGTGTTTCTGTGTGTGTGTGTCTGTTCTTAAGTCCCAGGCTCCTCTCAACAATGTGATATAGAAGAAGAAAATGTAGAATAGAAACACACAAGTGAAGAGAGCAACACCTGAGACACAAATAAACACAACAGCAGAGCAAGGACACAGTGCAGATAAAACGTGTAGAGATAAGGTGCACCATACAAATATAAAGTAGATTAAATAAAGTTAAATTAAATGTAGACTAAATAGAATACTGTTCATGGAATTCACTAAATTAATAACTATTGAAATAGGATACTGTACATGCAATAGATAGAACAAGGTCAATTTTAATTTCCTAATTTATTATGATGATCTAAGAGCACAGGGAAGATTATAAGCATGAGCATTAAAGGTGCAGTGTGTAATATGAAATCATCAAGTAAGTTCTAGAAAGATCTTGAATGCAACACTCCCTGGATAACCCCAACCCTTTAGAATAATAACAGAAGCTACAGTGGCCTTCAAGGACAAGAGCAATTCTACATTTTAAACAATGCACCTGATGACATTCAAACTATGACACTTTCAAGATGGCGGCACTAGGCCTTGGTCCAAAATATGCAGAAATATGGACATATATGAGACCCTTTCTAAGGGAAAAAGTAATAATTCAAAACTTTTTTTTCAGCTGTTATGCACTACATTAAATTACTTATGGATATTATAATTATTTTCTACAAAATCTGCTAGGAAATAAAACCCAAAATTCTACACACTGCAGGTTTAAGTAGCACCTTCACTTATTGATGGAGAAGGTAAGATTAACACACAGGGTTTTAGAGCTACAGTGTGCCAGTGAATGTGTGCAGTATAAATGCAATTAAACCGAATTATGAAGCAGATTTCAAAATCGTGGAAATGCCAAATAAAATAGGAGGATTTTGTACTAAAATGTGGAAAAAAATTGATGAATTAAAGGTTTAGTCAGTGATTCTGGAGAACGCTTGTTGTCAAATTCACTTTTTGTCAGAATCAGTGAATATCTCCTCATGATCCACTACCTGTCTGTACTGTGTCTGCAATGAATAAAATAATCTAGTGTTAATACATAGTTTAGGCTCTCTAGACGAGCATGAAGATAAGGTTTTCAAAACACACACACACACACACACACACACACACACACACACAGTAAATCCTCATCAGCATATCTTACCGACCCATGCCTAGTCAAATCTATCTGCTCTGACCTCCAAAACACATATTTATATTTGTATTATCATTATTACAACACACACACACACAACACACACACACACACACACACACACACACACACACACACACACACACACACACACACACACACACACACACACACACACACACACACACACACACACACACACACACACACACACACACACACACACACACACACACACACACACACACACACACACACAGTGTCAGGCGGGATGATGGATAGCCGCTGAGGCCTCATTCATTTCTATTAGACTGATATGGAAATCAGAATCACAACGACACACAATCAGTTATGAATCAATTTCAGAAGCTTCTGGTCAAACTGGCAGTTGAAGAGTCTGTCTGTCTCCATTTGTATCAACTGAACACACACACACACACACACACACACAGAGGCAGACACACACAAAGATACAGACACGCACGCACATACACACACACACAGGCAGACATACACACACAAAGATACAGAGACGCACGCACATACACACACACACACACACACACAGACAAAGATACAGACACACACGCATGCACACACACACAGACAAAGATACAGACACACACGCACGCACACACACACACACACACACAAAGATACAGACACGCACACACACAAAATCACAAACCACACACACACACACACACACACAGATAAGGGACATTCTTCAATTCTGGAGCCTTATGAGTGAAGCCATCAACCCATGTTTTGTTTAAACAATTGCCAGAATTTTTAAATAAATGACTTATAATCTCTTATCCTCTTCACAGCAGACCCGGGTTAGAATCCAGCCCGGGTCGTTCTCTGCATGTTATTCCGCTCTCTGCCCCATTTCAACTCTGTCTCTCCCAAAACTGTCCAATAAAAGCAAAAATGCCCCAAAAAAATATATATATATTTAAAAATAATGGAGTGGTAGGATTGGTATGATCCAGAGCCCTTTGCAGTCCCAGAAATTTCTTTGCATGTGTGGCCCGTCGGGAGAAATGTTTTATTAAGAGTAGGGCCACCTCCCCTTAGAGAGCCCTCGGGCAGTGTGTGTGTGTGTGTGTGTGTGTGTGTGTGTGTGTGTGTGTGTGTGTGTGTGTGTGTGTGTGTGTGTGTGTTGTGTGTGTGTTGTGTGTGTGTGTGTGTGTGTGTGTGTGTGTCTGTGTGTGTGTGTGTGTGTGTGTGTGTGTGTGTGTGTGTGTGTGTGTGTGTAGGGCCACCTCCCCTTAGAGAGCCCTCGGTCAGAGCCTGCTTAATATTAACTAAGACCAGAGCTCACACACCCTGACTAACACACACACACACATACACACACACAGACACACAGACACACACAGACACCACACACACACACACACACACACAGACACACACACACACACCCTTATGTCAGAGCCCTGCTTAATATT
>CM047528.1:11196944-11199444 GCA_026122265.1 Ammodytes dubius
ACACAGAGAGAGAGAGAGAGAGACACACACACACACAGAGACACACACACACAGAGAGACACACACACAGAGACACACACACAGAGAGACACACAGACAGAGAGAGAGACACAAACACACACACACAACACACACAGAGAGAGAGACACACACTGAAAGACACACACACTGAAAGACACACACACACACACAGAGAGAGAGACACACACACACTGAAAGACACCCACACACACAACACACACAGAGACACACACACATCACAGAGACACACACAGAGACACACACACACACACAGAGAGACAGGAGACACACACACACACACACACACACACACACACACACACACACACAACACACAGAGAGACACACAGACAGAGACACACACACCCCGACACACACACTGAGGCACGAACATCTGCACTTTAGTTTGACTGGCAGACACTTTCTCTTGAATTACTGGAAAGTTAAAATATGATATATATATATATATTTATATAGGTCTGGGAAATGCATTATGTACCAACCTGTCAGTGTTGGAAATACACAGTACAGACAGGTAGCGGATCATGAGGAGATATTCACTGATTTTGACAAAAAAAAAAAAAAGTGATTTTGACAACAAGCGTTCTCCAGAATCACTGACTGCACCTTTAAGGGCACATTTGGACTGTGGGGTCCTATCTGTGCCCGTGCCTATAGTTTGGTCAATAGCAGACACACACACACACACACACACAGAGACACACGCACACAGAGACACACCACACACACAACAGAGAGAGAGACACACACACACACACACACACACAGAGACACACACACACACAGACACAGATAGAGACACACACATAGAGACACACACACACACACACACACACACACACAAGACACATAGAGACACACACACACACACACAGACACACATAGAGACAGAGACACACACACACACATAGAGACACACACACACACAGACACAGACACCACCCCCCCCCCCCCCCCACACACACACACACAGTCTCGGCTTTAGAACCCTGTTTATGCAAAGCGTGTATCAGCCTGTCGCACACTAACGGCTTACAGCATGATGGATGGTGTTTGTTCTGCGGTGATGGAACGCAACCCCGGACGGACCATAATCGTAATAAAAAGGACGAATCAAGCCGGCGAAGTTATTAAATTATCAGACTATAATTTGCATTAACGCCCTGGTAGAAGAAGGAGGAGTGTGTGTGTGTGTGTGTGTGTGTGTGTGTATGAGAGTCAGTGTGTGTGTGTGTGTGTGTGTGTGTGTGTGTGTGTGTGAGAGAGAGATCAGTGTGTGTGTGTGTGTGTGTGTGTGTGTGTGTGTGTTGTGTGTGTGTGTGTGTGGGATGGGGGGGGGATGCTTGTTAGTGGGATAGTCCACCTTGAAATAGCTCTGGTGCCCTTGTTCCTGGTTCCTCACACACACACACACACACACACACACACACTGACACACACACACACACACACACTGACACACACAACACACACTCGCATAAACTCACACACACACACACACGATCGTAGTGACACTTCGCTGTCAGAAAACCAACATCTTAATCACAGAGCGAGTAATCACTGCTTCCAGCTCACAATATTGTGTGTGTGTGTGTGTGCATGTGTGTGTGTGAGTCAGTGTGTGTGTGTGTGTGTGTGTGCGTGCTGTGCGTGCGGTGCGTTGCGTGTGTGTGTGTGTGTGTGTGTGTGTGTGAATAGAATATTCTGTATTAACTTCTAAGCCAAAGTTATGGTTCATGTCACTATGAGTGAAACACATAGAACGTGGATACAGAAGTGCATTGGTTACAACTTACAACTGATATTAGACAACAGTTAAATCGTCTTTTCAAACCATTTAAGCAAGGTTACCCAACAACACACACACACACACACACACACACACATTAAAGTGGAAGTTCTACAGTATGTCAGTTGGGAAAAGTCATTCCATAAGTAGATAAAAAATAATTAAAAAAATTTAAAACTGACTTTCGCAAGTGAGATATTTAAGGAGAAGGAAGATGCCAGGATGTATGAGAAGGAAGGAACCTGTTAATCGACTTATACAGGTCTTTAAAAAATGCATTTTCACTCAATAAAATAAGTACAAAACAAAAAAAAACATTATTGGTTTTGAACTTTGTAAATATTGAATAGCAACGTCTGTCTGCTGCTGAATTATTTCTGCAAACACACTACAGCAAGATCATGAAATAATTATGTGTAGTGGGGACTGCATAGCTTATAGATTGCTAGAAATACGTATTTAATTAGTGAATATATTGTTATCTTAACCATGAGTTTAAGAAGACTTTTGATAGGACTTCCTTAACCCTAATAGTAGGCCCTTCACTGCCTTTTCAAACTGTGGTTTCAAGGGTCGAAAAATTGACCAGAAAAAATCTACTTTTAAGCACAAAATTCCTTAAAATATTCTAAATAATTTTAATATTTCTGTTGATGAAGACTTTGTGAT
>CM047528.1:11204444-11274444 GCA_026122265.1 Ammodytes dubius
ACTATAGCTTCTTGTCCTTGAAGGCCACCATAGCTTCTGTAAATTCCACAAAGGGAGGGGTTAGCAAGGGAGCGTTGACATCTAGAATATCACCACTAGATGATGTCTAAAATACTGCTTTGTTACACACTATAGCTTTAAGTGTCAAGCATTGTAGAGCATTACTACAAAATAAGAGTCTTGAGAAAAAGAGATTAGAAGTCTGAGTTTATTTCAAGTTCTGCAAAGTCTATCAGAGGTGAAAGAACCAAACATGTAAATAATATATATATATACATTCAGACGCAGGAGAGTAACACATAAATATATAGTTTTATATCATGAAATCAAACTAAAAACAGAAACAGGAGCCATGCACGGTGAAGCCTATGTACAGAGAGTATCGTTAGAGCATGTTGGAGTTAGAACAAGGACAAAACAGACTCTACCAAAGGCACACATTCAGGAAATAAACAAAAAAAATAATCAAGAAAATAACAAGATTTTTAATTTGGAGTTTCATGCAGACGCAGTTTCAGGAGATTTTAAATCACGCTGTACAAAAAGAGTAAAGGGAAGTTACTGTTTCGTTAACACTGGATCAACATTCATTTGTGTGTGTGTGTGTGTGTGTGTGTGTGTGTGTGTGTGTGTGGTGTGTGTGTGTGTACTTGTACGACTATTTTTGCGAGAACCAATTTGAGTTTTAGACCTTAAAGGCCTACTTCACCGGTGGGAATATGAAGGTGTATTGAATTCTGAGATCCTATGTAGTATAAATGTGCAAAAAAATTGAAATTGGTTCATCCTAGCTGAGAAAAGGCAGATAGAGTGTTTTATGGTCTCACTGTCTAAACCTACATTTCTCTTACTATGACATCACAGTAAGAGAAATGTAGGGTTAGACAGTTTGGGCCTTTAAAGGGCTGTTTGAGGGTTAACACTAGGTTTTAAGGTTCAGGTATGAATTAGGTTTATGTTAGGGTTAGTGTAAGGGTTGGGTTTGATGGTTAGGGTTAAGGTAAGGGGCTAGGGAATGCATTATGTCTATGAGTGTCCTCACACTTATAGCCGTACATACGTGTGTGTGTGTGTGTGTGTGTGTGTGTGTGTGTGTGTGTGTGTGTGTGTGTGTGTGTGTGTGTGTGTAACATTCAATCACAATTCCTTCACATGAACAGGAGATTTTTTTTCCATATTAAAAAGGAAACGTTTCAGTTATTTTTCTAACTGAGAGTCCGATTAAACACAAACTGCCGGATCTAGTTTAAAAAAAATTCAAATGTCAACATTCAAGAGCTTGTTTTATAACACTTCAAAATATGTTTTAAGTTCTTATCCGTAATACATATTTTTCACAGGAAGCAACTAGCACTTACACAATCACTTGAAATTATTTGATTGTGAGTTAGAAAGCCGATTCTTTCATTTACATTCAGTTTAGAGTTAAAATAAACTCAAAATAATTCATTGTTTGATTGGAGTCGATTTCAATGATTGTCTAATTTTTTAAGACATTTTAACAGCTAGCAGCATCATCTCAAATGGGAATACTTGTTCGATTTCATAGTTTTCTGTTCTCACAATTTTCTTTTGATACTTTTAGAGGTACATATGTATATTATAATCTTCTAAAATAAAGTTAATTAAAGGTGCACTGTGCAGTTCATGGGGAGCAGGATTGGTTTACATTCACAGAGCCTGTATATGTAAAACATATTTTCTCTACTTGTAATTCTTAGTATTGAATAATTCTATCATCATAAATCAAATTATTTTGAGGAACCTGGAACCAAACGTAAGACTAGAATATGTTTGTAAACCAAACTGTGGGCCCTGCTGCTGTAAACAACAACAGTGAAACAGTAACTTTTCAGGAAGCTTTCTAACTTCAAACAGTGTTCCAGGGATCACATTTTCCTGTGAGGAAAGTTTGTTTAATTAAGTTGTGAGAATATACCTTGGAAAATAGTCACTTCTCTGACACAACCAAAGTTACACAGTGCACCTTTAAGTAAGATCAGTTTTTTTACAAAGATATTCTCTTCGGACTCTCAGTAAGAAAGAAACATTTCCCTTTAAAATGTGGCATTGCTCCTTTAGTTTTGGAGTTATTAGGCGCGTTTGTTAGTGTTACAATAAGCAGCAATTACATTTCATTATAATATATATTAAAAGACACTTCTGTACATTGACCAGCGTCTCAAAGGTGGAACACATCGTGAATTTACAGTGCGAGCATGGACGTCAAAACAACATGGATTTCTTTTTCCCCTCAGAATTTATTGCTAATTTCCAAAACGTCTTTTTAAATCTTGTTTATAACAGGACTGTCAAACAGCGCTGGTACTTTAAATATCGCTCATTTAATCGGCTTTTTAGATTCAGCGTCTTAAGTCATTCAGATTGTCACTTTCTAAGGAAATAATTCACATTTTTCAAGGTCCAGGACAAGGTCTTAAAAAGCGACTCACATTCAATTTAGGAGTTTCATCTCTTTAAAACAAAGAATACACAAAGAAAGAACGCTCATAAATTAAAATACTAATACTGTTGTTTGAGACATTTTAACCTCAATTTTGACCTTTTAGAGGATTTTTTTAAAGTGTAATATAACATATTATATTTAAATATTACAGTATTTTGGAATGAAACTCGACAAATGACAGTAGTTTTGACTTGACAGCAGTCTTTCATAACTGGTTTTATAATTTTTCTCATCTAAACTAAGTGATTTTGTCCCTTCAGTGACAGAAAACAATCAATTAATATGTTTATATATATACAGTATACATATATATTGTATATATAAATATTGGTGACAATTCTGGTCCATGTAACACTTATCAGTCCAATTCTCCATTGGAACTGGAAAAATTAGAATTTAATTTTGAATAACATTACCGGTATAAATGTTCAACCAAGTAAATGTGCATTAAAGATTTTGAACTTATATATGAAATGTTAACTAAATAAAACGCATTGATAGGCTACACTAATCCTGGTTTTAACATAACAGCTGTTTTCTGTCTCAATTTGTGTTAGTCATGTGGTTGGTCCCATTGTAAGAAAACGTCCTGTATTTGTGTTTAATCTGAGAATATTTAAGTATTTTCAATTCGGTTTGATTTGGAGTTGTATCACTTTCTGTAGGAAAAAAAAGACTGATAATAAAATGAGGCTGATAATTTAAAACAATTTTTTTAATTTTTAATTAGTGATTATTTTTTTAATTATAACTGATAAATGTCGCACATCATAAATGCTCCTTTTCACAACTGAAACATGATTTTAAATATAAAAACTAATATCTGCTGCTGCTGCTGCTAGTTGGGCCCAAAATAATATTTTTTAAAATCACTGCAGCGGTTTAAATCATTGGCCAGCCAAATGATCCTTCAAAATAAACTAAAAAAACATGTTTTACTATTTTTTTTAAACGAGTGAAACTGTTCAATGATTTCAGCCACATTTCAAAATAAAAGCTCAATATTCGACCCATTGATTTTAGCCTTTAGAGACTTTAGTGCCACTTTCTTTCTTTCATTCTTCCTTTCGTTCTTTAAAGGAGCTACGAGGAACTTTTTAATATTTCTGAAACAGTCAAATTGTTCCTGTGATGATCATAGATTACATGTAACAGCAAACGAGACCATCAGTGCACAGAATGCTATTTTTATATAGTTTTTCTTAATGCCTTTGTCATGGGTATACGCTCAGCCAGGAACAACAGCTGGCGTAGCAAAAACACTACCGCTTTTGTCCAAAGGGGCCGCTAGAATTAACCCAAACTGAAAGTTCCTCGTAGCACCTTTAACGTCTCAAAATTCGTCAAATTCACCAAAACTATTCCTTAATTAACCATGGATCCCATACGACGAGGCAGTGAGAAACCCATCCTGTCAACGCTTGTTTACATTCAATACACAATAAGGTTTCTGATGTGTCAAAGCAAAAAAAAAAAAAGTTTTTTAAAATGGAATAAAAATACTGATAAAAGAGACAAAATCTCTCCTCTTCTCTGACGGTTTTTCAAACTCACCTCGAGACGATTTGAGGATAGATATCTAAAGGTCCAGTCCCAAAAGGAAAACAAACAAACTAAAGTGGTCTTGAAGGTGGAATGAGTCGGGACCTAAAAAGTGGTTTTCTAGGATGACTTAGGGATGAGGTTTTGGGGGCTCGTGACAGTAGGAATAAAGAGTGGAGAGAGCTGTGAATGGTGGAGCTGGTGGCCTGATGCTTTGGGCTGAAACGAGACGGTTTCTAGTACGAGGAAATGTCTGAGGAGCTGCTGCTGTTGCTGGTGGAGGTCTGGGCGCGTTTGATGTAAAGATTCAACAGCTTCATCTGAAAGAACAGTTCAGTTTTGCATGAGTAATAATTAAAAGGTGGAGTCAGCGATTCTGAATGAGGCTTTTTACCAAAATCAGTGAATATCTCCTTATGATCTGCTACCTGTCCGTACTGTGTGTGTGCTGAAATGATTTATCCTTTATTTAACCAGGTTAGTCTCATTGAGATTAAAATCTCTTTTTCAAGAGAGACCTGGCCAAGATGGACAGCAGAACACAGTTACACATAAAACACAATACAAAATACAAGTTCGATATTAAATACAGTTGTAATATTAAAATTTTGAAAGCTGAAGATTTTACCTTCTCGCATATGAAACTAATCCCTGTAAACGTAAGAATTATAAAGCTTGTGGGAAAATTGCGTTTGTGAGTCTAAGACGTGAAAAGAAAAATCTTGGAAGCTGGAAAAAACAACTATTCAGAATAAGTTGTTTTAACAGAATAAAAGCCTGTTGCTGTCGGTTTAACACAATAAAAGCCTGGTGTACCTTGCTGTTGGTTTAACAGAATAAAAGCCCGGTGTACCTTGCTGTTAGTTTAACAGAATAAAAGCCTGGTGTACCTTGCTGTTAGTTTAACAGAATAAAAGCCTGGTGTACCTTGCTGTTAGTTTAACAGAATAAAAGCCTGGTGTACCTTGCTGTTAGTTTAACACAATAAAAGCCTGGTGTACCTTGCTGCCGGTGAGTTGAGCGAGGTAGGGCTTCAGCTCCTCTCCGATCACGGCGTAAACAGCCACCAGGCAGAAGACACTGGCTTTCCTCACACTGCTCTCTGTGTTGTCATAGCCCTGAGGCGATAAAGCATTCACACAGTCAAACGTCTGGATACTCACTGTTAGAAGATATATATACTGTATGTACTGTATGTGTGTATACAGCTCTGGAAAAAATTAAGAGACCACTTTCTCGTTTTACTATTTATAGGCATATGTTTGAGTAGAATGAACGTTTTGGTTGAATAATATACTGACAACATTTCTACCAAATTTCCCAATTTTTTTTTGTCATTACGAGCATTTTCAATAAGTTATGTAGAGATGAAGATTTAAGAAAAATCCAGACTGGTCTCTTATTTCATTGCGGAGCTATATGTACTGTGTGTGTTTAAATCCAGGCTTGGATTTGTGGAAAAAAATTATTAATACAATTTTTTTATATAACATTTGTCTGTCTGTCTGTCTGTCTTTCTGTATGTATATATTATCCCTACCTGCAGCAGCCCTGGTATGATGTCTGTGTGTGTCTTTATGCCTGCCTGCCTGCCTGCCTGCCTGCCTGCCTGCCTGCCTGCCTGCCTGCCTGCCTGCCTGCCTGCCTGTCTGTCTGTCTGTATATATATAGCATCCCTACCTGCAGCAGCCCTGGTATGATGTCTGTGTGTGTTTTTATGCCTGCCTGCCTGCCTGCCTGCCTGCCTACCTGTCTGCCTGTCTGTCTTCGTATCTGTCTGTATATATATAGCATCCCTACCTGCAGCAGCCCTGGTATGATGTCGCTCAGCAGCTGGTGCAGCGGCTCCTTGGCGGTGCGTTCGATGGCCCTGGTTTGCATCTTGATGGCGGAGAGGTTGATGGGATAGTCTGCGGTCTGCACGATGGGACAGAGGACTTTGATGCACTGCTCTGGATGGATGGAGGCCGCCAAGGTGGAGGCTGCCTCTTCCGCTGCACGCACAACCTGTGAACATAGTAGGGTCGAAATTAAATGAGTTGGACACTAAATTAAAGTAGTTAATTTTTTGCTTTATTATTAAACAGTTTGGAGAGACAGAGGTGAAATGGGGCAGAGAGGGGAATGACATGCAGAGAACGACCCGGGCTGGATTCTAACCCGGGTCTGCTGTGAAGAGGACTGAGACTCTATGGTGTCTCATCTTTCCTCTGATGATCATAAATAACATGTAACAGCAAATGAGACCATCAATGCAAAGAATGCTATTTTTTATATAGTTTTTCTTAATGCCTTTGTCATGGGTATACGCTCACCCAGGAAACAACAGCTGGCGTGGTGAAAAACAATACCGCTCTTGTCCAAAGGGGGTTCAAGTATTAACACAAACTGAAAGATCCTCGGAGCCACTACTTTAAATACTCTCAATTAGACATTCCCCTCCCAACCCCATTTCATCTCTGTCTCTCCAAACTGTAACGATATTGCAGTGTCAATGCCACTGTCATAAAAGCTTGAGAAACACCCAAAACAGAATCTTTAAATGGACATGTAAGTGTATTGCGTGCCGTTGCCCCTCTAACCTCCTTGTGCGAGTCCTTGTGAGCCTCCAGTGTTTTCATGATGGTCAGTTCAGCGTAGTTCTTGAAGCGCGCCGGCTGGTTCCTCAGAATCTCCTTTAAAACACGCAGAGCCAGCGCCCGGATCGTGTGCTGGAAAATAACAAATAACCATCAGATAAGTATTTACAAAAGGTCCTTAAAGGAGCTACGAGGAACTTTTAAATATTACTGAAACAGCCCAATATTTCCTCTGATGATCATACATTACATCTACAGCAACAGCAAACGAGACCATCAGTGCAAAGAAAATAGTTTTTCTTAATGCCTTTGTCATGGGTATGCGCTCACCCAGGAACAACAGCTGGTGTAGTAAAAAACACTACCGCTTTTGTCCAAAGGGGGCGCAAGAATTAACAAACTGCAAGTTCCTCAGAGCACCTTTAAGTAAAAGATCTGATTATTTTGTCCACCACTGCTGATGTTTGCAGCCCCTGAACACATCTTAACCCCGTCACACTCACGTCTTTGTCCCCCAGCGTCTCCAGTAGCAACAGTAACATGGTTTTGAAGTGTTCGTCCCACACACACACACTGTCCTCTCGAGCCACTTTGAGTAGCTCCAGGAGGGTCCCGCGCCTCTCATCCGCCCCCCGTTCCCCTGCCTGATCCTGGGATAGCTCCTTCAGCAACGCCCCTACAAGCTCCAGCTGCTCCGCTGGGCTCACTGCAAGTCAGGTTTGACACAGATTCATAAGACACATACTAAATAAATGGTGAGGTACAATGGATTAAGAAAGAGACACTGCTACATTTTGAGTTTTCTTTGCAACATTTATTTTTTCATACTAGTGTAAATCAAAGGTCAGAAATGTACATTCAGGTGTTTATTTGACTAAACTGTGTCTGTTTTTTTTAAAGATAATTCTTTGCCATTTTCGATGCTCTATTAACAGTGTGTATGGACAGCGATGCAAAGCACAATTCAAACACCAGGCCAATCAAAGTGCTTTACAAAGGCATACAAAAGAGACACAACTATGAGATATTTAATGATCTTCAACAGACTCATGAAATAGTTTTTTACCTGGGAAACTTTTGGGGTTGACCATCTTGTTTTCTCCACAGTCTTGTCGGCCGCCTGCAGAGGAAACATCTCAGTTTTATAACAAGGAATTACTTTGTTTCTCACAATTCATCATTTTACATTTCACCTATTCTAGTATAAATATCAGCTTTTGATACTGTTTATAAAACACGTTAAATCACTCTTTTAACCAACACATTGTAGGTTAGAAGACTTTCAATAAGATAAATTCTTATGCAAAATGAGAATATGGATCAATAATGAAAAAAAATATATATAATAATTCTATTGTGTCTTGTTTGTATGTGTTTGTGTGTCTGTCTGTCTGTCTGTCTGTCTGCCTGTCTGTCTGTCTGTCCATCTGTCCGTCCGTCCGTCCGTCCGTCCGTCTGCCTGTCTGTCTGTGTGTGTAGCTACCATCCATGCTGTCCTCATACAGAGCCTCCTTCAGCGCCTGCTTGTCCATGGAGCTGATGGTGTCTGTGTAGTTGTACGGATTGTATTCTTTGTATTCTCTGAATCTCGGTCCGGAGAACGAGCGCGGGGACGGAGTGTTGAGCACAGACGTCTTGTTGTCCAACGCCGTGCGACCGCCAGCGACCAGGTCTGAGTCTGAGGACGCGCCCACCGCACACTGGAGAACGACAGAGAAATATCATTATTAGGGGGCCAAGCCCGAGCAGGAGCTGGGACCGCGTTTTGCACAGCAACGCGGTTCCCAAGCCCTGCGGGGCAGGGAACCCTATTGTTTTAGTGGCGATTATTTTTATTATACTTCGCCCCCTAAAACTGTGTCCACAGCCCAAACCGTAAAGGGTGCAGACATGCCAATTGCATGACTAGATCCAGGTCCGTGAATTCTCAGCATACAAAAAAAATCAGACATGTCAGCCACTAGGTGGCGCTACACCAAAGAAAACGCGTTTGGGGCCATAACTCCCACACCGAAACTCCCACAGTCAAAAACTTTATATCCACAGATTCACTGGAGTCAGCTGCATCTTTTGGCATAGGCCACGCCCATTTGCGTATAATTAGATTTTTCGCAAAATCGCAAAAACTGAAAAAGTTATTTTTCCTTACTCCTCCCACATTTTTTGGAAAATTGACACCAAACTTTGCACAGAACATCTACCGACCCACACGGAAAAAACTTATTCGAAAGAATTTTGATACGACCTTCGATGACGAAACGGTAGTGCTTTGAATATTTGAAAATTAGCTAACCGTTACCTCCTTGTACGTAAATATTCATAAATAAAAAACTATACATTGGATCAAATCCAAATTTTAGACATATGTTGGGGCTACCCTTAATTGCGTTCAATAAAACATTTGGAGAATTTCGCCATAAGGGGGCGCCATAAACGAGGAAATGTTAAATCTCCTAATTGCCCCAGAGGAAATTTCTTAAAACTCACGGGAAACCATCAAGGGGCATACACGAGTCTATATAAAAAAATATGGCCAAGAAATATTAATGTTTAAGGGACTTTCTAATCAAATTTAAAAAAAAAATTCCATCAAAGAAAAAAGGCGGGATGCTAATCTCAGCTAGCATGTCCATTGACATTACATTGTGCAATTAGCTCCGGCAGCCATTTTAATCTGCTTTTGCTCATAACTCGCCAACCAAACATCGCACATTGAAAAACTTGACATGCACTTGTTCTGTGAATTGAGCTGCATCGTTCTAACCGTGGCACTTTCGCAAAATTCATCCATAAACAGCGATACCTATACAACTCCCACACCGAACATCCCACGGTCAAAACCTTTACATCCACAGATTCTGTGAAGTGAGCGGCCGGCGCGGCGGTTGACGACGAGTTGCGTCGGAGGCTTGGCCCCCGGTCAAAACTGCTTGCAGTTCTAGTTATTATTATTATTATTATTATTATTAGGGGGCCAAGCCCGAGCAGGAGCTGGGACCGCGTTTTGCACAGCAACGCGGTTCCCAAGCCCTGCGGGGCAGGGAACCCTATTGTTTTAGTAAGGATTTTTAGGGGGCCAAGCCCGAGCAGGCTGGGACCGCTGTATGCAAAGCAACGCGGTTCCCAAGCCCTGCGGGGCAGGGAACCCTATTGTTTTTGTAAGGATTATTAGGGGGCCAAGCCCGAGCAGGAGCTGGGACCGCGTTTTGCACAGCAACGCGGTTCCCAAGCCCTGCGGGGCAGGGAACCCTATTGTTTTTAGTGGCGATTTTTTTTATTATTATTATTATTTGTAGTCATCTAAAACTGCGTGCACAGCCCAAACCGTAAAGGGTGCAGACATGCCAATTGCATGACTAGATCCAGGTCCGGGCCGTGTACGCATACAACAAAATTCAGACATGCCGGCCACTAGGTGGCGCTACAACGAAGGAAAACGTGTTTGGGGCCATAACTCCCACACCGAACGTCCCACAGTCAAAAACTTTATATCCACAGATGCACTGGAGTCAGCTGCATCATTTGGCATAGGCCACGCCCATTTGCGATATTATAGATTTTTCGCAAAATCGCGAAAACTGAAAAACATATTTTTCGCTACTCCTCCCACAATTTTTGGACAATTGATACCAAAGTTCGCACGGAACATCTACCGACCCACACGGGAAAAAAGCATTCAAAAGAATTTTGATCCGACCATGGATAACGAAACGGTAGCGTTTTAAATATTTGTTGATTAGCTACGTTTTACGTAGAAATTCATAAATCCAAAATCATAAATCGGATCAAGTCCAAATTTTAGACATATGTTGGGGCTACCCTTAATTGCGTACAATAAAAAATTTGGAGAATTTCGCCATAAGGGGGCGCCATAAATTAGGAAATTTTATATCTCCTAATTGGCCAGAGGAAATTTCTTAAAACTCACGGGAAACCATCAAGGGGCATACACGAGTCTATATAAAAAATATGGCCAAGAAATAGTAATGTTTAAGGAACTTTTTAATAAAATGAAAAAAAAAAAATTCCGTCAAAGAAAAAAGGCGGGAATCCGAATCTCAGCTAGCATGTCAATTAGCTCCGGCAGCCATTTTGTCAAGGCTGACAATCTGCTTTTGCTCATAACTCGCCAACCAAACATCGCACATTAAAAAACTTGACATCCACTTGTTCTGTGAATTGAGCTGCATCGTTCCACCGTGGCAGTTTCGCGAAATTCATCCGTAAACAGCGATACCTATACAACTCCCACACCGAACATCCCACGGTCAAAAACTTTACATCCACATGTTCCGTGAAGTGAGCGGCCGGCGCGGCGGTTGACGACGAGTTGCGTCGGAGGCTTGGCCCCCGGTCAAAACTGCTTGCAGTTCTAGTTATTATTCTTATTTGTCGCCGCTAGAACTGCGTCCACAGCCCAAACCGTAAAGGGTGCAGACATGCCAATTGCATGACTAGATCCAGGTCCGTGAAATCTCAGCATACAACAAAATATAGACATGCCGGCCACTAGGTGGCGCTACAACGAAGGAAAACGCGTTTGGGGTCATAACTCCAACACCGAACGTCCCACAGTCAAAAACTTTATATCCACAGATGCACTGGAGTCAGCTGCATCATTTGGCATAGGCCACGCCCATTTGCGATATTATAGATTTTTCGCAAAATCGCGAAAACTGAAAAATTGATTTTTCGCTACTCCTCCCACAATTTTTGGACAATTGACACCAGACTTTGCACAGAACATCTACCGACCCACACGGAAATAAATCATGTACAAGAATTTTGATCCGACCATCGATAACGAAACGGTAGCGCTTTGAATATTTGTTGATTAGCTACGTTTTACGAAAAAATTAATAAATCCAAAATCATAAGTCGGATCAAGTCCAAATTTTAAACATATGTTGGGGCTACCCTTAATTGCGTACAATAAAAAATTTGGAGAATTTCGCCATAAGGGGGCGCCATAAATTAGGAAATTTTATATCTCCTAATTGGCCAGAGGAATTTTCTTAAAACTCACGGTAAACCATCAAGGGGCATACACGAGTCTATAGAAAAAATATGGCGAAGAAATATTAATGTTTAAGGGACTTTTTAATAAAATTAGATTTTTTTTTTTCCATCAAAGAAAAAAGGCGCAATTGCGTATCTCAGTTAGCATGTCCATTGACATTACATTGTGCAATTAGCTCCAGCCGCCATTTTGTCAAGGCTGACAATCTGCTTTTGCTCATAACTCGCCAACCAAACATCGCACATTAAAAAACTTGACATCCACTTGTTCTGTGAATTGAGCTGTATCGTTCCACCGTGGCAGTTTCGTGACGACGAGTTGCGTCGGAGGCTTGGCCCCCGGTCAAAACTGCTTGCAGTTCTAGTTTTTATTATACTTACCCTGCTGAAACTGTGTCCACAGCCCAAACCGTAAAGGGTGCAGACATGCCAATTGCATGACTAGATCCAGGTCCGTCCGGACTACGCATACAACAAAATTCAGACATGCCGGCCACTAGGTGGCGCTACACCAAAGAAAACGCGTTTGGGGCCATAACTCCCACACCGAAACTCCCACAGTCAAAAACTTTATATCCATATATTCACTGGAGTCAGCTGCATCATTTGGCATAGGCCACGCCCATTTGCGATATATTAGATTTTTCGCAAAATCGCAAAAACTGAAAAACATATTTTTCGCTACTCCTCCCACAATTTTTGGACAATTGATACCAAACTTTGCACAGAACATCTACCGACCCACACGGAAAGAAATCATCCGAAAGAATTTTGATCCGACCATGGATAGAGAAACGGTATTGTTTTAAATATTTGTTGATTAGCTACGTTTTACGTATAAATTAATAAATCCGAAATCATAAGTTGGATCAAGTCCAAATTTTAGACATATGTTGGGGCTACCCTTATTTGCGTTCAATAAAAATTTTGGAGAATTTCGCCATAAGGGGGCGCCATAAATTAGGAAATTTTATATCTCCTAATTGGCCAGAGGAAATTTCTTAAAACTCACGGAAAACCATCAAGGGGCATACACGAGTCTATATAAAAAATATGGCCAAGAAATATTAATGTTTAAGGGACTTTTTAATAAAAAAAAATAAAAAAAATTCCATCAAAGAAAAAAGGCGGGATGCTAATCTCAGCTAGCATGTCCATTGACATTACATTGTGCAATTAGCTCCGGCCGCCATTTTGTCAAGGCTGACAATCTGCTTTTGCTCATAACTCTCCAACCAAACATCGCACATTAAAACACTTGACATCCACTTGTTCTGTGAATTGAGCTGCATCGTTCCACCGTGGCAGTTTCGCCAAATTCATCCATAAACAGCGATACCTATACAACTCCCGCACCGAACATCCCACGTTCAAAAACTTTACATCCACAGACTCTGCGAAGTGAGCGGCCGGCGCGGCGGTTGACGACGAGTTGCGTCGGAGGCTTGGCCCCCGGTCAAAACTGCTTGCAGTTCTAGTTATTATTATTATTATTATTATTATTATTATTATTATTATTATTATTATTATTATTATTATTATTATTATTATTATTATTATTATTATTATTATTATTATTATTATTATTACAGGGTACAACCAGGGATTACACCTAGTTAAATAACATTATTATTACAGGGTACAACCAGGGATTACACCTAGCTAAATATCATTATCATTACACGGTACAACCAGGGATTACACCTAGCTAAATATCATTATCATTACAGGGTACAACCAGGGATAATTTAAGACTTTTTAATGCACCTTTTTTCCTTTTTTCTTTTAGTTTTTAAGAATATTTTTTCGGGCATTTTTCCATTCTTTTATTGACAGAGTGGCGAGACAGAGATGAAATGGGTCAGAGAGGGGAATGACATGCAGAGAACGACCCGGGCTGGATTCTAACCCGGGTCTGCTGTGAAGAGGACTGAGACTCTATGGGGGGGAGGGAGGGGGGTGGGGGCTCTAACCACTACACCATGGAGTGCCAGCACCGTAGGCATTGTTTTAACTATTTAATCATGTTTGGGTTCTTATTTATGTGTTAAAATTTGTTTAAAAGTGCCCCGAGGAACTTTCAGTTTGTCTTAATTCTAATCCTTATCTCAGGGCTCACCATTCCGCTTACAGCTCCTTTAACTACTATTTGTTGTGAAGCTCTTTGTAACTTTGTCTTTGAAAGGTTTACAAATAAAGTTATTCTTCCTCTTTCACCTTCCCGTCGCGTCTGAGCGGCTCCATCAGGTCCTCGGTGCTTCTGAAGCTGAAGTTCTGGATGGCTTCAGTGACGCCGCGCAGAGAGCTGAAGATCTCCTCATGGTTCAGGTTCTCACTGTCGTACTCCAGCATGCTACGGAAACACACGAGGGTCAATCACATTAGTCCCTAAACTGCACACAAAACTGGCTTTAATACCACCTCTAAATCATATTAACGCCGACCTAAACACTTATTTACTTAACAGGTATTTGAGTATTTTTTGTAAAGTCTGCAGTGTGTGTATGTGTCCATGTCTATGTGCATATCTGTGTGTGTATGTGTGTGTGTCCGTGTGTGTGTGTGTGTGTGTGTGTGTGTGTGTGTGTGTGTGTGTGTGTGTATGTGTCCGTGTGTGTGTGTGTCCGTGTGTGTGTGTGTCCGTGTGTGTGTGTTCCTCATGATTCAGGTTCTTACTGTTGTACTCCAGCATGCTACGGACACACACAAGGGTCAATCACATTAGTCTCTAAACTATGACCTAAAATTACTATTTAGTTTAATTTTTTTAAATTATTATAATTCAATAATATGATCAATTCAGAATGAAAGTGTTCGAACAAAATTGTGCCAGAAGTCCGGAAGCAACGGGGGATTTATACATGTCAGAGGGAGCAGCCGGACACAACAAGTAGCAACAATTTTGGTGACGAAAAAAAAAGTTTAAAGATTTTGAAAAAGCTGGTGTACGGCACGGTGCTATGTTATTAGCCACAGCTACCCTGCGTATGCCTTGTAAATTGTATATTGTGTATCGTTGCTGCCTTTTTCTATTTTAGTTGTATATAGCATAGTTTCATGTTTCTTTCTTGGCATTCAGTCTGTGGAAAACAAAGGAAGAATTCATTGTATGACTGAGAACATGTTTCTTATTGTGCATATGACAGTAACCACTTGAATCTTGAATGCTGTTACATTGATGTAAATACACACACTAGATGCTCGCTCTGCAAATGTCAATAAATCCAGCTCCTCTGAAACTACATAGTGCACCCTTAAAGCGTGAGTAGTGAGTGTGTATATAAGGTGTGGTATCGTTACCTAGGGGACAGCCCATCTCCATGGGAACAGTTGGTGGGGAAGTGAGCGGGCTGCTGCGGCTGCTGCCCTGTCGCGGAGGGGTTCGGCCCGCTGTGTTACAGGAAGACGCCTGCAACACACACACACACACACACACACACACACACCACACACCACACACACACACACACACACACACACGGCTGTAATACCATCCCTAAACTGTGTCATCCATTAAAAAAATAAAAATGTAAGACTGAAGTGGTGAGTGATTGAGTGAGATGAGTGAGTAGAGTGAGTGAGTGAGTGAGCTTGTGCAGTCATGTGCATGTTGTGTGTTTGTGATGGTGTGTGTCGCATGTGTATGTCCGTGTGCCTGTTGTGTGTCTGTGTGTCCTTGTGTGTGTGTGGTGTGTGTGTGTGTCCTGTGTGTGCCTGTATGTGTGTGTGGTGTGTGTGTGTTACCATGCTTATGCCAGCGCTGGCGTTCCTCAGATGGTTGTGCAGCAGCTTGTGGTTCCGTCCTGGAAGGTTTTGGGAAAGCTCCGAGATAGCATCGTGAACTCGGAGTGTTTCAACTCAAACAGCGAGCGATCTAACACCACTGGGCGTTCAACCACACACACCAACAAACACCACCTGCACCCCACACACACACACACACACACACACACACACACACACACACACACACACACACACACACACACAGTAACACACACACACACACACACATTAATTAACTGAGTCTGTGCAGAAGTGGTTTGAGGCTTCGATCTACTCTTGAGTTGAAAGTTTAAATTTTTTACTCAGAGCACGAAACGTCTTTGCATGTGCAGGTCTTAGCTGATCATTTACCCAAACGGTTTGAACAACTGTCCAATCATCAACTTGCTTCTCATCTTCAGTCAGTGCGTGTGGTAGCGGCAGGCACATTCAAAAACACTTTCAGCAGGAATTTTGTAGTTTATATTTTTATCCAACTTTTCTTGAATTTTTTTCTATTCTGACTTTTACATGTTTAAAACTTGAGTCAAAGCCTTAGGGGAGAACGGGGTAAGTAGGCACACTTTTTACATATTACCCCGTTCTCCCCTACTGTATGTCATTGTTCAACGTGTATAATATCAATAAAGTTAATTCATCATTCATTTATTTATTGTATTGTTTGCAGCGAACATGCAGCTTGTCCATTCAAATCAAAGTAAGTTAAGCAAAAGCCGGAGCGAGCAGTTTCCAAACCAAGTCTTCCTTAAGTTAAGTTGAAATAAGTTAAAAAGTCAAGAGTGCAAAAATGTACAATCGTGTTATGTCTGGTTCAGGCGATGCAGTTATTAGCCTTGAAGAAACATCATGCAAGAAACTGTATGGAAGTAAATAGTCTTCGTACAGCCGACAAATGTAAATATAATCTAAATTAATTTTTTAGTTTTTTCAATGAAATAAAAGCCGACATATTTTGTATTTATAATGAAATAACTGTTAATTTGTTGTATTGCGTGTTGCAATAGTAAGGGCTGCTGTTGTATGTAAATTGTATTATGTTATTGGCAAGTTACTGGATAATTGTCTTTTACATAAAAAAACTGAAAAATGATTGAGGGGCACTCATGGTGTAGTGGTCAGAGTGTCCCCCCCCCCCCCCCCATCTCCCCCTCCATAGAGGCTCAGTCCTCTTCACAGCAGTCCCGGTTAGAATCCATCCCGGGTCGTTCTCTGCTACAACAGAATAGCTGCTAAAGTCCACTGAATCTAATACTGTCCTTTTTCCCTTATTTCCTAAGTTCCCTAGAGATGTATCAGAACCTTAGAGTGATTTTGATGCTGTTTTCAGAGGCTCAGTTAGTGTTGAAACAGACGCTGTCTTCTGCATATTGGGCTGTTAGACGAGCGTACACAGAGGCTGTGTTGTAAAAGCCCTACTAACGTCCTCCCTCCCACATACTCAACATGTATATACTACATACTGTCTACTTAACCCACCATTGTGTATGCGAGGTTCGTTGGACCATTTACACTGAAGTTTACAGAAGCAATAAAGCATAAAAGTAAACTTCAATGTCGTTTGAAAAGACGCAATGCATTGTGGGGCGGTTGAGTAGGAAAAGTATCCTATCGATGCACACACAAAATCTTACCGGAAGTAAGTACTCAACAGGGCATTTCTCGCCTACACAAACTCGCATACACACAACCACAACATACTCAAATTGAGGTTGAAATTAGTACGAGTAGGACGTTAGTAGTGCTTTTGGAACACAGCCACTCTTTGGCTCATGCCGTTGGCTGGAGCTTCTACCTGCTTGCACCTCTCCTCCACGTTGCCCTCCCCAGGCAGAGAGGCCACGGTGCTGGGGCGGTGAGACACATCCTCCCCTGCCCAGCTATGGAGGGTCTGGGGGGGGTGTTATGGTGGTGGACGAGAAAATGACGAAAAATTGGGAAAATAAATAAAATAACAACAAAAAAATTAAAGAAATAACAAACAAACGTAGAAACATTTACATTTAAGGCCAGATACTGCAGGAGAAAATTATGTTTTTTTTCAAGCAATGGTTTAAATTGAGATTTTTGTCTTTGCTTTCATAACATGTCTTCTTTCATACTAGTATAAATCAAAGGTCAAAAAATGTATACTCAAGTGTTTTTTTGACTAAACCTTGTTTGTTTGTGTCTGTATATTTCTCCTATACAACCATCTTTAACGGACATTATCTCAACCTTCAGTTTTTTTCAATACACTGAACCAAAAGTCTCAACTTCTAAAGCACTTTCATCAACTAAACTTTCCATAATCATTCTCAGCACTATTCTGAAGGTTATTACAGAACATTAATATGTTGTTCTGCTTGAACATACATTTTATTATTTAAAATATGTTGAAAATGCATTTTAAGGACCTTTATTTTTAGTTGTAGTTTGTTTTTTATTTTTTCAATATCAATAATAAAATAAATTCCCTATTCAGCTGCAGTGTCTGACCTCAAGAGAAAGCCTTTCTTGCCCTGCGTTCCTGTGGTCCTTACCTTGCGTACGTCGGAGCTCTTGGGTTCGGTGGTCCACGTGATAATGCGTGAGACAGCGAGGCGCGTCTCACTGGAGTTAACGAAGTCTCCGGGGTCCATGAGTCGAGCCAGACCCTCGATGTAGCGCAGGATGGCCACCTTCACCTTCAGGTTGGGCGTCTGCGTCTGGTCCACGATGAAACGCATCAGGATGTTGAACTGCTGCTCGTACGGGAACGAATCTCTACAGAAAAAAACAGCAAATAAGGTTTAGATTTAGTTTTTTTTACTGCCATCGGTGTTTGAGTGTGTGTATAAAAATGTGTTCAGATATGTGAAGCGCTTTGTGACCCTGGTCTGTGAAGGGCGCTCTATAAATAAAGCTTACTTACTTACTTTTTTGTAATTTTATCAATAATTGTTTTCTGATTTTTGCTCATTTAAAAGCATACAAAAACCAACAATCGGTAGCATCCATCTTTAACTAATTTACTTTAAAAAATAATGGTTTTACTAAGTCTGAAGTGTGCACTGTGTAAATGTCAGTGTTTTAAATTAAAATTAAAATTGGATAATAAAAAGTTTAATGTTGCGCCGCGTACCTAGTAACATTCAGGGCTCACACACACACACACACACACACACACACACACACACACACACACACACAACACACACACACACACACACACACACACACAACACACACACACACACACACACACACACACACACGTAGCTAGTACCTAGTAACGTCCAGAGCTTTCTGTACTTTGCCCTGTACAGACCCAAGCAGGTCGGCTCCCATCTTCTTCAGCAGCTGAGTGAGAAGCACAAACAGCCAGTCGAGCAGGTCGTCTCTGTGCAGCAAGATGAAGTCTACCAGCGTCTCTAGAAACATGCTGAACACCTGAGGGAGGGAGGGAGGGAGGGAGGGAGGGAGGGAGGGAGGGAGGGAGAGAGGGAGGGAGGGAGGGAAGGAGAGAGGAGGGAGGGAGGGAGAGAGGGAGGGAGGGAGGGAGATAGGGTTACGCCATGTTTAAATGAGCATAGTTTACACTGAGCAGTTCGGTACGATTCGGCACCTATATGCATTTCAACTGTCAAAAGTTGGGAAGGGTTGGGCGCTCCGGTGGCTAGAGCCTGTACCATATTGGCTCCGGCCTTCGTTGCAGTGGTCGCGGGTTCAAATCCGACCCGTGGACCTTTCCTGCAAGTCATCCCCCCTCTCTCTCTCCCCCATTTCAACTCTGTACTATCGGAATGGTTCTTTTAGCTAACTTCCTGTCAGTGACTGCAGTTAGCAGTCCCCTCGCTCGTCCCACGTCATCACATTAATGCACTGAGGTCTTCAAGAAGCGAGTTATCTAGCATCATCTCATATCCGTAAGTGTGATAAACATGATAAAAACCATCAAAACAGACATTGGGAAGGATTTTTACCTGCTCCGCAATTGTAGGCGCATACACATTAACCCATCTGTTGCTCTGCACGTGCACCGTCAGTGAGACGGGTGCCGGTTTGTAGCGTTCTCTCTTCTGATTGGATACCAGTAGTGGGTTCACAGAAAAGTTTATTTGCCGATTACATGTAGAGCGAGTGACTTAGAGATCGGCTTTATGAAACGCGCACACTGTGTAGGTGATCACTGTATGAATAAAGAGCGATTTAACACTTATATTAACATAAATAAATCGCTTACTTCACCTTTAATCATAGACTGTTTATACCCTCTGAATGTTCGGCATAAGCCCCGCCTACCAAGTAAGGGTAGTCAGCAGTGTAAACACAAGCCAGACCTAAGGATACTGTGCCAAATCGAACTGTGCCGCTCAGAGGAAACGAGGCATGTGTCTGATGACAGGTTGTAGGACTGTGGTGAGTTGAACACTTACTCTCTGGTGTTTGTTAGAGTCCACGGCAGCGACAGAAGAGGCATGCAACAGAAACACACTGTTAGTTTGTTCAACAGGAATGCTGAGATCACACAAATGGGAAGGCCAAATATTCCCACCTCTTACTAGCGGGGTTGAGGGTTCCTTCCATTTTTCAATTCAAATTTCCTGAATTCTTGTTGCATTTTTTTAGTCCATATTTCATATCTGAATACAAATAGTAACATGCTTATTATGTTAATAATAATGTTTTTAAAAATAAATAAATAAATAAATAATGTTTTTAAACTCCAGCTATTAATATGTATGTAAAAGGTGCTACGAGGAACTTTCAAATATTTCTGAAACAGTCTAATTTTTCCTCTGACGATCATACATTAAATGAAACTGCAAACGAGACCATCAGTGCAAATAAAAGGCTATTTTTATATAGTTTTTCTTAATGCCTTTGTCAGGGTATGCTCACCCAGAAACAACAGCTGGCATATTAAAAACAAAACCACTTTTGAAGAATTAACACTAACAGAAAGTTCCTCGTAGCACCTTTAAATTCTGACTATGCATGCTATTATGTTGGTTAGGCAAAAAACAAGACAACAGTGCTTCTGACCCTACATAGGGCCTAGATATATAAAACGATTTAAAACACAGTTTAGATCTAGCTTTATTCCCCCATTTCAAATCCTTAACCAACCATCTTGTAGGGAATAAACAGGGACATTCTGTGTTGTCCGAGTTTACTGGAATACAGCATTAGTTGACACCAAGAAGACTAATCATTGATAATGTTGTGTTGTGTTGAGTTGTTCAGGTGTATGTGTGTGTGTGTGTGTGTGTGTGTGTGTGTGTGTGTGTGTGTGTGTGTGTGTGTGTGTGTGTGTGTGTGTGTGTGTGTGTGTGTGTGTGTGTGTGTGTGTGTGTGTGTGTGTGTGTGTGTTGTGTGTGTGTGTGTGTTGTTCTGTGTTGAATGGTTGTTCTGTGCGTCGCGCTCAGAGTTCCTGCCGGTTCCCACCTTGCTGTGCGGGTCGGCAAACATCCTGGTGAAGATCTCACAGAGTCTCTTCAGCTCCACACGACTGAAAACAACCAACACAGATATTATTTCACGTCATTTAGAATCATAGCAATCTCCCGTTAGACAACAAAAAAAAAAAAAACTTTACTCCACATTAGAGAATGTTCTGTATATATTTTTCTGATATATTCAACTGAAAGCTACTTTTTTTAACAATACAGCTGAAATAAGCAGACTAGGGCTGCAACTAACGATTATTTTGATAATCGATTAATCTGTCGATTATTTTCTCGATTAATCGATTATTAAACGATTAGTGTTTTGGTCCGTAAAATGTCAGAAAATGGTGAAAAATGTTGATAAATTTTCCAAAGCCCATGTTGAGGTCCTCAAATGTATTGTTATGTCCAAAACACACAGATATTTCAGTTTACCGTCATAATAAGATTAAAGAAACCAGAAAAGATTCACATTTGAGAAGCTGAAATCAGAGAATTTGGAAATTTTTTATTAAAAAATTACTCAAAACGATTAATCGATTATCAAAATAGTTGTCGATTATTTTAATAATCGATTAATCATCGATTCTTCGATTAATCGTTGCAGCTCTAAAGCAGACACATATTTCATGAAAAAAAAACATTTAAAAATATTTTTTTGATTTATTTACATTAAAGGCCTACATTTGTTAATAAGAAGATGCAATCAAATAACGAGAAATTAAGCTGCAGGATTTTTGTTTTTCTTGCACTGAAAGTCAAAGAAACACAGAATAAATGTAAATCTATAAACCAAAATAAAGCGTTTTAAACAGTATTTCCGCTCACTATCTAACCTGAGTATCCTGTTGCTCTTGAGCAGGTTCTGGAGGCCTATGAGCCCCTCCTTCCGCTCAGACCAGTTGGCGCTGGCACAGTGGTTCAGGATCTCGGCCACGTCCTCCGTCTGCCGGAGGAAGTGCGGCCCGCTGCCGCCGTTCCGTGAGCTGAACGAGCGGTCGGAGCACGCGCTGGAAGCGTCGCTGTTTGCGTCATCGTCAGAGTAAATCCCCGGGGATTCAAAACGCCTTCTCACGGGCCTCCGCTAGAGTACGACAAGAGACGAGAGAGTAATCAGCATGTTTTAGAGTCTGTTTCCATGTGTATATGCTAATGGTTAAAAGAGGGTTTTTTAGAACACAGCCATTGTTGTAGTTTTCAATGCAAGTTATGCAGTTTTTATTCTGGAGAATGCTTGCTGTCAAAATCAGTGAATATCATCTTGAGATCCGCTACCTGTGCGTGCTGTGTGTGCATGGAAAAATAATTCAGTGTTAATAGTAGGAAACAAAGGGGGCCCACCGTAGCTAGAAACTTGCCGCTTACAGATCCTGGGCTCTAGATTAACACCAGACCTTTTTTTCAGTGCACACACAGTATGGATGAAAATTGCTGGCCCTTTCTAAATACATATTGATTATTGTATGGAGCTAATCCTGCTTGTAGCAATGGTTGTGCTGTTACCATGGTTATGAGATTACTTCATATTATAAAAAAGTATCCAAAATTTTGTTAAAATGTTACAGGAGCAGAAAATGCTTAGAATGGTGTAGGCTGGGTTAACACAGGCTGAACATATTTGATTTAGTTTTACTTAATTTCCAATTGTTCACATTTCTGAGGCCATCGAGACAGTAACCTGCAATGAAAAGTACAAAAATGGCGGTGGTGTTGTAAAGCTGCTGAGTGGTAGTGAACTGTAGCAGCCTTCAGAAGCAGAGAAGAGGACCCATGCAGTTACTGGGCCATGCAATGTGACATGGAGGTTACTTCATGCTCAAAACTCTTCAAATGTCACTGAGATAAACGGACAACTTACACCAAACTAACAACAGCAAACGGTGTCACAATTATCATGTTAAAGCCCCTGTAGACCTGGTCTGAAATAGTACAAATCAATATATATGTTTTACTGTCTAGACCGTTTGACGGGACTGTGTGGGCGTATCAAACAGTTTTCATGGCAACAGTCATAGTTTTTTATAGAACGTTCGGGCAGAAAACTGCTGTGATTGGTACAAAATACTTATTGTGTACTTATAAGAACCAGAGCATAGCCCATAGCCTCATCTATAAGAAATTACTGTAAAGTTTATCAAGCTTAAATATACAATATCTTTAATTTGGATTGATAAATATGCCTATAATTCTTTCCAGATGCTTTACTATCATGCAACTCACACCCCAAATTATTATTAAATAGTTGGAAGGATTTTGTGGAATAGAGTTCACAGGGGCTTTAAGGAAATATCAGTCGTGATTAGTCAGACCCAACCTTTCAGAGGAAAATGAATAGTTACATTTTTGAAACAGCCAAGATATTCTAATGTGAAAATGTTTGATGCTCATGCTCTTCATGCAGTGAGTCTGTGTGGAAACGATAAATTGAGACTGATTTGTACCTTACTCCTGTTGTCTCCTAAGAGCTGAAATGTATCGAATCCAGGGAGAAATATGGGATTACAACATTACAACATCCACTAATTTATAGTTATATAAAACTATAAGAACATACACAGATACAGTAGATGGACAGGTGCATCTAAGAACATTTGAATATCATGAAAAGTCCATTCAAAGCAGGTGAAACTTTCATATATTCTACATTCATTACACAAAATAAACGTGTTTTAATTTTGATTATTACGGCTTACAGCTCATGGGATAAAATATCTAAAAATATTAGAATATTACATCAAACCAAACAAAAAAAAGTATAAAACAGAAATATCAACCTTCTGAAAAGTATGTTCATTCCAGATTAATTTAACTTTATGTGTATTGAATCTAGAATATATGAAAGTTTCCCTCTTTGAAATAAATTACAGAAATAAATAACTTTTCATTGATATTCTAATTTCTTGAGATGCGCCTGTACAGCTTCTGAACTAAGGCCCATGTATTTATTTTTCCATTTCCGTTGTTACCAGAGCATCAGCGACCGCCGCCTCCACGTCGGTGCCGGTGTTCAGGATCTTCATTGCGTTTACAGAAGCTGAGATCCGAGCTTGATGGGCCAGCCGGTCTGAAACAATACAAATGTGTTTAGGATATTATGTTATGTTATGGTTAGGAGTCTAGCGGATAACCTCTTTACTCTAGGACATCCTACCATCCTCCTAATGTAATGCTTTTCTCAAAAAGTTCATAATTGTTCTAACAGGTGAGCTTATCCGCTGTAAGGGGCAGTGTGAGATATAATGCTACTGAGCAGAACGAATGTGCAGCTCTGTCACATGCACTTGAAATGGAGATGGATTTTTAGGCTTTAAGGGTTCAACACCGGCAGTGCAAAGCTAATGGCAAAAGAAGCTGCGACACTTTTGCTTTTTAATAATGCAACAAATACACAAAATGCAAAACACGAACAAGTTCATCACATGAGAGGGAGATGATCATCATGAAGCTGCAAAATAAAAGTTTAAAACATTCGGCAAAAAGAAAAACTTCAGAACAAGCAGAATTTTAAAGTCAATCTATCTTATTTTCCCCTAGAATTTACACTGAATAGTCGACTATTGGACTAATCGATGAAAGGAGCCTGATTCCACTGCCAATCTTACAGTCGAATAGTCCCAAAATGTGGTTATGAATCAGGGATCATTCCGGCTATATGGGGGGTGTTGAATGGAATGTGTGATTTTACAGGGAATTGCTTAGTCTGTCATCACATTGTTAATCTGGTGAATATTAAATATTCCCGCTGATAGAAAGCTTGCTGGTCACCTGAGTGGCATTCTGCAGAGGACAAGGCGCTGGTGGAGCGAGACTGGCCGCGAGTGGCTGGAGGAAGACGCACAGTTTGAGCAGACCACGAGATAGTTAGTTAAAAAAAAATATTTTCAGCCTTTTTTTACTTTTGTTGAGGGTATGGAAGCTGACAATATGACAATGTAAACAATTTCATGTGTATAATTTCTATTTACTTTATTCATTTGTTTTGTATTTTTATTTACGGATGTCTGGTTATGTAATATTTGTATGCATATGTCTGGTATCTGGGAGGGTGGGGGGGTTGTTTGAGTTTGTTTATCTGTAAAATGTAAAAACCAATAAAAAGACCTTGATCAAAAAAAATATATATATATTTTCAATGTTTTATATTTTAATATTCAAATGTTTTTTGGGTGTGGTTTCCATACAAGCCTGTACAGGTTTCTGTGGCACTACGTGTTTTTTATATTGTTTGTATGTGAAATAAAAATTCCTAACAAAACTAAAGCTACTATAAAACCCACACTGGTATCACAATGATGATGACTAAACTGTTGTTATTATTTGACGACATACAATCAGCTCGTGCATACAGTACACTGAAGTCTTTACGTTTACACACGAGTTAATTAGAACATTAGTGCGTCGTAAGATAGTCAGAATCTGGATATACAGAGCAGGCAAAGAATCAGGCAGGACAAAAACATTGAAGAAAGGAACAGCCTAAAACTAAATCCCATCCCGCGTAGGAAGTAGGAAGTAGGAAGTAGGAAGTAGGGAGCATGTTTTTCTGGGGGTCTTGAGGGCACTACTCACCCAGGGGGAGAAGGCCCTGGCGGGGCTCGTGTCGCGGCTGCAGCCCTGACTCATGCTGGGGCGAGGGATTCTGCTGCGGGCTTCACCACCACGCCAGAGAAATATATATATATATACACAAGACAGACAGACAGACAGACAGAGAAGCAGACAGACAGACAGAGAGGGAAGCAGACAGACAGACAGACAGACAGAGAGACAGACAGAGAGACAGACGAAAAGACAGACAGACAGAGAGACAGAGAGGCAGAGAGACAGAGAGACAGACAGACAGAGAGGCAGAGAGACAGAGAGAGAGACAGACAGACAGACAGACAGAGAGGCAGAGAGACAGACAGAGAGACAGACAGACAGAGAGACAGAGAGGCAGAGAGACAGACAGACAGAGAGGCAGAGAGACAGAGAGAGAGACAGACAGACAGACAGACAGAGAGGCAGAGAGACAGAGAGAGAAGCAGACAGACAGAGACAGAGGCAGACAGACAGACAGACAGAGAGAGAAGCAGACAGACAGACAGACAGAGAGGCAGACAGACAAACATATAGAGAGACAGACAGACAGAGGCAGAGAGACAGACGAAAAGACAGACATACATACAGACAGACAGACAGACAGACAGACAGGCAGCAGTGCATTGGAGAGGTTAGCTAGGTTAGCTCATAGCACACACACACGGACACTCTGCACAGTTGGTTAGTGGGGCTAGAGAGAGGAGGCAGCGGCTTCAGTGTTAATAGGAACAGTCTGAGGAATATATCGGTCGCAAATCTGTAGGCAACAAGTTAACCTCAAAAATAAAACTCAATTCAGCTCTAACCAGCTACTCACTTTTAGGCTATCTCTACCGTCACTGTCTATGTACAGTTTCCTTTCTTTAATGTTTCAATACATTTGGAGACTGTGTCAGTTTTTATAAGAAGAACGCACACTTCACACTGCACACTGTCAAACTTGAATCAATACTTCATTTGTAATATTTCGGTGCTAATCTTTAATCAGGCAAAAGAAAATGTAAACTCTTATTCGAATAAAATTGCCTGTAGGATTGAGGGGTTTCTGGGGGTGTGGCTTATAACAGGGGGAGATAGTTCTAAGTTAGGTTGTTACTGAGGAGGCATGACTTCTCCCCTAATGACATCATAGGGGTAGAGAAATTACAGGTTTTCAGAGAAGTGGAGGTGGAGATAAAAAGAGAGGGTTTGTTTTCTCTCTAGGTCAAACCGGGGGACCCATATTAATGTTGAAATACCACGGAAAGATACATTTTGCCTAATAGATGACCTTCAAATTGTGTCATGATGAAATGAACGGGTCTTTCTGTGTGTAAACTAAACGCTGTTCTTACCTGCTGCTGATCTAGTGGGGCTGGTCTCTCGGCTGCAGCCATGACTACGGTGACCGCGGGGACGGCCGATGGAGGCGGAGCTACTGTTGCCAGGGGTGTGGCCAGTGTTGCTAGGGGTGAGGCCTGTTGTGGACCTCGGGACGCGGCCGTACGCAGAGCTCAGCAGACGACCCGGGGAACCAGACCTACTGCCCGCTGAAACACAACAAGCAACACAGGACCATTTTTATTTTAATTTTAAATTAAACTTTAAACCTGCAGTGTGTAGAATTTTGGGTTTTATTTCCTAGCAGATTTTGTAGAAAGTAATTATAATATCCATAAGTACATTTAATTTAGTGCATAATAGCTGAAAAAAATGTTTTTAATTATTTATTTTTCTCTTAGAAAGGGTCTCATATATGTCCATATTTCTGCATATCTTGGACCAAGGCCTAGTGCCGCCATCTTGAAAGTGTCATAGTTGGAATGTCATCAGGTGCATTGTTTAAAATTTAGAATTGTTCTTGTCCTTGAAGGCCACCGTAGCTTCTGTTATTATTCAAAAGGGGTGGGGTTACCCAGGGAGTGTTGCATTCTAGAACTTTGTAGAACTTTCTTGATGATATCATATTACACACTGCAGCTTTAAGGACACTGGTTGAGGTCGTCTTGTAGTAAACATCTTGTATATCTATATATATTTTTTTTACATCTTATTTTTATATTCTCCAACCATATCTGCACTGAGTAGGAGCTGCCTTTAAATCTCATTGTACATGTGTATAGAGACAATAAAATGCATTCTGATTCTTATTTTAAACCAGACATTTAGATGATTATATAATATTACAGCATAAATACACTCACGCTGAGACTGTGAGACGACTTTCCCTCGGCTTCTCCCCCGGCTGTCGCTCACAGACGGCCCGGCTCCTGAACTCGTTTTGCGGGTTCGGACTCGACCTGAAACACAGAAAGAACCAGAGGGAGACAAGATTATAGAAAATGATTTACTACTTATTTTCTTTACTTTGTTTGTTGTAAAAGGTGCTCCGAGGAACTTTCAGTTTGTGTTAATTCTAGCGGCCCCTTTGGACAAAAGCGGTAGTGTTTTTACCACGCCAGCTGTTGTTCCTGGGTGAGCGTATTATACCCACGACAAATGCATACAGAAAAACTATATGAAAATAGCATTCTTTGCACTGATGGTCTTGTTTGCTGATACATGTAAATTATGATCATCAGAGGAAAAATTTGACTGTTTCAGAAATATTTAAAAGTTCCTCATAGCACCTTTAAATTAGAAAACTATGTATAATTTATTTATATATAGATTCCTTCCACATCTACGCTCTTTGTTCTGTATTTACAACAACCTGCTCATAACCAATTGCCTCTAGTGGGAGTAATAAAGTTGTTTGAATTGAATTGAATATATTCATAAAAAACTAAAGTAGAGTGTGACAGACATCTTTCATAACACTGTATTAGCTGGATACTGCATGTGCATTATTCTAACACATAGCCTTAGTTGTGAACCTATTGAACTATATTTAATACATTTCAAAGAAAGATGATTGGTCGTGCTACAATTGTAATGGCTTCATCCTTTACCTTCTACTTATTGCACTTTGAAAATAAACTTGTAGACGGACAGAGTGGGTGTATTTGAGACGTGCAGACTTATACTGACTGGTATGTAACCACAGGACACACAGAGAAACACTGAGTAACAATGACCATATAAGTGCAGGTTTAAGTGTGCTGCAAAATCCAGTGTTAATCCACAGACTAGGCTCTGTAAACTGGTATGTTTACAAAGCGGGCTCAACGTAGCTATCAACGTGCCAGTTTACAGAGCCTAGGCTGCGTATTAACACCAGAAAATTTCTTTTTCAGCACACACAGTACAGACAGGTAGCGGATCGGGAGGAGATTGTCACTGATTTTGACAACAAGCGTTCTCCAGAACCACTGACACCTTTAAGTATGCTGCAAAGTCAGCCGACATAATGACATACAGTATAGTGACAGTTTTTAGGCAGAACCATTCGTTCACTTGTAAGTTGACTTGGGAGTGCACCATGCGTAGACAGCCCATGCACAGACAGATCTCTTCACAAATTACAAACCGATGATAAAACAACCACAGCAAGGACGCTAGAATACACCATATATACAGTCTACCGTCCACACACACACACACACACACACACACACACACACACACACACACACACACACACACGCACACACACACGCAGCTTACCGTCTGCTTTAACAGACAACGCGCCATCTGACGAGCCCGGGAAAAATACAACAAGGGTCAAGGGGGTTAAGCTTAGGTTAGGCTTTGGCATAGGAGTGAGTGGGTTACAGGAAATTGAAAACAGATTCTTAGTGTTTTATTTGATTTTAAAACGTATTTTATGACTTATCCATGAATGGCCTGGTGTGTGGAAATGAAAGGTTGCAAATAATTGAGTAATTGCATTATGTGTCTGATTATAGAATGAAAACTTGACTTTAAACTTCTGAACTCAGTCATAAGACGTGCTGAATATTTCCAAGAATTTCATAAACTGCATGTAGCACTTATTAGAGTGTTTTAAATTGATTCAGGGCGCACTCACAGTTGGCTCGTTTGATCCTTGCCGTGCTTAAGAGATAACAAACCCCCGTCACTCCCACCCTCCTAGTTTTTGATAAATAAAGAAATTGAAATCTTTCATAAAAGGATTATATTAACGTTTCTCACACGTGGATAAAAAGCTTCAATCACATATTCTAAAGAATAAAACGGCTCCTGTGAAAAAAACAAGTTAGTGTTACGGTTATATTTATGGTTATAGTAAGGGTTATAGTAAGGGTTATATATAAATATAGTAAGCTAGGGTTTACCCAGTGAGGCGTATAGTGTTAGTAGTAGGGGTTTTAGGGTTAGAAGTGTATTCTTACCCAGTGAAGCGTAGGACCCTGGGGTTAGGGTTAGGGTGTTATTGTTAGGGTTATATTAAGGGTTATAGTAAGGGTTATATTAAGGGTTATAGTAAGGGTTATATTAAGGGTTATAGTAAGGGTTATATTAAGGGTCACATCCACCTGCCGCTCAGACCACATCACCCCTGTCCTCCAAGACCTTCATTGGCTTCCCGTCAAATACCGGATTGATTTCAAAATATTACTCATCACCTTCAAAGCGCTAAACAACCTGGCTCCCCCCTACCTCTCGGACCTTCTCCACCGCCATACCTCTACCCGCTGTCTCAGGTCCTCAGATGCCAACCTCCTCCACCCCATCAGGACCAACCTCCGGTCCTGGGGAGACAGAGCCTTTGCTGCAGCCGCCCCCGCCCTCTGGAATGCCCTCCCCAACGACATCCGCAATACCAACACTCTTTCTTCCTTCAAAACAGCCCTAAAAACACACCTTTTCACCATTGCTTTTAACCTTTAAACGTTACGTTTTGTTTATTTGTTTTGTTTAGCTTTTGTGAAGCGTCTTTGAGCACTCGGAAAAGCGCTATATAAATTTGATCTATTATTATTATTATTATTATTATATTAAGGGTTATAATAAGGGTTACAGTAAGGTTTACCCAGAGAGGCGTAGGACCCCGGGGGCAGAGCGGAGGCCGAGCTGAACGGTCCAGAGGGCGTCGCCGGCATCCTGGTTCGGGCTGTTGCCGTGGCAGCAGCGTTTACGTCCACGTCGCTACGGGAACGCTGCAGCGAGACCGGAGACGAGGCGGCAGCCGGCGATCTGGTGTGGGACGTTTTGGCTGCAAGGAAACAGGACGGTTTCATACACAATACTGCATTGCACTGCTTGTTTTGTATGTAAAGCCTAAAACAAGGGTTCCCACATATTTTTACTAATACTAGGCAATTTTTAATAGCCTATGTAAAAAAAAAGAAAGAAAAAAAGATTAAATCGATAATTGATTGTAAATTTTTACTTATGATCAATCAAGGAACTTTCCTTAAATGCCCATCCGAACCAATAATACATTTTCAAAACTATTTTTAGACATTTTATTCAATTTCCAAAACAGCCAAAAAAGTCGGAAAACTTTTTGTTGTTGTCTGGAACACGGCATAATTTAATATAAAAAACAAGATTTTATTTACTTTAATTTTTTTCAAAATTGAACCTTAATCATCTCATCTCTACCTGTAGATTTCTCTTTATAAACAAAGCACCATTGTCAGTCTGAAACTCTCGTTAAGACAAGGATTTCACGCAATCCCTCACAATATTTATTTCATAGCTGTAGCATATTGAATGTGTGAACGTCCTTACATCTTGTTGTGCTGCTTGCAAAGGTGTTTTTCACAGACAGCGGGCGACTGTGGAGACAAAGCACAAGAAAACAAAATATATAAATCGATTTAAACGACACCAAGACACCAGTTTGTAAACGCTGCCATACTGAGAAATACAGAGAGAGTTTTTGGAGCTGATAGGACTTGAATCAACTTTGTGTCAACTCATTTGGCGATGGCTTGAGTGTAACCGACGACATTCATTTATATGAAAAATTAAGCAATACTGTTCAACGCACTCTATGAAAACAAAGGACCTTGTCGCATGAATAAAACCTTTCTATATATTTCCTAGTTAATCAATAATCGATCGTTTGTTGTTAGTGTATTGTGTGTATGTGTCTTTGTTTTATTGTAAAAAGCTTGGGGCGCTCGTGGTGTAGTGGTTAGATAAAATAAAATCTTTAAACGTATGCGAGTCTCACTTGAGGCTTTCCTGCGAGGAGGAGGAGGAGCGGTCGGATGCGGGCTGTGACACGTGCGCCTGTAAAGCTTTCTGATAGGACGACTCCAGACCCTGGAACAGAAGCTCCGCCTCCCTTCTGAAGTGACCATGGAAACCCCAGTAACATCTGCAATGAACAAAACAATGAACGTTACCTTAAACATTTCTCTGTTTTGAAGCAACTACCAACCATTATAGTAGATGTAAAATGAATATAGTAGTAGAAGAAGACAGATAAAGATAGAATGATAGTGTAGATATATAATAATATTTATAATTTCATTTTATAAAATAAATTACAAATTATTAATAATTGAAACTATATATACAACATCGATAATGTACAGATACAAAAATAATCACTAAGTCAATTTTAACATGATGTGCTATAAGTGACACATAAGTGACCCAGCCTTCCATAATGTTCCTGGACCAATAGTACAATAGATGAGACTTACTTTCTGGCGACAGAGCGAGCCTCTGCGTCTGCATCATGGATTCCCTTTCTTTAAAGTTTCCATTAAAACCGTTCCATGTCTACGAGGGAAACAAAGATGTCAGATTAAGAAAACACACTGAAATCAGTCATTGCTTTTGCCAGGTTCATTTCAAATGGTTCAGACATCTGAGGAGTAGAGAAAATAAATCAATGTTTTGGACGAGCACACGGCGATCTGTTTCAACTGGATGTTTAATATGAGACAACTGTTACTGGAGAAAAAATTAATGAGCTCATATTATGAATGGATTATTGCATTATTTATAAGGTAAGGTATCAAACCTATACCAATTTATAAGGGATGGGTATTAAAGCTGGTTATGAGTTCTGATTGGTCAAAGTTAACATGAGCTGACACTTTGACCAATCAGAGCGAGGCTCCGATTCTCTGTTCTTATTGGCTGTTGGGACTGTCCATTCACTTTGGCACGACTTTGTTGGTGTAGAGCGTGTCAGGGAGGGACCATAGGATTAAATTAGATGTTTAAAACGTGATGCGACACTCAACTTGTCGATACCAAAATAATATTTTTTGACAATATGAACATTTAACTTTAAATAAGTAAAATAGTTTTTATACCTAAAAAGATTGCTATCTAGACTAAGGTATTAGCGATTCGATATCCATAATATGACCCTAAATATTTGAGAACTGATCCTGCAATTTTTTTTCTTATATTACGTTTTAGAATAAAATTAGTCTGATTGTATCTGTTTTGATCACATTCCCACTCTCACTCTCCACACACACACACACACACACACACAGAACACACAGACCACACACACACAGCACACACAGACACACCACAAAACACCACACACACACACACACACACACACCATCGATGGGAACCAGAGCGCTCCCCTGGTATCGGGGCTTCAGCTCGAGTTTCATTCGGGCAGAAACACAAAGAGGGTTTTTGGGAGGCTGCCTCCTGTCGCCAAGGAGACAGCTGAGACAGACAGATTGACCCTTATAATAGGCAGGTGTCACGTTTCCTTAAAGGTGCAGTACGCAGTTTCAGAGGAGGGGGATTTGTTTACATTCACAGAGCCTTCAGTTAGTTTACAAAACATATTTCCGCTAAAGGGAATTCTTAGTAATGATTAATTCTATCATCATAAATCAAAAATAATTTGAGGAACCTGAACCAAACGTAAAAATAGAATATGTTGTTTGCAAACCAAACTGTGGGCCCTGCTGCTGTAAACAACAACAGTGAAACAGTAACTTTTAAAATAGCTTTCAACTTTCACACAGTGTTCCAGGGATCACATTTAAAGGTTCATTCTTCTCACCTTTCCAGAGAGCTCGACTGCCATTCCTGCAGCATCAGGTCCAAGAACTCAAAGGAACGTCTGCACAAGAAGAATTTTTTTTAAAGAAATTCATGAATTAAAATCTAAATTAAATTAAACATCTAAAATACAAAAATTTTAATTAAAACTAAAAATAAAAAATGAAATAATATAAACTAAAAACAATTAAAAAAGTTTTTAATAGAAAAAAAAATAAAATAATAAAATTTAAAAAGAAAAAAAATTAAATACTAACTAAATGAAATAAATATTATAATGAATCATAAAGTATAATATACACAGGAATACATTAATAAACATGAAAAATAAACACAGAAATATGATAATAAAGATCAGTGCTTGTTACCTTCGGACGGCCACAGATTTGGCCATACAGTTGCTGGTGATGATGGGGATGAGACGGGGAAAGTGTGTGTGCTGCAAAAGACAACACCAAGGTTTTATTATTAAAGGCCTACTTCACCGGTTTGAATATGAAGGTGTATTGAATTCTGAGATCCTATGTAATATAAATGTGCGAACATTTTTTAAATCGGTTCATCCTAGCCTGAGAAAAGGCAGAAAGAGGTTTTTTTTTTAACCCTATATTTCTCTTTCTCGTGACATCACAGAAAGAGAAATATAGGGTTATATTACATAGGATCTCAGAATTCAATACACCTTCATATTCAAACCGGTGAAGTAGGCCTTTAACCCAAAATGTCCATGAATGTATTTCCCCTGCAGCCCTGTAGCGTACCTTGAGTATGAGGCGTATTGCGGCCATGCCAGACGTGGCCATGACTTTGGCACTGTTAGGAACCAGAGTGAGCAGGATGGGCATTACGGCCTCCGCAGCGTGATCGAACCGAGAGCCCATTACCGAGGACAGCTGTCTGCACACAGGGGAGAAGACAACACATACACATTATACTACTGAATAAAGTGTCTGTCTGTCTGTCTGTCTGTCTGTCTGTCTGTCTGTCTGTCTGTCTGTCTGTCTGTCTGTCTGTCTGTCTTTCTGTCTGTCTGTCTGTCTGTCTGTCTGTCTGTCTGTCTGTCTGTCTGTCTGTCTACTCTCGACTGGGCTATAAATCATCAGTCATGATTGTAACTGTAAAGCACTCTGAGCTGCATTCTATGTATGAAGGGTGCTATACAAATAAAGATTATTATTATGATTCTGGAGAACGCTTGTTGTCAAAATATCTTTTTACTTTATTTTATTTTATTTTTGATATTTGTTCTGTATTTTTCACCAATATTTGACATTTGTAGACATCAGAGTTGAAATGGGGGAGAGAGAGAGAGAGAGAGAGAGAGAGAGAGAGAGAGAGAGAGAGAGAGGGGGGGGGGGGGCCTCTTCACAGCAGACCCGGGTTAGAATCCCGGGTCGTTCTCTGCATGTCATTCCCCTCTCTGGACCATTTCATCTCTGTCTCTACACACTGTCTAATAAAGCAGAAAATGCCCAAAAATAATCTTAAAAAATGTAATCACATACTCTTTCTTTTTACTACACTACATACTAAAGTACAGAAGAGTTTTAGAGCAACAGGATAGAGAAAAATCAGATAAGGATTTTTTTTTTCATTATGTCGAGAAATGTCAAGAATAAAGATGAATACTCCAAAATGCTATTGGAGTTAGTGGGGCATTTATGTATTTTCCGTATACTACAATTGAGGTGCATGTATTGGGACATCCTAAATCTTTTTCTGGCATACTAGATAGTAGGGAAGTATGGGGGATTGGAACGCAGGGAGTGTTCTCCTCACCCCAGCGTGATGCAGGCCTCCCTCACCACCTGTGAGCGCAGGTCTTTGGCCGACAGTTTGAACGCTGCCTCCATGAGACGCAGCTGCTGAGGGAAACAGTCGAACTCCACCGCGCCGGAGAGGACCAGAGAACGCATCTTCCTCAGCTGAAACACAGACAAGAAATCAACACAGTAATGTCTATTGGAGAAAATGATTGCAACAAAATAATTACAATAAACAGTCACAGCCAAATCAAAGTCATAATTAAAGGTGCTCCGAGGAACTTTCAGTTTGTGTTCATTCATGCACCCCCGTTGGACAAAAGCGGTAGTGTTTTTACTACGCCAGCTGTTGTTTCTGGGTGAGTGTATACCCATGACAAAGGCATTAAGAAAAACTATATAAAAATAGCATTCTTTGCACTGATGTTCTTATTTGCTGTTACATGTAATTTATGATCATCAGAGGAAAAATTTGACTGTTTCAGAAATATTTGAAAGTTCCTCGTAGCACCTTTAAGATGAATAGCACAATCATATGATGAAGATAATTAGGGTGATTCATATTACAGATGTCCCGGGCCTTACCGCTGCCACTCGGAGCTCCCAGTCCTTCTTATCGTCAGACAGAACGTCTCTGATCTTCGTCATGGCCTCTTCCACCTCTCTGTTGGAGTAAAGCTGGAGGACACAAGGACAGTCACATTCAAAAAACTTTATTGACTTTCACATAATGACAGAAATTTGCCTTCAGCTTGAGGCCCACAACATAACTACAACATTAGTGTAAATAAAATCACACAAATATGAGGGTTAAAGGTGAAGTCAGTGATTCTGGAGAATGCTCTTGTTGTTGTTGTTGTGAATATCTCCTCATGCTCCGCTATCTGTCTGTACTGTGTTTTTGTATACATAGTTTACAGAGCCTAGGCTGTGTATTAACACTGAATTTTTTTAACCAAAATGTTTATTCTACTCAAACATATGCCTATAAATAAAAAAACAAGGGACACTGAACATTTGGAGTGGTCTCTTATTTTTTTCCAGAGCTGAAAATGTAAATATATAAAACCTTCTACCTGCACGGTGGGAACGTCCTCAAAGGCCTGGATGAAATCCTCTTCATCCACAGCTCCAGCAGCAGACCCATCTCTCCCTGAAGGGACATTATACAACAAATCAAAGTTATTTCTAAAGGGGGCTCAGTTGGTAGGGCGCCCCCCCCATGGGCCTCGGCCAGCAGCGGACCCGGGTTTGATTCAGGCCCGCGGTCGTTCTCTGCATGTCACTCCCCTCTCTGCCCCATTTCAACTCTGTCTCTATACTATCAATAAAGCATAAAAATGCCAAAAAAAAATATTAAAAAAATATATATATATTTCTATTATTTCATGATATATCCTTACTTCATACTCACACTGGTAAAACCCTAAAGTCAACCATTAAATGATCCGTGTATGAATAGCTACACATAGCTTTCAACTTTCCAATCACAAAGTTATATTAAAAATCAAACATGTTTAAAAAAAAAAATTGTATAATTATTAACTGATCAATTTATGTGTTTCTGTATTTAGAGAAGGAGAAATAACTATAAACAGTCAGACAAATCTTAAGCCAGTGAAATGAGGACATAATCCTATGTTTACATTATCTGTGTATGTGAGTGAATGTAGTGTGGGTTCTGACCTGCAGACTTGGAGCTGTTTGCGGTGCTGTTGCCATGACGTCTGAAGGAGCCCATGCTCACGGCCTTCCTCCCCGACTGAGACACTGCTTTGGACGAGACCGACTCATCTTCATCAAAGGTTTTGTCTGGAGGAGAAAAACAAGCAGGTTTTTTTTAACGCCATTTTTGTAGTTTTTATTGCAAGTTATGCAGTTTTTATTTATGGAGAACGCTTGTTGTTGTCAAAGTCACTTTTTGTCAAAATCAGTGAGTATCTAGTATGATCGCTACCTTCCGTACTTTGTGTGAGATGAAAAAAAAGCTGGTGTTAATAGTATACACAGCCTAGGCCTTGTGAACGGGTATGTAAACAAAGGATATGTCAACAGAGGGGGCCCACCTTAGATAACAACATGCCCGTTTACAGAGCTTTGGCTGTGTATTGACACAGGATTTTTTTTTTCAGTGCACACAACACAGTACAGGTACTGATTTTGACAACAAGTGTTCTCCAGAATCACTGACTGCACCTTTAAAAATTGTAATTAATTCCCACTGGCATAAACATCTTAAATGAAAGGTAATGAGCCACTCTGCACACACAAATCGTAATCTTTTTAAATATATTTTTGAGATATTTGGATTCTGTTTTTAGGAACACAGTTAGCATATTTATTGAGCCACATCTAAAATGATTTTCTGTCACGATAAACAATACAGTTTTCTAAATCTGTAATGGAAGAGCAAGTCGACATTTTCTTTTAAGCATTTTTTAACTTTTAGCTGACGCACAACCAGAGGGCATAACTCAGATTCCTACATGGGCAGCACAACGAGCTAACCATGGCACAATGCCCCGAACATTAACTCAACAATTAGTCCTCTGTTCCTGGACAACAAAGCGCTCACTGTGCCTTAGCCAAAGCAGAAATCATGATTCTTTCAGTTTAAAATTAAGTTTTGACTCCAAATAACGATTCTGACGTGGAAAAGTAAATTAAGATAAAATAAGATGTTTCTAGGTTTTGCTGTATGCTGAAATAATTTAGTTGGAAGCCAGAACATTACAGTTACAGAGTGAAAACACAGACGAGTCGAAGGTTCGGAGTATTTGCTGCTGTTATCTACCTGTATGTCATCAATTTGGGGTTTTAGTCAAATAAAATAAAAAACGCATTTAGAGGTCACACACATACACACACCAGATATTATTCATACATCTGACATTTTACAGACTAAGCAATAAGCATTTTCAAAAATTTTAAATGATTGACCGACATTCATAAAGAGCCTTTGAAAAGAAAAGGCTTCAGTAAACGTTTGTATTTTTGCAAATTCTGCTTGAGTTAAAAGTTACAGCTGAAAATTAAGTTTATTATCTGAAAGGTGGAGTCAGTGATTCTGGAGAACGCTTGTTGTCAAAATCACTATTTGTCAAAATCAGTGAATTTCTCCTCATGATCCGCTACAAAGCCTAGGCTCCGTAAACGGGCATGTTAGCTAGCTACAGTGGCCCATTGTTTACATACCATATCTTGTAGTGACTTTAAATGTACATTCATGAAAACTTTTGTGTGTTTTTCTACTGCTAAAAGAGACACAAGCCGGTGGATATAATGTCTCCTGTGGCAGAGACATGTGAGCAGCAATCAATCCTCCTTCATTATTCAAACACACACACACACACACACACAAAAAACACACACAGATGGGGGCGCCTTTAGCTCAGTTGGTAAGGCGTCCTCCTCCCGGGCCGGGCCCAGCAGCAGACCCGGGTTCGGTTCCCACCCGCGGTCGTTCTCTGCATGTCACTCCCCTCTCTGCCCCATTTCACCTCTGTCTCTCTGTACTGTCAATAAAGCATAAAAAAATGCCCAAAAAATATCTAAAAAAAAAAAAAAAAAAACACGCACAGAAATGCATGCGTGTACGCACACACACACACACACATTGACACACGCACACACAAGAAATACATGCACAGAGACGCACGCACACATACAGAGACACACACACACACCCACACACACACACACACACACTGGCTCTCAGCCAACACATCCATCATGTACTGTCCTGGTGCAGTTTTTCTGTCCCTGCAGGATCGAAGCCTAAGCTTCATCTCAACATCAACAGAAGGAAATCCCTTTAACACTCTGAGCACTAAGCTGCTGTTTTGGATCATTTGTGTTTCGTCTGGATTAATGATGTAATAAAGATTGTATAACATCAACCCTGTAATGCACAGTCAAGCTATGGACCATAGCTTTACCTCAGGACAATCTGGGCTATAAGAATATTGGTGCTGAAGTGATGTCAAAATAGTGATGGGGCCAGAAAATGCTAAATAAAAAGCAAATATGAATCCAGCCTTTAGCATCAAAGCTAACGACAATAAACAATAAACGATTATGGATAAAATATGGACGAAAAGTTTATCAATATTGTATCTAAGAGTATGGATGAAATGCACTAGGTCCCAAAAACACGCACAAGTTCCAGGCTGAAATGAGTGTTTTTACTACAACAGCTGTTGTTCCTGGGTGAGCGTATACCCATGACAAAGGCCACAAGAAAAACTATATAAAAATAGTATTCTTTGCACTGTGGTTTTGTTTGCTGTTACATGTCATTTATGATCATCAGAGGAAACATGAGACTGTTTCAGAAATATTTAAAAGTTCAGCATGGCACCTTTAATTTACCAGAACTACACAGAACAGTTTAATCTGAATATTAATAAGCAAAGACACAGTGTGAAGCATTTCAGTTGAAGGGTGACCTTGGTAGACCCAGTTTTTCACACCACCTCTGACAGACCCCCAACCTGAGCCACCAGGCGGGCACACACACCAACACACACACACACACACACACACACACACACACACACACACACACACACACACACACACCACACACACACAACACACAACACACACACACACTGACTTAATGTCCATACAATAACTGGCTACGAGAAAACACACACACACTTTCTTTCTCGAGGTAAACCAGTAGAAGAGCCAGAAGAATTCCCCTTTGATTTACAGCTGCTGCCGTCGTCACAAACACAGACAGACAGACAGACAGACAGACAGAGACACACAGACACACAGACAGACAGACCACAACACAGACAGACAGACAGACAGACAGACAGACAGACAGACAGACAGACAGACAGAACACACACAGACAGACAACACACACAGACAGACAGAACACACACAAATATTTCGCGCTGTAAACCATTAGAAATAGCAGGAGCTTACAGGAGCAGATCCGCCTGCAGACCAGTTTCCTCAGCATGCCTCCCCCCTCCCCTACCAACCTCCATACGATCTCTACCTCCGTTTATAATCCGCTGCTCCTCTGTAAACTGCTATGGTACACACACAACACGGGACAGACCAATGGGAGGGGACGATCAGGGGACAACCCCCCCCCCACACACACACACACACAGCTACAACGTCATCATGACTCAGGGGAGAGACACCGTCTCCTTTAAAGGTGGAGTCAGTGATTGTGGAGCGAACGCTTGTTGTCTAAATCACTTTTTGTCAAAATCAGTGAATACCTCCTCATGATCCACTACCCGTCTGTACTGTGTGCTGAAATAAAATACTGTGTTAAAACCCAGCCTAGGCTAAGGGGGCGCCCTTAGCTCAGTTGGTAAGGCCCCCCCCATGGGCCTCGGCCACAGCGGACCTGGGTTCGATTCCAACCCGCGGTCGTTCTCTGCATGTCACTCCCTTCTCTGCCCCATTTCAACTCTGTCTCTACACTGTCAATAAAGACAACAGAAACGGTTTATTTATTTTTTCATGTATTCAATTAGACAGAAAATGACAATAAAGAAGCTTGGAGCCTGTAATTGGTCACAAGCTTCCTTCCTGGCAGGTTGTCTGACAGCTGATCGCTCCGATTCAAATCCACAAAATGAGCCTCAAAGTCGGGTAGGAAGCACCGGAGCGTGGGAGAGGAACCAGCCTTCCACACTGCTCACTTTGAATCCATCAGCTGGTTTTCACTCACAGAACGTTAAACCCAGCGTATTATTGTTTTCACTGTCTGCAGATGTAAGGCCAGAGACTGCAGGCAAAAGTACTGTTTTCTTTTTCAAGCACAGGTAAATTTTTTGAACTGTATTCCCTAAAGGAGACAGTAAAGTATATCATAACGTAAAAAAAATACAGAATTATCTTCTGTGTTGTTGTTGTTTAAAGTGTTGTTGTTGCCGTCATATTAGTGATTGTAAAAATGTACTGAAAGGTCAAACATGTACATGGAATTTTTTTTCCAAGCACTGGTTATATTGAAGAATTTTGTTTTATTTATCTTCCATAACATGTCTTCTTTCATACTAGTATAAATCAAAGGTCCAAAATGTACATTCAGGTGTTTATATATTTGACATAAATTAATTTTACAAGAAAAAAGTTATGCACTACAGCTTTAATTTCTTCTTTTTTTCTCACACGTTTGGAATAAACAACTCGATCTAATCTAACCTAAACTATGTTTGTTTTTTATATTGTTAGGGTCAATCTTTCAATCAGCGAGCGACCCATCTCTCTCTCTCTGCACTGTGTTCATTAATTCAGGAGCATTTCAAACTGTGCAGCTCAAGTCCCTGCTGTGCCGTGAGAACTCATTACCTCGCTATGTGACGCACACAGACGCCTACATGGGTTTATAGGCACAAAACTGTCCCCAACACTCAGCGCTACATCTGTATTCTAAACCCTAAAACTGTGTCAAGAATAGTGCCAAATAATAATCATTAAAAAGGTAACTAGACCACCAGCTTTATTTTAACTATAAGACCCACCAGTCATGACGGTTATCATTCTAGAAAACCAGCAACACTGACCAGAACACAGGTGGAAATGAAGTGAAAGTTTTCCTCAAATTCTAACGAGCGTATAAAGTATTTAAGACGCAATAGATCATGTAACACAGGAGCCGAACATGAGGATCATAGGCGCCAAAGAGTTCCACTTACGTGTGGCATTCAGGCTCCTAATTATGACAACAGGGCAATTGTAAAATCATATTAAATTTAAAAATAATAGACTAGTATGTTTTACATTTCATTTTATTTGGCTGACTTTTTTAACGACTTCCAATAAGTGCATTCAACCTGGTATAAAGAAGGTATAAACTCAGAACAACAACAATCACGTCAGTACTATAGCTTGAAACAAACTAAACTACAAAGTGCCACAAGTAGGTGCTACATATAGGTGTAACAAGTGCTTTTTTTTCCTATTTTTTTTTGTGTGTTGTGTGCGTTTGTAAGTATAATCTTCCTAGTCAAAGTGCAGTCTGAAGCGATGTGTTTTAAATCCTGCACTTTTCAAGGTACTCAAAGACACTTAACAATCAAATCAGTAGACAGGCAAATAAAAAGAAAACAGGTGTAGCAATAAAGCCAACATACAATAAACACAAGCAAATAAAAGTATATTAAAAGTAAGTGAATAGCTTAAAAACAGCTTAATAATGATCTCACATTAAACCTAGAGGTATTTCTAACCGGTCTATTACTTTGACAACAAGCTTTCTTTCTGCATGAGTTAGAGTTACCTTACTGTGTGAGACGATACCAGCCGTGCCTTGTCCTACTGTCTGCCTGTCTGCCTTCTCCCTTTCCCCTCAAAAGAGTCATGTGACACAACAGCTGACATTCCTACAAAATAAGAGCGCAGGGCATGCCCGAGGATGAGACCATAACCCTGCCTATTCCAAATTGCATGTTTTCTATTCCACATACAGTACAAGGGAAAGAAATGTGTCTGAAATTGACCTTGAAATTCATTTAACAGGGGATTTTAATGCCCCAACGAAATAGAGAATTATTTTGGCGGGATATTAACTGTATTTACTGTATATGCATTTACAAAGCGAGTATCGAAAATGGACAGCTGCATTCGCAGTATTTTCACACACACACACACACACACACACACACACACAAAAGAAGTCAACTCGACTTGGTAAACATTTTTTCTTGGGCATAGAATCAATACTTATCCTCGATTGTATCCTTTTAACTTGTACTAACAGAGATGGCATTCAATTTCTTTCAAAGTGGTGTTAAAAAGGTCTTGAAAAGCCTTCAGTAAAGAGAAAACATTTGATAAAAATAGTTAGACAAGAATCTCAATTTGGACCAGTGTTGAAAAAAAACAATGTTTTATTGCCTGCAGTGTCGTTTCAAATAAAGGACAGATTATTTGATCGGTACATGCAGTTGTGAAGCGATGTCACATGTTGTAGTCTGTGGGCTACACTCAACAACAAACTAACAAACTAACAAACAAACAAACAGACAAACAACGCTGCTGCTGTTATAACCAGAAACATTATGGGATGGTGACGTGCAGACACACGCACCGCACAAAACACACACACACAGACACAGACACACACAACACACACACACGCACAAACAGACCCAGACACAGACACAGACACACACACACAACACACACACACAATTCTCTTAAAAATGTAATCTTACCTGACACAGGTGACAGGATCATGTTCCCGGATCTTTGGACTTCGTCAAATTTACTGAAGATGACGTTTAGACTGTGTAGAGAGAAGAGGGCATCAATATCTATAAACAACATATCTATTTTGCATAAATGAATCTGTTACATTCAAGCCATCGCTAAACAAGTTGACACAAAGTTGATTAAGTCTAGCAGCTCCACAAAACTCTCCCTGTATTTCTCAGTATGGCAGTGTTTACAAACTGATGTCGCAGCATGATCCCTCTTTAATCCACAATAAGTGTGTTCATATCATAATGGCTAAAAATGGGTGTAACAGAGGAAGAGACGCCTTAAAAAACTGAATAAATAGTTGAAAATAATTCCCTGCAGCCCTGACACAGACCCTGCGTTCCAATTCACATACTCTTTCTTTTTTCTATTCTACAAACTACAGCTGATCATAAAAAGTATGTAGTTAGGATGCAGTATGCTACAATTGAGACATACTTTTACTTATTTATTTTATCATAACATTGCGCCTTAATCTTGCTTCTTGCTTTTAATCCGTCGCATCCCCCAGTTGTTTACATACGGAGGCTCCGTCGATGTGACGTCACTTCAGGTGCACACTGGATTGTGGGTCAGAATCGCACCAAATAGCATGCTGATTTCAACACTAAAAATCTCGGACTGGATCTACTAGACATCCGGGGATTTTTAAGCATGCTAAATCTGACCAAAAAAAATTGGGACAAACTAAATATTTTTTCGTACCATACTAAATAGCAGAGAGTATGGGGATTGGAACGCAGCCTAAGTTGATTTCGTCATGCGTTTTTCCAGCAGCTCTTGAACGCACCGTGACTGCGGCAGCCCCTTCTTTCCCAGGTCCATCCTCACAGCGCTCTCCAACATGGCGGTAAATCTCCACCAGGCAGTTAATGGCTCCGTCACGAACCTAGAGGGTCCACAATGAAAAATGATATTCAACAGTATTTAGGTTTGTTATCTCTGTGAAAACATTGCTGTTATTGGGATACTTGTAGATTAAATTACACTTTTTTTTTTTATCTTAAAAGGTGGAGTCAAAGATTCTGGAGAACGCTTGTTGTCAAAATCACTTTTTTGTCAAAATCAGTGAATATCTCCTCATGATCCGCTACCTGTCCATACTGTGTGTGTGCTGAAACAAGTTCCGGTGTACACATAAATACACATCCTAGGCCTGTAAACTGGTATGTAAACAAAGGCGGCCCATCGTAGCTAGAAAAATGGCTATTTCTATTTTCCTCTGACAGACAAAAGGAACAGTGTGATACATTTGGAGACGATGTGTTTGTAAAGCTCAGGAGACATGTACGAGTTTGTGTTTTTCTGTGTTTTGTCGTGAGGAAGGGAAGTTCATGGGCACGGCTTCCTTCCACTGATGATGGACGTCAGCGGCCAATCAGGAGAAAATAAACTCACAGGCAGATTCAGTATTTTATGACCAACAACTACTTAAAGGTGCAGTGTGTAGAATTTATTGCTATTTCTCAGAACAGACTTGGTTGAAATGGAATATAAGAATCCATAAGAATGTTTTAATTAGTGGCACAAAAAATGTCAACAGAGAGATCTTTTGGTGGTGCGTTCTGTAAAGTTAGACAGACAGACAGACAGAACACAGACAGACGACAGACAGACAGACAGAAGACAGACAGACACACAGACAGACAGACAGACAGACAGACAGACAGGACAGACACACAGACAGACAGACACACAGACAGAACAGACACACAGACAGACAGACAGACAGACACACACAGACACACACACACACACACACACACACACAACACACACACACCACACACACACACACACACACAGTCCATGGTTATACTGGCTGGTGGATCTCCAGGAGGTTACAGATGTGAGGAACGATCTTACTGAGCGTCAGACTCTGAGATCCAAACCTGGAGAAACAAACACAACATCAACATCAACTTCTGGGCATGAAAACACATTTATTGAGGGGGGGGGGGGGGGGGGGGGGGGGGAGGAGGGGTTGTTGGTGGTTAGAACATATTAAGGTGGGTTTTTTTTATTGTGTGTAATGTAGAAATCCTGTTTAAAGGTGCACTATGCCGTTTCAGAGGAGGGGGATTTGTTTACATTCACAGAGCCTGCAGTTAGTTTACGAAAACATATTTCCTCTACATGTAGATCTTAATATTGAATAATTCTATCATCATAAATCAATACAGAATTATTTTGACAGTAACTTTTCAGGAAGCTTTCTAACTTCAAACAGTGTTCCAGGGATCACATTTTCCTGTGAGGAAAGTTTGTTTATTAAGTTATGAGAATATACCTAAGAAAATGTTCACTTCTCTGACAAACCCAAAGTTACACAGTGCACCTTTAACATGACATTTCACTCACACATTCAGGGTTGAGATGAGACAGAGGCAAAGTCCTTCTCTGGTCCTGTTGTTCTTGTGCTTGAAGCCGCCCATCATCCGCTCCCACACGTACTGAAAAACAACAAAACATTCCATTTAATACGTTAAAAAAATATATTTTCGGTACCAAACAGACTCACAAATCTAAACTAGATGTGAGCGATATTGACAAAAAATATATCTCAATATTTTGGGGGAATTTGTCAATAACTACAAAAGATGATATTTTGCATCCCTGAGAAAAAAATATTTTAAATAAACTAAAAAATTGTAAAAGCCTTGTATTTCCAGTTAGTTAAAAAAGCAAAACTCTGAAGTAAATCTCTCTTCGCTCTCTCTCTCTCTCTCTCTTCTCTCTCTCTCTGTGTCTGTCTCTCTCTCTCTCTCTCTCTCTCTGTCTATGTCTCTCTGTCTATGTCTCTCTCACTGCTGTAAAAAAAATCAAGATCGTCCTTTATAGAAATGTTTTTATTTTTACCCAAAATGTACCCATGTGAAAGTCAAAGTTTATTATTGTCAGTTTCTGATATATGCACGACATACATCAGAATCTAAATAGCGTTTATCACTGGCCCACGGTTCAAAAAATATAGAGTAGTATAAGATAAACATAACCTAAACAATATTTACATTATATAACTTCTAAATACTGCTTATACTAAGTAGTGCAAAGGAATGTTTTGTACAATATAAAACAGTGTATAAACTAGAATAGAAAACGTAGATTAGCACCTGTGGGTTAGCTGCCTGGTCCATGATCTTCAGCAGAAGAGCTTGGTCCTGGTCTCTGACTTGGTCCTTCGCGTCTCCCAACCGATCCATCAGACTCGGCAGAACTGAACAGGGAAGATTAGATTTTATTATTATTAGCTATAAATACATATAACGTTTTTTTTAAAGATGTTTTTTTTTGGCATTTTTATGCTTTATTGGATAGTTTGAAGAGACAAAGATGAAATGGGAAGAGAGGGGACTGACATGCAGAGAACGACGAGAAGTACAATATGTATATTCACTGATTGGGTGGACCTGGAAAATCATAATAAAAAGAGAATTTCCAAAAAAAATTGATAAAATGATCTCACCTGTTCCAACCTGCGTCCTGAACTTCTCCTGCAGTTTGGTGACTAATGCTGACAGAATGTCCATCCCCAACAGAACCACCTGGTAACAGAAAAATAGAAAAAAAAAATCAAATACACAACTATTTACTATACTAATATACTATACTATTTACTCAGTGCTGTATTAGTATTTTATTCCTTAACATGATCTAGACCGGTAAGAACTTTTTAAGTTTAATTTAAATGTTACTTTGCCATTTCCTTTTAATTTCCACTGTCTTACATTGGATGACTTGTGATATGTGACTTGACTATGACCCCTCCGAAGTGTGGTATCTTGAGAGGGGATATGCGAAAAGACAAATTTCAATGTAACTAACCATTGACTAGTAAAGTAACTTAACTTCACTTACGTGCCTTAATGTGCTTTTCCCATATGTATAAAAATTTAAAAATCAAATACACAACCAATTCACAACCACTAACAGTGTTGTGTAGCAGTGAACTCCATGTAATGAAACTAGCAGTTTAACTACAGTTTGCGGTCGCTTGCTGATAGTTCAAATACATTTATTTACATACTGATTCAAGTTGTTAAATTTCTTTTTAGCCTTTTTTTCACCACTCAAACTACAAACATTTTTGGGCCCTAAAATGAAAGGAATGAACCGTTATTTGAATGAGACCATTGCTTCTCTAACTGAACCCCCATTGACGGGCGCCAGATAATAGGAAATCCAGATTTTTTTCCCCCCCCAACCAAAATGTGACATTCCTCGTAATTGAGTCATTGTGAAAAGTCCAGATGGGACTGTTTTATTAGGGACAGGAGACATGCACAGACACAGACACACAGACACACGCACACAGACACACACACCTATTCAACATAACATGGGAAAATGTTTTCTTATTGTTATTAATCTTTGTTATTTATGAACACATTTTATTTAAATGTAATTTTTTTTTGTTTTATGTATGACCTGTGAAGAACTAATTCGCAAATTTTAATTTCTGGAAAAAACAGACTTTTTATCACAATTAGATTTTTTTTTTTAAATACTTTTTCTAAACAAACTAAATTTGCTCTAGTTTATCCACTGACAACTCATTGGGAGTTTGAAAAAGTTACGCTGAAAAAATAAATAAATAAATAAATGCAATCCAAACACTGCCAACTACAGCATGAGACAGGAGCCGCAGCACAGCCAATGCATTTGAATGGGTGTTGCAAAGGATTCTGGGTAATTGAAGCAAACGAAGAGCTTTTCATTCAAAACGAACAGAAAAAGAAAAAAAATGTATAGTTTTTTGTGTAAAAACCAAAATATAAGGACTTAATCTTTCATTTTATGTGTTAAAACCTGGAGTTTTAGGAGAACCATGAGTGAAGCCAGTGTCAGTGTTTTACAGAGAGCCCTCAGCAGCTGCGCCCATATCTTTCCTTGTCTTGGGGTGGATTGGGAGACTCAATGAACGTATAGTGAGAGTTTCCCTGCTAACACCATAACCAACACATAAGCATCACCTGGGCCACGTGCTCAGGCTATGATGCAATTTTTGGAACATCTCTCTGAAAATGTTGAGATATTTTACGTGAAGTGAAACAATTAAAATGGCTGATCTGGTGCCATCTGCTGGACGTTTATGGGTTTACACGGTATTACAGCCACACTGATTTGAATGAGGTAATGTTGTGTTTTTAACGTTTAAATATGCATCTTATACCTGTTTTTAAACCATTATGTTTATGTCGGTTTATAATACATCTGATAATATAATGTGTTATCGAAGGGGTTTAAAATGTAAGGGAAGAAACTGCAGGTGAAAAGGGGGAAAAAAATGTAACTTTTAGATATCATGCGAAACTTTACCAGTTGATTAATGACATTAAAACTATTATTTTTTGAAGTACCGTTTTTAAATATCTATCTAATTAATTATCTGATATTAACATCTCTTTAAAAAAATTAATCTAGATGCTGGATAAAGCCAGAGTTGAAATCGTGATTAAATTATTTAAGATATTAGAGTCCAAAGTTTTTACAGAATATATTTTGGATACAGCCTTTTTTTCATTTTATAAATCCAAATATACTTTGTACAGACGCATTTTAGAATGTTTTTAAGAAGAAAATGTCTCATAAATCAGACAATTAACAACATATGAACAAATCCTTCTGTAATAAACTTCATAAACCAATATATGTTTGTAGAAAAACTATCAATCAATTGAAATAAATATTGACCAGTTGCAGCCCTCTTTAGATCTACAGGGAATGTAAATGTTTACTATCAGCCGCTGCCATAAAGATGTCTGGATGGTACACTCTCCTCCAATCAATTAACAAGAGCCATTAGATTAACACACACACACACACACACACACACACAAGCACATGCACACACACACACACCACACACACACACACACACACACACACACACACACACACACACGTTTAGAGCCCAGGCTGGCAGAAAGTTCAGTAAAAGTCCCTCCCTCTCTCCACAGAGAAAAGGAAACTGGGCTAATGGTGCTGGTAAATTAAGCTCACAGCCACCAGCATTGACACATTTCACCTCGTCCCCAATAAAACGCCTGCAGATATCAATAAGTGATTGACTGTGTGTGTGTGTGTGTGTGTGTGTGTGTGTGTGTGTGTGTGTGTGGTGTGTGTGTGTGTGTGTGTGTGTGTGTGTGTGTGTGTGTGTGTGTGTGTGTGTGTGTGTGTTGTGTGTGTGTGTGTTGTGTAGCAGCCAATATCGTAATATTCTTTCTTTTTTCATATAATAAAAACTAATCATTTGTAGCATCAACAAATTTCTGAGCCAATAATGTTGGACCATAATGTCGTAAGTTATTACACTATTTGGCCTTGAAAATTAGTAGCAACGTAGTATCTGTCAAATAAAGGCATTTTGGCATTTAATGCTTTTCATTAGACTGTTTGGAGAGACAGGGATGAAATGGGAGAGAGAGGGGAATGACATGCAGAGAACGACCCGGGCTGGATTCTAACCCGGGTCTGCTGTGAAGGGACTGAGACTCTATGGGGGGAGGGGAAGGGTTAGACAGTGAGATCATTAAACACTCTTTCTGCCTTTTCTCAGGCTAGGATGATCCGATTTCAATTTTTTTTGCACATTTATACTTCATAGGATCTCCGAGTTCAATACACCTTCATATTCCAACCGGTGAAGTAGGCCTTTAACCACTGCACTATGACCCCCCCCCCCCATGCTGCTTACCTTGTAGTTGCTGGAGTTGACCCAGGAGCTTGCCACTGCGTCCACCATTCTGTCCAACATGCTGCTGTCCAGCTCCAGCAGCTGTGGAGCTCTGTCCTGCTGGTCTAGGATCAGATCTATGATCTCCTGCCCGACCAGGAGCCTCTTGCCCAGGTCCTTATGCAGCACCTGCTCCAACAGGTACTCCATGCTCACTGCCCTTCTCTCTTTATGGTCATGGCTGGGATGATATGGATGAGGATAGATGATTATATTAGATGGATGTGATTGTGATAGGATGTGATGGGTGTGTGGGTGGATAATAGTGGATGGATAGATAGTAGCATGGATATGATTGGATGATAGTAGATAGATAGGATGTAGATAGATATGTAGATGGATAGATGGATAGATGATAGATAGTGATAGATGATAGATAGATAGATAATTAGAATTATTTATTTTGTAAGAGCAAGTCTGAAATTAGACAAAAAAACAAACATTAAAAGGTGGAGTCAGTGATTCTGGAGAACGCTTGTTGTCCAAATCTCTTTTTATCAAAATTAGTGAATATCTCCTCACTATGGGCATGTTGCTAGCTTACAGGGTCACCCTTTTGTTTACATAACAATTTACAGAGCCTTGGCTGTGTATTAACACTGAATTTTTTTTCCAGCACTCACACAGTACTAACAGTAGAGGGATCTTGAGGAGATATTCACTGATTTTGACACCAAGCATTCTCCAGAATCACTGACTCCCCCCTTTAAGACTATAAGACAGGACCTAAAAAAATACACACACCCAACATAACATAACAATAACAGAAGACAACATCTAAGGTCCATCTCGTGCATTTGAATTGGGATTAAGCGCTGTATTTAGTTCAAGGGTTGACTGGTGAAAAGTCTAATGTTTATTACATTTTGGAAACACATAACTGTGGATTGAAGGGAACAAACCTTAAGGTACAAGCACACTTCCAACGGGCCCCTTTCACCTCAGGTTTTCTCTCTGCACCAAAATGTCTGGAATGTTCCCCGGAGCTCCTGTTTAGACGGCAGGTGTAATCTGGAGTGAGAGGCCGAGAGGAGCACCATAACATCCCGCAGTGGACCGGCTCAACTTCATTCTCCTGCAACCAAATCTGACAACAACAAATGGCGGCAAAAGTTTACAAATGCTGCAAACCAAAGTAGTATGGAGTGGACACAAGTTTAGACATTAACTGCTTACTTTTACTACAACTTCTACTTGTGGTATATATATTTTTTCCCACCATATGTTTATTGTTGTTTAAAATAATATAAAAAAAACACAGAGACATTTGCACCATCTTAATAAGGACACAAATTTTAAAAAGTAGTTACTTTCTAAAAAAAAATTTTAAAAGTATAATAAAATATATATAAAAATAACATTTTGGTATATTTAAATTGAGATATCTCACTGTAACTGTTTTAGCTGATTTGCTCTTCAAGTAGTAATCACATCTTGATCTTTATTGAATCCTCATTTTTGTGCATTTAATCTTTAGTTAATCGTGTTATCTTTGATTATTTGTGTAACCTATTGCTTTGTACCTAAACCAGCTACAGCATTTAAATTGTTTTGTTTTTCTCCTTAAAATAATTAATATTTTATGAAGAGTTCACATCCTATCACTCTTGGCTTTATTGATAGTTTACCAACCCACTTACTTATGTCTTGTAGATTATTCATAGAACATTTTAAGAGGCTACTTAAAGGTTGCCATTGTATCATGTGAGAAAACATGAAGACAGACAGAAAAGACAGATAGATAGATAGATAGATAGATAGATAGATAGATAGATAGATAGTAGATAGATAGATAGATATAGATAGATAGATAGATAGATAGATAGATAGATAGATAGATAGATAGATAGATAGATAGATAGATAGATAGATAGATAGATAGATAGATAGATAGATAAGCATAGCCTTCTTAATCGCTTTGTTCACTTTCTTTGATGCTGTTCGCCCTACAGAAAATTCCATCACTCTCCACAACAGACTAATAGAATATTTACAGCATCTTGTTGCACACATTGAATGGCCCGAGTCTCCCATCCCTACATTTAACACACCACGCCACTAAACTGTCACAAACAGGGAGATCAGCTGCCTAAACAACTAGCTTTACGCCTCTCCAATTTCACGTGAACATTATCAGCTCAAAACACTTTATTTCGCTGTTAGCTTTCTCCTGCTAGCTTCTTCATTAGCTCGCTACTAGCAAGCTTTTATCACAGAGAAATACAGTGAAGCTAGTGTTAGCTCAATGGGCTAAATTAACACGTTAAGTTACCAAGGGCAACGTAGGAGCGACCGTTAGCCCTGCCGTTACTCACCTGTCTAAGAAGCGATGTTGATAAATGAGTTATTATAATAAACCAGAGACCGGTCGGACCAGTCACTCACCGGATGGACCAAGCTGTCGTTCCCTGGAAGAAAAAAAAAAAGTCCTCCTAAGTGGCGACGCTACCGTTACTTTACACCACACTCCGACAGTTTGCGGTATTATAAAACTACTTTCAGGCTTTTGAAATCCACAACGTGTGTAATATTGCAGACAGATAATCACAGCTCATTCATTGTGAATAGGAATAAAGACGACTAAATGTTTTTGTTTTTTTGCCATAGTAAATCACAACATGTCCCACAGCAGACGCCGTAGACAGTTGAGACAGTCCCATGGCAGTTACGCCGAGTTCTACCGAGTGATTCCGAGTTCTGACGAGTTCCACCCGAGTGATTCCGAGATAGGATAGATAGATTATAACTATCTATGGTTTTAACCCATTCTGATGTTTTTCTTCATATTATTGTTGTTATTATTATTTTTTCTATTATTTTGAAAGGGCTGTTGTCTGTATTTCAATCTTGGGACCTTATATGGTCAATGAAAAACTACCCCTTGAGGACAGTGTCTGTGTTGTGTCTGTCTGTTGTGTGTGTGTTGTGTGTGTGTGTTGTGTGTGTGTGTGTGTGTGTGTGTGTGTGTGTGTGTGTGTGTGTGTGTGTGTGTGTGTGTGTGTGTGTGTGTGTGTGTGTGTGTGTGTGTGTGTGTGTGTGTGTGTGTGTGGGGGGGGGCATTCTGTCAGCTGCAGATGTCCCTTTACAGAGTCAGTGTGTCAGAGTAAAGAGAAGTCACTCTCATGGTCCGGCGGGCTCCAGGATGACAAACAAAATCATCCATTTCCTGGTGAACGGGAGACTGGAGCGAGCCGAGTTCAGAGAAGACTGCTCTGCTGCCGATGTTAAAGGTAAGAGTGTGTGTGTGTGTGTGTGTGTGTGTGTGTGTGTGTGTGTGTGTGTGTGTGTGTGTTGTGTGTGTGTGTGTGTGTGTGTGTGTGTGTGTGTGTGTGTGTGTGTGTGTGTGTGTGTGTGTGTGTGTGTGTGGGGGGGGGGACTATAGCCTGGGACTACTGCTGATTTTGGTGATTCTGGAGAACACTTGTTGTCAAAATCACTTTTTGTAAAAATGAAATACCAGTGAATATCTCCTCATGATCCACTACCTGTCCTAACTGTGTGTGTACTGAAAAATATTCCAGCGTTAATACACAGTCTATGCTCTGTAAACGGGCATGTTGCGAACTATAATAGGCCCCTTTGTTGACATACCTTTTGTTTGTATACCACCAGACTTTTTTCCAGCGCACACACAGTATAGACAGGTAGTGGATTATAAGGAGATATTCACTGATTTTGACAAAAAGTGATTTTGACAACAAGCGTTCTCCAGAATCTCTGACTCTAAACGACTCATTCAAGGTTTTCAAGATTATATAAGATATTTTTTACTCGAGTAACAATAAATAAAACATTTGTTTCGTTATTATTAGTTGGATGGTTCTAAATGAACTTTAGCCTTTTGGCCTCCAAAGACCATGACCGTATGTTGCTGGGCTAGAAAAGCTTTCACACTAGTTAATTTAATGCGCAACCATATCAACACCGGTAGTCGTATCAAAATAATTTTAATATCTTTTTGTCAGGAGCATCTGTAGAATGTATGTGTAAAGTTTGGTGTCAATTGTGCAAAAATCTATGGGAGCTTAAATAAAAAGGTAATGTCTGCAGTCAGCCCCTCTTATGGCTCTATACGGCCCTGAACATAGACAGGAGAAGTGTCTGGTGGTTTCAGGGATGTTCCGGTGGCTCTTGATCCCCATGTGGCTCTGACAGGTCCTCACGTTAAAGAGCTCTTCATCCTTCATACTCTGTCAGCCTGGGACAGCCATGAATCAAATCAACTGGAGCCCCTTCAACTTTAAAATAAGACTCAAGATTGGATTAAGGATTTTATACTAAACTAAAAGGAAGCATTTAATTTTTATTTTTTTTATATATTTTGTTTTAAGGTGTTTTAACCTTTTATTTAACAATCAAAGTGATAGAGTGGAAATGGGGAGAGAGAGGGGGATGACATGCAGAGAACGACCCGGGCTGGATTCTAACCCGGGTCTACTGTGAAGAGGACTGAGCCCGTATGGTATGCTCTCTATCCACTACACCTCGGAGCGCCAACCCTCTTGGGATTTTGAATCTTTTGTTGTTGGAATAGGGTGTGTGTGTGTTGTTTGTGTGTGTGTGTGTGTGTGTGTGTGTGGTGTGTGTGTGTGTCAGATGTGTTCCGGGCGGCTGCGGAGGCGGGGCCTAACCACATGCTGAAGATGTACAACACACACGGCAGCGTGGTGAACATTTCCCCTGGACTGGAGACCAACAGTAAAGACTCTTTCTACAGGCTAGAGGTGGTGGCTTCTGATACAAAGAGTGAGTGATACACAGCCTAGGCATTTTCTGCATGTCTTTAAGAAGAAAATGTCTCATAAATCAGACAGTGAACAACATATGAACACATCCTTCTGTAATAACCTTCAGAATAGTGCTGAGAATGATTATGGAAAGTTTAGTTGATGTAAGTGCTTTAGAAATTGTGATTTTTGGTTAAGAGTATTGAAAACAACTTATGATAATGGCTGTTTAAGATATGGAGAAATATACAGATGCAAAGAGACAAGAATTAGTCAAATAAATACCTAAATGTACATGTTGGACCTTTGATTTATACTAGTATGAAAGAAGACATGATATGGAAGATTAATAGACATAACCTCAAAAATGACCAGTGCTTGAATAATGTTGACTATGTGCATGTGTCTTGTCTTAAACATTACAGATGTTGATGATTTGTGTTTGTTGTCCGTGTGCAGGTGTGGGGATAATGCCCACCGAGCTGGACAACATGGAGTACAGGTGAGGGCATAGTTTAAAAGATGATGTTTTGAAGCGTTTTAAGTGAGTCGAAGGAACACTATTATATTACCCTCTCCTCCCCATTTCATCTCTGTCTCGCTATCGGTTAAATAAAGCATGGAGGAGTGCCAAAAAATAATCTAAAAAAAATTATAATAAATGTAAAGGATCACTCACTGCTGTGTCCCTCCTCTGTCTCCGTAGACTGAACCATCTGGAGAGCAGAGTCGCTGAAGACGTGGGAAAGACTCCAGACATCATCTGTGAGCTGAAAAGTCAAGTGGAGTCTTTTAAGAGGAAGCTGGAGGTGTGTCCCAGCTTTCACTATCAGCTCATTGACTTTACTTTATGTAGGAAGAACAGGGTAAAAACATGCCACTAATACAGGAGAATCACTCCATTCATTCCCTCATGATCCGCTACCTGTCTGTACTGTGTGTGCGCTGTAAAAAAAAAAAAGTGCGCACACAGTACAGACAAGTAGTAGATCTTGAGGAGATATTCATTGATTTCAACACAAGCATTTGTTTTTCTACATTTGATTTCCTGTGGCAGCTTCACAACAATAATAATTCAAGCACATTTCAAACATTAGAAAAACCAATATTTAAATTCATTTTCCAAACTTTCCAGCCCCTTTTAGAGCCTGTTAATACCAATAAAAATACATTGACTTGACTTCACACACACTATGCACTAGGACTATTGGGGGCCTATTTTAGTATTTTATGAGGCAAACTTGCTTTACTAACCTCCTGTCCGTCGTCGTCCGTCCGTCCGTCGTCCGTCCGTCTGTCTGTCTGTCTGTCTGTCTGTCTGTCTGTCTGTCTGTCTGTCTGTCTGTCTGTCTGTCTGTCTGTCTGTCTGTCCATCTGTCCGTCTATCAGAGTGTGGAGCATCTGAGCTGGATGTGTTTGTTCAAAGACAACGAGGAACAAATCACCAAGTTTTCCCACGACCCCCAAACGCCTCGTCTGAGCGAGCAGGAGCAGCGCCAACTGGTCCGCAGGAACTTCCTTAAGATGAGGTGAATTCTACGTCCGATTTGTTTAAGCCCGATTGTATTCCCTAAAGGAGACTGTAAAGTATATCGTAACGTAAAAGAAATAAAGAATTATCTTCTGTGTTTTTGTTGTTTAAAGTGTTGTTGTTGCCGTCATATTAGTGATTGTAAAGATTTACTGAAAGGTCAAACATGTACTTAAGGTGAGATATTTAATTTCAAGCACTGGTTATATTGGAGGATTTTCTCTATTTCTCTTCCATAACATGTCTTCTTTCATACAAGTATGAATCAAAAGGTCCAACATGTACATTTAGGTGTAAACTTTCCATAATCATTATTATTTTTTTTTTTTGGCATTTTTATGCTTTATTGATAGTGCAGAGACAGAGGTGAATGACATGCAGAGAACGACCGCGGGCCGGAATCGTACCCGGGTCTGTTGCTGGGCCCGGCCCAGGGGGGGGGGGGGGGGCGCCCTACCAACTGAGCTAAGGGCGCCCCTCCATAATCATTCTTAGCACTATTCTGAAGGTTATTACAGGAAGATTTGTTGAGTTGTATCTGGTTTTATGGTCTAAGAACAGAGACTGAGTCATCAATAAAGGGAGGACAATTATGATCCAAATATGATTAAGTTGAAGGAAACATTTGTGTCTTCTGTGTTGCCATAGTTCACTGCAGGTGTCAGAAGAAGTGAGAGAGCATCTGAAAACTCCCAGTTTTGACAACTGGTGAGTATGAGACCCTTATTGAGCCGGGCTGAGACATTTCTGTGACTGAAGGGACCTACATGATGACACCTAAACTACCTTTTATGTTCAGTTTGACATTTGCCATAGAAAACCTGTTTAGTAGAGTACACCATGTTTGTTGTTTATTTTATTTTCATATAAAAAAAATATATATTAAAAAAAAAAAAAAAAAAAATCTTGTTGTTCAAAACCTGAATTTATGCTAAGACGTTTGTTTGTATGTGTGTGTGTGTGTGTGTGTGTGTGTGTGTGTGTGTGTGTGTGTGTGTGTGTGTGTGTGTGTGTGTGTGTGTGTGTGTGTGTGTGTGTGTGTGTGTGTGTGTGTGTGTGTGTGCGTGTGTTGTCGTTGCTAGGCAGTGGGAGGAGGCAGAGATGCTGGTGTTGCTTCAGGTGATGTTCACTGACCTGGAGTTCCTCACGGCCTTTCACATGGAGCCGGACGTCCTGCACAGCTTTCTGTTTGAGGTCTACAGCCACTACAACACCATCCCCTTCCACAACTTCCACCACTGCTTCTGTGTCACGCAGATGGTAAGAGAGAGGGAGGGAGGGAGAGAGGGAGGGAGGGAGAGAGAGAGGGAGGGAGGGAGGGAGGGAGGGAGGGAGGGAGGGAGGGAGGGAGGGAGGGAGAGAGGGAGAGAGAGAGAGGGAGAGAGGGAGGGAGGGAGGGAGGGAGGGAGGGAGAGAGGGAGAGAGGGAGAGAGGGAGAGAGAGCCACTACAACACCATCCCCTTTCACAACTTCCACCACTGCTTCTGTGTCACGCAGATGGTTATAGAGAGGGAGGGAGGGAGGGAGGGAGAGAGAGAGGGAGAGAGAGAGGGAGGGAGTGATAAAATATTTTCCAATTGTGCCACAAACAAGACAGAGGCTCAGTGAGCGCGGGATTATGTTTAATGTTGTGGGAGAGTTGAACAATGTGGAAGAAGAGCTGTGTTGTGTTTGTGTCTGTGTCTGTGCCTGTGTTTGTGCCTGTGTGTTTGTGTCTGTGTCTGTGTCTGTGTCTGTGTTGTGTTGTGCAGATGTACGGGCTCATCTGGCTGACAGACCTGCGGAGTAAACTTTCAAGAATCGACTTATTCATCTTGTTGACTTCTGCTCTGTGCCACGATTTGGACCATCCAGGCTACAACAATGTCTACCAGGTCACCTCACTGTGCCCTATTTCATATGTTGCTGTCTGAATTAAAGGCCCAGTGTGTAGAATGTATTCATTGCCCATGTACTGACTGTAAAACTAACTATAAGACTAAGAACATTTAAAAAGAAATACAGTGAACGAATAAGAAATGCAATATAATATCCACAAGTATGTTTTAATTAGTGTATAATCGCTTGGATTTTATTTTTATTTTTTTTAATTATTCCTTAGAATGAGTCTTTTATATCTACATATAATAATAAGAGCGGGGCTTGGTTGGCACCATGGAGGCCGCCATTTCGCACTGCCATGATCCTACAGTAGAACAGAATGGACAAACTTATTGCTAAACTAAATATAAGGCCACTGTAGCTTCTGTTTTTATTCTTTAAAAGGGAGGGGTTACCCAGGGAGCTTTGCATTCTAGAACTTTCCCCACTAGGTGCCACTAAATAATCAGATATTACACACTGCCCCTTTAATCACGGTGTTAACTTATTGACTGATGTGTACATTCATTAAATGTCTCTTAGATCAATGCTCAGACCGACCTGGCGCTACGATACAACGACATCTCACCGCTGGAAAACCACCACTGTGCGGTCGCCTTCGGGATTCTGCTCAAGGTAAATAAAATACATGATGCGTTCAGGGACTGTGCTGGAGATATTCAAAAATCAAAGTATGTCTGAATATAGTCAGAATATGGATTATACAGAAGGGAAACAGAGGATTGCAGTAAGGTTGCAAAACATTTGAACAAACATTTACAATAAACCAAACTACTGATTTGATTGATTAAGTAAAGCACTTTCACAATCTAAATTACTGTTGCAAAGACTAAAAATAGATTGACAATAACTTTTAACTTTTTTTAGCAATAATATCATGAAATTATATATTATTTATCCATTTAATAATATTATGTCTTAGAAATATGTTTTGAAAATGTTTTTGAGAAATAACTTTGTGTCATTAACAAAACGTTTGACACAAAGATATTATAAGTGTGAATGAGGAACAAAAAGGGCCCAAGATAACAATTGAATATTTCTAGTAAATAATATAATTAATGTCAATGTTGGATAACTACATCTAGGCTACACCTTAAAACGCGATTTGTCTTTCAACTGGTTTTTATTTAAATACAATGAAAAAAATTGACTTTCCTATTAGATTTATGAGCTCTTTAATATATTGTGAAATGATATTTCTTGCAGCCAGAGTGCAACATCCTAAAAAAACCTGACGTGCTCGGAGTTCAAGCACTTCCGAGGCGGAATGATCAAGTGAGTGTTTCATCTCACAGCCTCTTTTGCTTTGTCCACAGTGGAGTTATGTTGTTGGTTCAGTTGCCTAGTTACCTTATCTGTGGTTTGTTTGTAACAGTTGTATTCTAGCCACCGACATGGCGAGACACAACGAAATCCTGGACAAGTTCAAAACCATTCAGCCGGAGTTTGACTTCACCAACAAGGAACACAAGGAAGTGGTAAAGAAGTGGTTACATCGTCACTTGGTTAAGCTTTAATGTTCTAGGGGCGCCCTTAGCTCAGTTGGTAGGGTGTCCCCCCCATGGGCCTCGGCCAGCAGCGGACCCGGGTTCCATTCCAGCCCGCGGTCGTTCTCTGCATGTCACTCCCCTCTCTGCCCCATTTCAACTCTGTCTCTACACTATCAATAAAGCATAAAAATGCCCACAAAAATATATATAAAAAATAAATAAAAAAAAGTAATGTTCTTGTATACATAGATACCGCTGCCATACTGAGAAATACAGAGAGAGTTTTGAGTAACTGATAGGCTTAATCACCTTTTATCAATCATTTAACAGTGACTTGAATGTAACCAACATCACTTAATAGGGAAAAGTTACGCCCTATAGCTTTAACGTAAAGTCTTGCAGTCAGGAAGTAAAGGTAGGATAACACAGTCTTACCAGTGAGAGTTGTTCTGCGTCTGTTTCCTGTTTCCAGCTGATGAAGATCATGGTGAAAGTGAGCGACATCTCCAATGAGACGCGGCCCATGATGGTGGCTGAGCGCTGGCTGGACTGTCTCCTGCAAGAGTTCTTTAACCAGGTCTTTACTCTCAAGTTAACCAGTCAATACACTGTTCATTCTAGGGCCCAAACAATATGGATTTATTTTTCATGTCGATGCCCATTTCGATATTAAGAAGTGAAAGATTTCCAATAACAAATATATTGACCAATTAGTAAGAAAAAAAGAAAGAAAAAACTTCCCTTAAACACAGTTCAAACAGAGCGTTGACATCTAGAAATCTTAAAACTAAATGATGCTAAAAATACACATTATTACACACTGTACCTTTAAAACAGGATTTGTAAGTCACTCAGGACAGAACTTGGGAGTTTAGTGCAAAGACTTGAGACTTGCAGAACAGTGACTTTGTCCAAAATCTGTCAAAAGTAGAGAAGAAATCATTAAAGCAAAAACCATAATCAAAGTCGTATATAAATGGGGGGCGCTCATGGTGTAGTGGTTAGAGCACCCCTCCCAATAGAGGCTCAGTCCTCTTCACAGCAGACCCGGGTTAGAATCCAGCCCGGGTCGTTCTCTGCATGTCATTCCCCTCTCTGCCCCATTTAGACTCTCCAAAACTGTCTAATAGGGAAAAATGCCAGAAAATAATCTTTAAAAAGCAAAAAACATGTATGAATAAAATCTTTTGCCATGATTGGATATTGAAACTCTTGATACAAATGTCTGCTGCTGCTGCTGCTGCTGTTGCTGTTTTGCAGAGCGACAAAGAGAAACTCAAAGGACTTCCAGTGGCTCCGTTCATGGACCGAGACAAAGTGTCCAAACCGTCGTCTCAAACCAACTTCATCCGATTTGTTCTCCTGCCGCTATTCACGGAGCTCACCAAGCTGTTCCCCTGTCTGGAGGTAAGACATCAACACTGCTATAAAGCTATAGTGCGTAACTACTGCTGCCCTCTTGAGGAATTCTGAGGAATTAAAACAACACCTTCGGTTGCATCTACATGATGTAAAAGCCTTCATTGATGGCACATGGATTTTATACATTTCTCAGGGTCTACTTGGAATTTTTCTGAGCTCCTGCGCAGATGTCAGGGGGGGACACCAGTTTGTAAACGCTGCCATACTGAGAAATACAGAGAGTTTTGTGGAGCTGATAGACTTGATCAACTTTGTGTCAACTCGTTTGGCAATGGCTTGAATGTAACGGACAATTCAATTAATATGAAAAAGTTACGCACTATAGCTTCAACATTTGTACATTGATCTGACTGTGTACAGTTGTGATATATATATATATATATATATAATGTCTCTTGGTGGGTATAACTGTAAACAAAATGTTGTTGTTTCGTACAATGACAAATAAAAGTATCTTGAATCTTGAATCTTGGATCTACTAAAATTCAATAAAAACTAGTAAGAAGTATTAAAAAAAGAATAAAAAAAAAAAGTTTCAACATAATGAACCCATATATTTCTTGTGTGGTGTGGTCTTGCAGCAACATATTCTGGAGCCGGTGCAGCGAGCTCTGGACTATTACTCCGCTTGGAGCGAGGCAGCAAGGAGGAGGAGGGACAGACCAAACCATGAGAAGCTTCCTCTGTGGATGTGTTAGATGATACAAATCTATATATTCAGCAACACAGTGTTTTTTGCATCTGAATTTCAAAATAATGTGATTTTGTAGAGGACTGTTCAGTTTCAGTGAGTGGCTCTTGTTTAGTTGTGAACGTGGCTGTAACTCAGATGTTTTGTTGATGTATAACTTGAGATTTGATTTTATATACCATCTATGGATTTGACTGATATCGCCAAGTTAAACAGCTCCATCTGGTGGACAATTATAGAATTATATTTTCTGTAAAATTATTGGAAGATTTTTTATAAACAAACTCTAAAACATATAAAAAATTAAAGAAACATTAAAAAAAAACATACTTTACTTTGTTAATGCAGTACAGATGTAATAATACGTCCCAATGATTCAATATAATTTGTTGCTTAACATTTACCCAAAGTTTAAACAATGTCCTCGAAACCTGAAAAGTAGAGTACGCCATGTTAGTTATTTTATTTTGTGTTTTGTTTGTGTGATCACTTTTTCAGTTGTGTGTTTGTGTTCTTTAAAAAATGAATAAATAAAGTATTTAAAAAAAAAGTTGTTTGCCAAATACAAAGTGGACCCTGTACACATTTTTAAAAGAAACAAATCAAACAGTGTTTATTCACATATGAATGTTTATTTTTTAGTCACTTCATTTACAAATGTCCCCAAAAAAGTGCAAATATCAGTTATGCAACTAATAAATAATCAAAATAAAAAATAACCAGGAGGACTCAATATTAGTGTGTTTTAGTCAGACAAAATAATAATAATAAAAAAACGTTAAACACATTAAATCTTCAATATAAATAAAACACAGTTCTTTTTTTCAATACATTCTCTTGGCATTAAAAAAAACATAAAAAAGCTTGAGTGTTTTTTTCCAGTTTGAAGCGTTAGCAGCTTGGAGCTCGGACTGATCAAGTTCATTTTTCACGACAACAACAAAAAAAACACGTCACGGGAAACGACCGCGCAGCAGGACGCAAAAAAAATACTTTCTATTCTTTTTAAAAAGGTGCTACGAGGAACTTTTAAATATTTCTGAAAACAGTCTCATTTCTCTCTGATGATCATAAATGACATGTAACAGCAAACGAGACCATCAGTGCAAAGAAGGCTATTTTTATATAGTGTTCTCAATGCCTTTGTCATGGGTACGCTCACCCAGGAACAACAGCTTGCGTGGTAAAACACTACCGTTTGCTTGAATTAACACAAACTGAAAGTTCCTCGTGACACCTTTAATGTTTTAAACCTGCAGTGTGTAGAATTTTTGGGTTTTATTTCCTAGCAGATTTTGTAGAAAATAATTATAATATCCATAAGTACGTTTAATTTAGTGCATAATAGCTGATTTTTTTTTTTATAATTATAATTTTTTTCCTTAGAAAGGGTCCATACTTTGGACCAAGGCCTTGTCACCGCCATTTTGGAAGTGTCATCAGGTGCATTGTTTTAAATTTAGAATTGTTCTTGTCCTTGAAGGCCACTGTAGCTTCTGTTATTATTCTAAAGGGGTGGGGTTACCCAGGTAGCATTGCATTCTAGAACTTTCTAGAACTTACTTGATGATGTCATATTACACACTGCACCTTTAACTAGCTGGACATTTTTATTTTTTTCCACACCTGCAGGGGTATAATAGCAACATCTACATCTGCAGGTGTCTACTTTATGAAAGCATTTGATTTTTCACAGCAGAGCTTCAGTATTTCTGAGCCAGTTAATGTAACAGGAGATAATATACTGTCGGTTTCAAAGCTGGAAGATATGAGATGCAACTTAGAGTGACAAAAAGCTGATTTGATAAACTCAACAAGATCATTTACTTCTGCTTGAACATTGAACATTTGAAAATAAGAAATGAAACAGAGTAGCGTCTAAAATAACAATCTGAGATCAAATCTCACCTTGTGGAAATCAGTAGTATAGTTTGGATGAAATGTAACAAAAGGTCTGTAAAAGAAACTTATTCTTTTTAGGGTCTTTGAAACATTTTGACACGATTAAATGAACACAAGAGGAGAGTCTTCTGCCACAGTAACATTAACACAGGCGGCAGTCATTGCAATATGGCAGCAACACATAACAACCAAAAATAACCGTGTGCAGTTCTGAAGTCCCAAATAAAACAGACGGTGTTCTAAAGACAATATCAGGTTTCAAACGCCGCTAGTTTGGTGGTCCCATTTTGATAAAGCATCAGTAATGCCCGAGTACCATTTCATCACAAACTCTTAAAGGAATATTAACATTAAACATCCTCCCGCGTACCGTACACTGTTACAGAATAGTATAACAGTCAAACAGGCGAATGCTTGAATCAGAGTTTTGTGAACTTCATACCTCCTAACTCTTGAGTTTTCTGTCAGTTTTCCTTGGAGCTGCATTAGAACTGAAATCATTACTATTATTAATAAGCTGATTGATAGAAAATGTATCAACAATAGAATAATCGATTAATCATTTGATTTCTGAAGCATGAATTACATTTGATAGCACATATCACCACGTATGTACCGAGAGACGTCGCTAAGTTAATAAAAACGTGTCTGAGGTCGTAGCAGCTTTCTCAGACTTCAGTGTAAGATTTTTTTTTTTTAGATAATTAGTGTGAAATTAAAATAACCCGTATGATTTTGCTCTGTGAATTCACTGATACATTTTATTTTAGCAAGCAGCACTGAACAAAGGACTAAGAGTGTTGATATGAGTACAGCTGCAATCTGAACGTTAAACGTTGCTGGCAGCACGAGAAATGAAACCTTTTGGGAGGGTTTTGAAAAGTGAAAAGGATGAATTTTTACATTGAAAACAGGAGGAGTAGGGCTGTGATGGACTTGCCTATTTACACCGTCTGCTCCTCGCTAGTTGAACATGATGGACTCTGGATCCTGGTTCATCATCTGAGCCATGTGGCGAAGAACGTCTTTCTTTGTGATGATGCCCAGCAGTCGCCTGAGAAGGGAGGGAACAATTTAAACACCATCTCTGTGTGTGTGGTGTGTGTGCTTTGTGTGTGTGTGTGTGTGTGTGTGTTGTTGTGTTGTGTGTGTTTTTTGTGTGTGTTGTGTGTGTGTGGTGTGTGTGGGTGTGTGTGTGTGTGTGTGTGTGTGTTGTGTGTGTGTGTGTGTGTTGTGTGTGTGTGTGTGTGTGTGGTGTGTGTGTGTGTGTGTGTGTGTGTGTGTTGTGTGTTTTGTTTTTTTGTGTTTTATTTGATGAACTGTATTTTGGATGTGGTTTCCATATAAGCCAGGTACAGGTTTCTGACGCACCCACACATGTACTAATACGATTTAGCACTATGTGTTTTTATATTGTTGTATGTGAAATAAACTAAACTAAACTAACAGACAAACATTATTTAGCCCACAATCAATACATTATTACTTATATACATGGGAATAACAATTAACATACTCTTCCTTTCCTTTAAAGAGGTTAACGATTATTTTGTACATTGTCCCTGTTCTGATAAAGTTACATATTGGGGGGGGGGGGATATTGACGAAAATAATATCTTGATATGTGTTCAAAAATGTTGTGAAAAAAAATCTAAAATGTATTTGTAAAAAGCCTTATTGTACTAGCTTGCTCTTGATAATAGATGTCAATGATAATATTAATTTAAAAAAAGAACACTTCAAAGTCAGTGAATATCTCCTCATGATCCACTACCTGTCTGTACTGTGTGTGATCGTGATATTATTGTAGACGCTTTATACTGCACAACCGTGTGCTCTTATATTCATCACGTGCCATTGTTGTAGTGATATTTTGACGGATTGTGCACTGCAATGTAAAAATGTTCGACTTCAGGAAGAATAGCTGTGGCTAATAGCCTAAGCTAACGGGGATCCCAATAAATCAAACCACTGACTGGATACATTTAGGATGAATGGCGGTGCTCTTACCCGCTCCTAGTGACCAGACACTGGCGTAGACCCAGCTTGCGGAAGATGTCGACCACGGTCTCCATGGGCGTGTGGTCGGTGACGGTGAAGGGGCTGAGGTTGAGGATGCGTCGGAGCTTCAGAGGCTGAGGGTCACTGGCCGGCAGCTGGGGAGCGTCTTCAGTGAAATACACCACAGAGCTGCTCACCACGCCATCTTGTTTCTGACGCGCGTTCTCTGAAGACGGACAGACGAGAGAGGTAAAACAACATCAGGACGAGGCATGGCATGATAAACGGTTTCAAGGTTTATACCGCGATAGGAAAAAGACAAGGTTTCAATACTGCTATTATCTCTGGCATACCGTTCTAAGACACTAGAACAACACAGGATGCTCACATTCAAGTTTATAAGTGTTCAAAATATTCTATATGTCATTTAAAATATAAAAAGATTGTGTTCAAGCAGAAGAAAAAGTGTTTTTTTTGAGCAGATTTTTTTTCAAAATAACACATTTGAGAGCTGTAATCGCAATACAGTGATTCTGAAGGGGTGTCTCAAAAATATCCAACCTAAATATGAATGATAAGTTATCTCAACAAAAGATAATTAGCTGCTTCAAATTAGAAAGTTTTCCTTCAAACTAAAGAGTTTTAAAAGCCTTAAAACTCAAGCAACTAGTGTTTCATGTGGTAAAAGATATGAGGATTTATTGAGGTGATGTTTGCTGAGTGGTGTGTGTGTGTGTGTGTGTGTGTGTGTGTGTGTGTGTGTGTGTGTGTGTGTGTGTGTGTGTGTGTGTGTGTGTGTGTTTACTTACTGATAGCGAGTGTGAGGTCGCGGCGCTGAACAAAGCCGATGAGTCTCTCTGACTCCCGGGAGACGACCACAGGGAAGCCGTTATAGTCTGTGTCTTTGATCAGCGTCTCCACATCTTCCACTGGGGGTCAAGAAGATACAAAGCTTTTTATTTGTCACATACTCATGCAGGATGTGCAGTCAAATGTTGGTGTTAGTACTCTGTATTTCTGTGCTCAAAATAGAATTCAAATACAATAGAATAGATTTTTTTTTTTTAAATACAATATAAGTTTTAACACAAATATATACACACAAGACAGATAAAGAATTAAGTTATTAAGTTCATTGCCAGTATCTACATATGTACGAGTTGTGAAATGAAGAATATTATAAATACATACAGGCTACAATTAAAACAAAATAAAGGGAGATTATATTATATTATATGATACATTATTTATTGTACATATTGCTTATTTCATCTCATCTTATTTTATTCTTTTGTACTTATTGCACCTGGGTCGGAGAGAAACAACATTTCGATTCCTCTGTACGTCTGCAACATATTGTAGAAATTGACAATAAAGCGACTTTGACTTGACTTGACTTGAAGACTTAAATAGAAATAAAATTAAAAGTAGATGAACAAGGAGATAGACGTACCTGTGGTGGAGTCCTGGGCAAGGACAGCCAGTGGCGGGTCGTTCCTTCGCGGGCGCATCACGTCGGTTGCCAGGGTCCGGTGTGTGAATTCGTCCCGTACGTCCAGGTAGGGGTATCCATTGAGCTGGATGTGAGACTCGTAGATCCCCTCCTTCCCAAAAGCGTCGGCCACCCACTTACTGGTGACAGCGGCCGCCATCAGAGGCACGATGTATTCAAGCCCTCCGGTCAGCTCAAACATTATGACCACGAGAGACACAGTCATCCTGGTCACGCCACCTGAGGAAGCGGCAAAGGTGGAGTTAGTTATTCTGGAGATGTGTAAATAATTTTTTGGGCAAAATCAGTGAATATCTCCTCACGATCTGCTACCTATCTGTACTGTCTGTGTGCTGGAAAATGTTATGGTAGGTAGGTAATGTAATGCAGCTAGAAGTGAGGGGAACAGCAGACCCATCTGTCTAACATCAATGTGTTGGAAGGAGGGCATTTAAAAGACAATATTAGTACAGTTTATATACAGTTATAGTGGTTTTACATGTGGCCAGCCCGGGTCGTTGTCTGCATATCATTCCCCTCTCTTTCCCATTTCATCTCCGTCTCTCAACAATGTCTAATAAAAATGCCCAAAATCGGGGCGCACCGGTGGCGTAGTGGATAGAGGCGTACCATATTGGCTCCGGCCTTCGTTGCAGTGGTCGCAGGTTCAAATCCGGACCCGTGGACCTTTACTGCAGGTCATCCCCCCCTCTCTCTCTCTTCTGTTCTCCCCATTTTCTCAAACTCTGTACTGTCCAATAAAGCTTGAAAATGCCAAAATTAAAAATAAAACCAGCATTGCGAGCTGTGCGTTCTCACCCAGACATGCGGCGGCCCCCACCATGGCGTAGAGCCCAGGCGTGACACAGTCTGCCCCGGGCCGACACCAGTTCTTAAAGATGATCCAGTCGTGGTGGTGATAGGCCATCTGCTCCACAGCGATGCCCACCATGCGGCCGGCGATCGCTCCCACCGCCATGCTGGGGATGAACAGACCTGAAGGGATCTGAGGAGGACACACACACATTTACATCTAAATCAGGAAGCAGGTCATTAATACTCAACGGGAATTATCTGGGCTTGAAGTCAGCAAAAAATAAAATATGGGTGCAATTTAAAGCATGACACAGCAGGCAATTTTGTTTATTTTGCTTCCATAACATGTCTTCTTTCATACTAGTATAATCAAAGGTCTAAAATGTACATGTAGCTGTTTATTTGAATAAACATTGTTGATATGCGTCTCCTGTAAAACCATCTTAGATTTTTTGTGTACATTTTTTATCATCCCTGTAAAGCACTTTGAAACTTAGTTTGATAAGACATTATCTCAACATTAATTGTTTTCAATATTCTGAACCAGAAAATTCATACATTTCAGATTTGTTTACAGTAATATAAAAAAATATTGTTTTAATGTCAGTAATCAACTGGCAAATTTTATGATGATATTAATAAGTTAAAAATGTTCCCCTATCCACTTAAACAATGTCATTGAAAGTCCTAGAAACCTGTAAAGCAGAGTACGCCATGTTAGTTGTTTATTTTATTTTGTCTTTTGATTTTGTGTTCCTTTTTTCAGGTGTTTGTTGTGTGTTTGAAAGTTATCTAAAAAAACATTAATAAAGTTTTTTTTTTAAAGTTCCCTATCCCCCAGATATGTTCCCAGATCAAATAAGAAAAATTAAAGACTGAGCCTTTTCAGTATTTGTTCCTAATCAGTGGAATTTTTTGTTTCTTTACCTACCGTACTTGAACTGTTTTTTGTGTGCTACATAAATATGTATATATTGTAACAAAAATAAATAAATACATGTATATAATAATTTGAAAAAGAAAGTTCCCTGTCCCCCCATTGGTTCCTGGCACTGACCTTCATGCCGAATGTGAAGATGGTGAAGATGATCTTGAAGACGAGGGCGAGTGCGAGCTGCCAGAGGGCGTTGTAAAACCCGGGCCCGGCCGGTCGGTCTGGGATGTCGTCCACCGGTCGACTCATGTTGGGATTATTAACGTAGTCGCAGAGCTGGAGGACTCCAGCGCCCCACAGTCGTTAAACAGCTCTGAGATCAGTTCGCTGGTGCTGCGGCGCGTGTACGGGTTTGGGAAAGCCAAGATGGCGGTGATGCCCGTCACAGCTATCACCTCCAGGACGGGATACTTCCCCAGCTGGGTGGTCTTCCTGCGTCTGCACCAGGCAATGTTGGCCCGGGTGAAGAGGGTCCCCCACAGGCCCCCAAACACTCCCAGGAGAATGAAGGGCACCAGCTCAGCCATGTACCACGGCGTGTGATACTCCACGTAGAAAAGCACCAAGCGACTGTTTCCAAAGGGGTTGATGGAGCGCAGCGTGAAGGCCGCCACTAAGGCAGCAAAGAACGAGCGCCACAGAGTCTTCAGAGGGAAGTAGTAGCTCACCTGAGAAACACAAGAGAAAACATCGTCTTTATGTCTATTTCAAACCATGAAATGTTTTCTGCCGCTTCCAGCTAATATGCTGCCTTTTTATTGTCTATTACATATTTTTTGATTTGCTAGTTGTATTGAGTACACCTATTTCAAAAATGAATGCCAACAACAGCAAGATGTATGCAGTAAGTGTTATAGAAACACAACACAAAAAATATTTAAATTAAAAAGGTCAAAAAACCCAAAAACAATGAGTCAAGCCTCAGAAAAAGCCTAGACATGTTATATCCACCTCCTCCAGGCTGAAGAGAACTCCTCCGATAGGCGCTCCAAAGGCCACTGACACTCCGGCTGCTGCTGCTGCCGACAGCACCTGGAGGGTCAGAGTCAGACACTTACAACTCTCACAACACACTTCCTGGACACACACTCAACTGA
>CM047528.1:11279444-11474444 GCA_026122265.1 Ammodytes dubius
AGAATAATAGGATTTAATACAGAGAAATAAACAGGACAGCGTCACAGGCTGCTTCCCACAATGCACCGCTGCACTGTCAATCTCACGATACCTCCACGAGCTCACGTTGTGGCAGAACAAAGATCGTCTATTGGAACTGTTCGCCCATGGCTAAATTCGTTCACTGTTCAAACTGACAACTGTTAAACTTCTTGTACAGTCTGCTGCCTTATTTTAGTCTGGACTGGTTTCTCATCGGAATTGGGGGAATACGTGACATTTTCCATATAAATATCTACCGGCATAGTCAAGAGACATTTGTGTCAACAGCTGAAACAATGGTGCACCTGTTCTGACCGTTTTTTTTCTTCTTTTAATCTTAACTGTATTGTTTGCTACCATAGTTTGCTACCCATAGATAGTATATGTGCTACCATCCAAAATAGGCCTATACATTTTCAATTAGACACGCAGTACAACACATATAAAACATAGAAAGGGATACAACATACCGGTACGTAAAAAGTAGCTAGAAATAAAAGCGTTAGGAGGAATTTTCATGAACATTCCAGGCTTGTTTGGATTTGACCTTTTTCAAATTCATTGAACAAAAAAGATCCTCTAATGAAAATTGTCCAAAACCCCTTTTTTTTTTTCATTGATGCATCAGCGCCACCAGCTGGCGTGGATGTGGATGTAAATATCTGTTTAGTTTGACACTGATTTTTATTAAATCCAGTTGCAATTTAATGCCTCTAATTTTTCTCTGCCTGATATTTATCACACCGTTTTCATATCCTGCCTCATGCGTTTGTTGTTTACTCTCATTATTGGTCTAATTATTTCTCCTCTCATTTCTCCCACTATTATTTATATACATGTCACACTACTACACATACCATCTGTGGTCACACCGTATTCCAGTGCTTAATATTACATTTTACTTTCATATGCATGTACAGACAGTATATTTCTAATGTAAAATTGGAGCAATTGTTACAAACTGACTTCCTCCTGGGGATCAATAAAGTATTTCTCATTCACATGCTATTATCTAAAACAATGTGAGTGTTGTAACCATCAAATGTGTGGAAACAAAATTGTATTTAAAAAAATGTAGTCTGTATTACTCACCTTCTAGCAGAGATCACAAAGAGCCTTCTGCAGTCACACTAGGTCTGTTAAGAGGCTTTAACTCAGAGAATTCAATCGGGTTTTATTTTATTCACTTTAATAACCTTTTAACTCAGAGAATTTGAAATATGAAACATTTTGTATCTTAAGAAAAGATTACTTTCACAGTTTGCTTTGGATGTGAACTTTTCTGGCAAATCATGACAATAAATACTGAACAAACTGTCTTTAAATGTCATAGGTATACTTTTCATAGCTGTGAATATGGATTAAATCTTTTTATCTAAATGATTTCACATACACACTCTACCAATTTACTGTATACTGTCAGGAACTTTAGTTATTTGCCTCAAAATTAACTTTGCATCAACATATTTAGTGGCATCACGTGCAGTCTGATGGTTGAAACCAGGTCTAGGATAGAATAGAATAAGGAGCAAACATAATACCGTTTAAACTTTCAGCGACATCATTCATTCAAATCGTGTGAAGAAGTGAATGACAGGATGAAAAGTCAGTTAATTCCCTCTAGACTGTATCGTTGGTGTTTCCGAGAATAAAAGTTGATTATTTGTAGTATCTTTAACATAATGAAATACATACAAGTTGGTTTCTATATTAAAAGTTGTAAAAAAACATTTATTTAATGCTACATTGTCATGAATGTTGAATAAATACATGTCTCAAATTGATGTATAAATATAACATGGCTTCATCATGCATTGTTTATTCCTCGTATGTACCGCTGTACATTGCATAATATCTTAAAATGTTGCCACAATACAGAAATAATATACTCATGATCCCAACGGAGCAAATTCATGTATAAAAACCCAGAGAAAGACCACATATCGGATGTAATTAATTATGTACAGTATTTTAAGAATATGAGGTATATCCAATATCGTATATTGTCACCATGAGAAACTACTGAGTACCTCACACATTATATTTAGCACTTGCAATAGAGTAATACTTTTATCTAATGGCCGTTAGACATCAAACTATTATTCCCTGACCAACACATTACCACTACGCTGACGACAGGTTCACCATATTTCAAACATGTTGTTCGTCCTAAACGGTTTCTTGTCCTCAATGTTGTTGTTGAAGAGTCTGAAAATATCCAACAGATTATAATTTTTTTTTTATATAGCTCAAATAAAAGGTGCAACAGTATTCATGTAACTCACCTTTCTCTGTACGTCTATGAGTAGGAATGTCTTAATGAATGAACTAATGAAAACATGCTCACCGCACAGTGTGAATGTAGGGGTTGATGGAGAGCAGCTGGAGTAAGGAGCCAGTTGAAGCATCAGTGATGTGATTGTGACTCAGACTGTAACAAACACACAAAGAGACACAGTGGAACATTTATTACTGAACATTACATCAACTGAATAGGAACATGGTGGCCAGAGCAAACCAATAAGCTCATTAAACTGCTAGGAGCTGACATCACTGGTCATTTGTTATCCTTACTCCAGCTGTTTTTATCTTAAAAAATGACCACCTTCACCCCGGCTACAGCCTACACCGCATAAAGCAGATTTCTATTACATGAACACAGCAATGTTCACACTGAGTCACTCACTCCAGGACTTGTACTTTGTGCAGGTGAGTGATGAGTGAGAGTAGCAGCTGGTCAGTGAGATGACAGTGACTGAGGTCCAGCTCTGTCAGCCCTTCACAGAGCTCCAGCATCAGGGCCAAACCTCCACAGGCTCTGTGATCCAGTGTGGTGTGACTGAGGTCCAGCTCTCTGCCCAGGGCTCCACACAGGGACTCTGCCCGCCTCAGTGTGTCCCTCTCACTGCTCACTGGGACCAGGTAGACCAGCTGGAGGAGGACAGCTTTACTGGCTCTAAACAGGACAAACAGAGCACAGATTCGATCATCAAAACCGGCCTTTTTAACCGCCCAAATATCTTATCATGATGAATGTGGGTGGAGATCTCAAACTCCCCAGCGTTGAACCCAAAGTTATGCTCTTGGACAGAGCTGTTATGATGCATAAAGATAAGTGTGAACAAGATTATTCTCTGGTTCAGCTCTTGTTGGGGTCTTTCCCACCTGAGCTGGACTGTGTGTAGGACAGGAAACAGCAGGTCCAGCCCGCTGTCGTCCACCTCACAGTGTTCTATGTTGAGCTGTGTGTCCCGGCTGCTGTGTTTCAGGATGGTGGAGATGACCCTGCAGTCCTCAGCAGTCAGACTGAGAGTCTCACTGTCCCCGTCCTCCTGCAGCTCCACACTAGAGCAGCAGGACAGATCCAGCCTGTGCTGCAGAGCTCTGAGCAGGCTGACTGCTGCCCCCTGCTGGACGCCACAGGCAGCACAGCAGTGCATCAACCTCAGCAGCACATTCCTGTCAACACTGGCAGGAACCAAAACACAGAAAAGAGTAATTAAAGGATAAAAATGTTTTACATCAAGATTTTGGTTCCATTATCAAAGTTTATATAAATATTATATATTATATTATTTTTATCAGTGATAATAGCAAAGCCTATTATACAGCCGAAATACTGAGAAACCGTCCTGTGTGTTGGAGAGAACTGACAGACACACCATCGAGTTAAGAACACTAATGTCTGACCTGAGTTGAGAAACTTTGTCCAGAGTAAAGAGGATGGACTGTATTTCCTCTGTAGGTATGGAGGTCCACAGGAGGTTCAGTTTAACTCTGTCGCTGTGTTTGAGGGTATAGAGCAGAGCAGCACAGTCCACAGTGTCCATCTCTCTGCACGTCAGGTTGATTTCATGACCCAATGACCTCAGTAAACTGGGTATGAAGGCACTAGCATGAGCTTTATGGAGCTCTCTGATGGCAGTCAACACAAAGCTGGGGCTGGGCCTGGAGGAATACATTAGTTTAATCAATGAATCAACAAACACAAACAAGCCACAACAACACACATACAAATAAATACATTGGATAAACTGTTTATATCTAAAGGTATCTATGTTTAATTAGTTTTGCTTTTGAGGTCAGAAGTTATGGGTTAAATAGGTTCTTTCTTGGAACAAGTCCTCCGATAGATTTAGTAATATTTGTTGTGTTGTATTTTGACCATGCTGTATGCCAAGTTTTTGCTCAATATGTTCACAAGCTGTCTTTTTTTTTTTTAAATTTATCACCTTTTGAATAGGATTCTGTCCAGAAAGGGAATCAGATGTGTGATGCTCTCCTCTAATACACGGTTCTTCCTCAAGTTCACTGTGATCATCTGAGCTGAAGATTGCTGCAGCAGGTAGAGAATCATCTCCAGGTTCAGACTGCAGGACGTCAGGTCTCCATCCACCTTTCTCAAGAATGACCAGGTCAAGTGTTTGTCCTGGATTTCATTGAGGACGGTAACTAGCTGCTGGTTCATCTTCTCACTCAGCCTGCAGATAGAAATGCATAAAGATGTCTTAGAACACTAATTTGTCAATACATTTTTCATTTATATTAATCAGTATGTTTATAATGCTCATAAAAGACTTTTACATGATTGTCAGAGGACCATCATGAAGCAGCAGTGGAATGAGACCCTGAACGGGGACACTGAACTCAGTCAGGTGTAACTGTGTGACCTTCCAGTATCTCAGGAGAGATGCCAAACTACTCACAACCCTTAACAGAACTCTGTCTGAAGGGGGTGTTTTCTTAGCAGCAAGAGAAAGCTCTTCAACAGCAAACACACTCTCCATTCTCCCTCTTCTTACCCATTGAGACAGTAGCAAGGCCATGTCGATGGACATCCTGAACATAGAAGAGAAAGAGAAAAAATATGTTGTTTCATAAATGTTGTACTTACCAAAGTGGACAAACTAAACAAGATGGTAAAAGAAAGACATTGTAGTGATTATATAAAAGCGAACCTCAGACTGTGTAGTTTTGTTGTACGTCTTAAGAGCAGAGATGTTCCTCTGACAGATATTTTTCTGGGTGTGAGGATGAGATCCACATTAGAGCCACACAGTCCTAGAACTCTGCCCACAGACCTGCAGGTTTTCCTGGGTAACTCTCCTGCTAACATCAGGGTGATCCTGGGAAGCTGCAGCAGAGAGGCCAACTGCTCCACCTCCTCTCTGGAGCTTACAGAGACGATGGTACAAACACTCTGGAAGAAGTCTGGATCACAGCTACAACACAACAGTATGGAGGAAGTGTGAAAACAGCAAAGGTAACGTACAAGACAAACTGCATTACAAACCCTGTTATGAAGAATGTATTTCATCAAGGATGAAATTTTGAGAAAACACATGTAGGTAATAGGATAGTTTATATACACATGTCCTGTATCTATAATTCTCTTACATACATTTGTATTAAAGGCAAACAACGGCTTTGGAGTTTCATCAAAATAAGAGATTTTACATAACATTATTGAATATAGAGTTTCATTCTAACTTACCTGAGCTGTGAGATATAAGGCAGACACTGTAGTAAACTCCTCACTTCACTCTCTTCATCAGAGCAGCCTTCCAGCTTCACTTCTATCTTCTCTGATTGGAGTTTCAGCACTTCCAGGAGGATGGAGCTCTTTCTCTTTGAGAGGTCTATGACCCAGACTGCAGGAACTAACTGGAAAAATGACTGTAATGATGGAAGGACTCTCAGTCCTGTTTCAGTCTCATAGTCCTTCACATGTGAGTACAGATCCAACAGGAAATCACACTGAGCCATATGATCATCATAGATGTAATAAAAAGGGAAAGTTTCATATCTGCAGACTGACAGTAACAGCTCCAGTGTCTTCTCTCCTGTCTGCTGTTCTCTCTCTGCTGCTGCACAGAACAGATTCCCAAACAACTCGGCTTCACCTTCAAACCTGTAGTAGATACTACAACGAGAATTGAACATTTTGTTATGATTTGATGTCAACAGCAGGATAAGAGCCATGCATTATTAGTATGGAGTATATCTGATAAAACACCAAACACTTACCGTTAAACATAATACAGTAAAAGCAATCAACCAGTAATTCAAGCAACAATTATTCCAACAGGGCTTTATGTGGATTTTAGACCTTTGCTATATGCAATTCTTCAAAAAATATTCAAGGAATAAAAACCAGGAGAGTCAGGCTACAAAGCTGTGTCCTCATCTCTGTATTAAAGATTGTATGTTAGACTGGAGCATCACTCCTGAACCAACAGAATGGCTGAAAGGAAAACTTTAACCTAAACATTATTAATCAATCAGCTCAAAGACTGGAACACTGGACCACTAGTTTAAACGTCCATCATTCAGTAAAACTCTATGAAACTCTACAAAGTAGTAGTGAAGCATTATGAGGATTTCCAGAGGAATACTATCACTTCCTGAATACGTGTTATTTATTTTAATGGTGTAAAAAAACACTTGAACTAAATCCTCTCATTCAGTCCTCTGGTTTAGTCACTGTTCAAACATCCTGCTCAGTCACCGCTCACTGATTGGCTCTCCTAGAAGCAGGGTGGCCAATGAATGAGCGGCTCATCCAGAATACTATAGACAGTTATGTAATGTTAATGAGGACTGATCAGTTAAAGACTAATCTTAAAACTTACGGTGAGTTGCTGTAGATGTAAGAACACAATTCCACTAATGTTCACTGAAGTCCAGTTCATTTACCTGAGCTGTGAGATATAAGGCAGACACTGTAGGAAACTCCTCACTTCACTCTCTTCATGTGAGCAGCCTCTCAGCTTCACTTGTTTCTTCTCTGGTTGGAGTTTCAGCACTTCCATGAGGATGGAGCTCTTTCTCTCTGAGAGGTCTATGAACCAGCCTGCAGGAGCTAACTGGAAAACTGACTGTAATGATGGAAGGACTCTCGGTCCTGTTTCAGTCTCATACAGGTCCAGTAGGAAATCACACCACTTATCTCTGAGAGGGGATCCTCTATATCTGCAGACCTTCAGTATCCTCTCTCCTGTCTGCTGTTCTCTCTCTGCTGCTGCACAGAACAGATTCCCAAAGAACTTGGCTTCTACTGAAGGTCCTGATACATGAGGCACAACGCTGAAATTATGAGGATAAACTAAGTTAAATCAGTCATATTTTAAAATTTCCTCCGGGGGCTTTATTATGTGTACAACATACAACACAATCTGTCCCTATTTTTTATCCACTTTGTCATATTTATCATTAGGAGGCGCATATAATGATGTTTCTCTCTACCGAGCAGAAAAATAATCTTCTAACTGTTGTTAAAATCTAGTAATTCAACCACCCAAAAAAGGATTTTTATTTTAACGTTCACGTTTTGATAGTTGATCGATTGACGGTTTTAAGGAAAGGATAACACTTGTACATACAGTATACATGTGGGGAAACTATATTACATTAAATAACATTACATACCTGAGTGAGCTGATGTATGGCAAAACCTTGGAGAGCAACTCACACAGACTGTGGCAGTCAGAAGTTGCCCTGTCCGAGTGAAGGCGGATATTAACTTTGATAGTCATCTCCTTCATGAGTTTTGCTGCTCTTTCAAACAGCTGCTTTTTACCATTAACTGGAAGGTGCAACTGATTTCCAGCCAGGCTGAGCAAACTGGTGTCGTCCATGTGCCCTTCACTGAGAAGGAAAATCTCCCACAGCTGCAGTGACAGAGAGTCACACCTAGAATTGAAGAGAAAGTGAAGAACATGTCTTTATTAGACAAGTAACAGAACAGTATAATAAACATCTTCAGAGAGTGAATCTATTGCAGTAGTACCATACTTAATTTGAATTCATATTCATTATAAATTCATATTCTCCATCCATTTTTACACTGACTTATCCTGAACAAGTCATGGGGGTCAATTTATTTTTTCATTTTCACAGATTCATTTATAGAAATAAGCGGTTACATGAAAAAAAACAAATGTAATGCTGCTTAATTAGATTAATTCATTTGTAACCTAAGCAGTAATTTGACACTTAAACTTAATTTGCCTACCCACCATTGGACATTCTTCAAGCATCCAAACAGTTGTTTCATTCCTAGCTCTGACACCTCTGCACCCTCCAGGTCCAGACTTGGTTTCCTCTGCTTCGACTGAGCGACCACATAGGCCACAGCACAGCAGAGGTAGGGATCAAGACTCTCTTCACTGAGATCAAGATGGTAGTTCAGTTTGTCCAGAAAGCAGATGCATGCTTCCGGACACTGGGACTCATAAAGGCACTGGCATAAGAACACGTGGTTACACAGACGAGGGGAAAATGTGGTTATCACTTCGTTGAAGAACCAGTTAGATATATCTTTAAGCTCCTGAGCTGGAATGAGACACGTCATCAAAGTAGGATACTTCTGACTCAACAATCTACACATGAAAGGGATCAGATGTTTCATGTGTTTCATCTCCTCCGTGAGACATTGCTGGAAAACATCTTTGATTTTATCTGAATTCTTCAAGAGCCAAAGTGCTGCAAAAAACTCCTGCATTGTGTAATGGAGAAACGCATATGTGGTTTCTGTCTCGGTGTGGGCGACTTTGATACCAAGTGATTTCAGGAAGGAAAGGACACAGCTGTCTTCACAGGTGAGTTCGGTCAGTATCACAGTTTTTGCTTCAGTGGCTTTAAAAGCAACTTCAGCCAGAGACAGTATTTGCTCACTCTTCTTCTTGATAAATGGATTTAGATCTTTGTTTTTTGTTTTGTTGCTGTTCATTTGAAGGCAAAAACGAACTATTTGGATGTATATTTCAGTTATACTGCATGGCTGTGGAGAGGCATCTGGTGTCTCAGAGGAGAAGCAGGCAGCCACCATCAGTGCGTACATTGGGACATGACAAAGAGTTAACAACTCCAAGTTTAAAACCTTCTCCTGGTTTTCACCTAGCATTGCAGATAAGTATGTGTTTATGGTCTGCTCACTAAAGCCTTTCACTTCCACTCTGAGAAAGTCTCTAGAACCAAACTCTTCTTCATCCTCCGGTCTGCAAGTTAAGATGACTTTGGCATCAGGGAGAAGGTCCTTCTTCACAAGCTGCTCCACCACTAAAGAAGAGAGACCTGTGACTCCATCCAGAATGACTGTAACATTGTCAGAGTTCCTCTTTATGTCCTGTAAGACCTCTTCCTTGCCTTCATCTGGTTCACAGAGAAGATCTTCCAGAGTCCTGGCCGACATGATGCGGGATGTTTCTCTCATGTCAAAGTAAAACATGTAATCCAGCTCCTTGTTGTCCCTTTCTGCCCAGAGTCTCAACATTTCGTGAGTGAGTGCTGTCTTTCCAATTCCAGGCTTACCCACCAAGAGTATGTTTTTATCTGTTTTCAGCAGGTCACTGGGGGAGATTTCTGGTTTACCCTCCGGGATGTATGTCCTTAGCTTTTTAGGGCGAGGCATTCGGCTCTTCTTGCTCTTCAATTTCTTTATTTTAGATGGAGAAACACTGCCTTGTGTATCCAACACAAGTGACACGTACGACAGATCAGGCTTGTAGTTTTCTTTAAACAGATTTGTGTTTGCCATCCAAAACTCGTTTGACATTTTTTCCGCTTTTGCCTTCAGCTTTGCCTGATATCTGTAGCACGGCTTTGGACCTGAACAAAAACAGCAGTGGGGAAATAAATATATTATTCAACAACTGTTTTGACCTTACACTAAATAAAATATTCATATTTGCACACAGCACAATGAAAGTGCATGATATCAAATCATATCACACAACATCAACAAAAAGATAATAAAATGTTTTAAAATACCCTGTAAGTAGTTTGTATCCATTTGTGGGTCGTCCTTGAAAGGAAAGCAGCTGATCCACTGGTGCAGGTCAAACTCCTTGTTGTTCTCAGGGAGAGGAGGTGTCCTCCCTACGATCCTCTTCCTCGTCATGTCAATAATCTTGAGGAACACGTAGCAGGCCGCATCCCCCCGTTTGATGACAGTGTCCAGCATGTTTCTGGTTCTATCGTAGTCATCCTTTTCTGCCTGTATTTTGCTGACCTCTTCATCACTTAAAAGTTCTTGCTGATACAAGTTCTCCAAAATCACTGAGAGATTCCTTAATTCTTTCACAAGGTGTTTTCTGGAACTGCGGACATACTCTTTGGCAGAGTGTGATGTAGAAGCCATGTGTCCGTACCTCTGTATGTTCTGCACACAGACCCACTTTCAATGATCTGGAGAACAAAGCACCATGTTAAATAAAATGGGAATTATAACAATTACTGTTATTGCATGTTGAGGGCTCAAAGCATTTGCCACTGTTAATGCTCGGGATAGGGCTATTCATAAATTAAGAAACATTGCACTGTAAAGTTACCCTTAATAAATACAGAAGATGTAACCGGTGTGAGCCTCAACACCGAGTAACACCGGTAACACCTACTACCGCGGCAACCCTACGATGCAGCTAACCACAAATTGTGAAAATGGGAACTGTCATACCAATGAAATTTCAGTGATCTTTCAAGGTGGCCAACCTTCACAGACCTTGAGCTGGCAGATTTTTGGGGAGAATCAACCACTCCATATTCAGCCACTAGGTATTTAGGCTGGAATATGGAGCTGTCAACATGTAGCAAACTTTATGTTTTATAAGGAGGACATTTCATCATTGGTATTAGAGATGGAAAAATCATACTCAAAATATACTACTACATTTATTTACTCCCTGTGACACCCGAAAATAATCTCTTCCCGACCCTCCAGGTTGGATAGTCTACTTTAGACCACATTGTGCACAGACACATGCAGACAGTATATCAGAGAGAGACACTTACATATAAGCCTCAAAGTCTCCTCGGGTGATGATCGACCCCATCAGTTGCTGCTCACTGGCTTTGGTACCTGATCAAATAAAAGAATAAAATAAAATGTGTCACAAAATATCATCAAGTCAATATTGGTAGAGAGATCCAAGAGTCCCTCATGTGGAAAAAAAAAATTAAATTACTAAATTGTGCTTTTGCATTTTCTTCTAAAACATACATTTATTAAATTGGTCTTCGTCCATGAAAGTACATGATTTTGGGTATGATTAGAAAATCGATTTTAAATATTTACATGGCAATTGTATTATACAACCATACCATATGACGTGTCAATCTACTTAATAATCAATTGAATTGTGTATGGATACATATATTTATGTATTTTGGTGGGAATACAAGCAAAAACGAAATTATGCTTAATATAAATGAAATAGTAAGAGAAAGCTGTTTGTTTCCTTTTAACATTATGATGACTGTTTTGCCTGTAAACTTCCAGCAGGCCTTTACTGTTACAAGCATAAACTATAACATAATTACTACCAAAATAGCATATGAAACTAAGTTTGCCAAAACATTACGATAGATATAGCAACAAAAAAAGAAAAGAAAACAGTGCATTCAACAACAAGCTAACATCGTGACCGTTAAATTACCGTTTAACCACCTACTTGACTTATAAAGGTTTGAGTAGGTCTCAGCCATAGATGGTATACAATTATATTTTTAGCTCAATAACATACATGTTGTTTCGAATACTTTTTATTTTCTGTTCTTTAAAACTAAACCAAAGTTAAAGACTGTTAAAAAAGTATTAAATACAACTAAACTAAGGGCCTTTTCACATCAACCCAAGTACTAACGGCTGCAGCCTGCGGGAAGGCGGAAATGGATGTCCATCAACCTGGCACTAATGTTAGTTACCATAGTTACAGCTACTTAAAGTAAGCTAACATTGTGACAGTTTTATTACCGTTGATCCGCCTACTCTTTAGCTAGGGTTTGTGTTGGTCTCAGCCCAATAAAATACATTTTATTACAAATTAATGTTATTGTTCCTCTTTCTTAAAACGTTTTTAAACCTTCGATACTGTCAGTTAAAAAGCAAAACATAGAACAGAGAAGGGTCAAATTCGACGGTTAACTGTAGGCTATGTTTCACTGTAAAAAGAAAAAAATCAAAAAATCTGTAAAACACTGTAAATACATGAATTACTTAAAAGCACCTTGTTTACTTTTTAACGGAAGACAAAAATACTACATTTACCTCTTCAGCACCGTCGAAATAGCTGCTTGAATTTGACTCAAATACCGGACTCTACCGTGTGTCCGTTCTTTTTACGTTACTGTCAGTTGACGCTAATCACTAGGCTACGCATGGACTATGATGACTATGATCCTTTCAAAATAAACTCCTCCAACTTATAAGCATATGAGAGATAGAGATATAGAGAGAGATAGCCTGACAAATGAACTAAAGGCTATTCAGCATTGATAAGTGAGATGGTTGAAAGACACAGTTGTAGCTTAATGTTTGTTTTGCAGCTCAGCTCAGGCTTTATCCATTGTAAAACTGAACTGCACATTTATAAACACAGTAGCCTATGTCTAATGATTGCAAAGAGTATGTTCTTAAAAAGGAAAGCCTAGGTCTTTGTTCAGAAATGGGTAACAAAAGGTTGAGTCTAGGCCATACGCGGTGTGTGTGTGTCTTCTTTAAAAACACTGCTCTGTTCTGCTTTACACACTTACCTGTCCACCTGTTCGGCACAGTGACGCTTTCTTCTCCTTCAGTGAGCTTCAGGCATGTGATGTGGGTTTCGCGGTATTAGAAAGTGACGTTTTTTTTTTATAAATCCAACCGGTCAGCCTCGAGCAACAGGTCTGTAAACTTCCTGGTCGGTCTTACTTTCACTTTGCTGCCTCACCTTCCTGCATCTGGAGGAGGAAGTCTCAACGCTCGTAGGATCCACTGGCCGCCGCTAGATGTCACTATTGGACCAGAAAACACAAACTGAGCCCAAACCAGACCAAGAGAGTCACGACAACCTATGGTCACAACCAGTGAGGTGCGGTGAGGACAGTCAGTGGGTAGGCACTGACTTCTGAAAGCCAAATTGCTCTGAACATATTTCATTTCATTTTTTCATTTAACTTTTATTTATCCTCGATATATCGTTAAATCAAACAACAATAAACAAACAGGCACGCAGGGCCGATTACAAATCATTCTCCTTCTCTCTCTCTCTCTCACAACACACACACACACACACACACACACACACACACACACACACACACACACACACACACACACAACACACACACACACACACACACACACACACAACACACACACACACACACACACACACACACACACACACACACACACACACACACACACACACGCACGCACACGCACACGCACACGCACACGCACACACACGCACACAGAGACAGACAGACACACACACACACACACACACACACACACACACACACACACACACACACACACACACACACACCACACACACACAGAGACAGACACACACACGCACACAGAGACAGAGACACACACACACACACATATACACACAGACAAACACACATAAAAATAGCATTACATGTGGTACAAGACGACGGTGTATGGCACGTGGAAGTCAGCATAAACTACAGCATTTATGTGTGTGTGTGTGCGTGCGTACGTGTCTCTGTGTGTGTGCGTGTGCGTGTGTGTGTGTGTGTGTGTGTCTTAGCTGCTGATGCCTGCTCTGATGGTGACGGCCGGTAAAGACCGGGTGCTGCTTCCGGCCTTTTCAAAGGGAATGGAGGACAAGGTGAGGACGAAACCTGAATCAATCAATCAAGTATAAGTGATAACATGCGGTCCGCTCGTGGTACAGTGGTTAGATATGAGAAGAACACATTTCAAAGCGCCTTGTGTAAACTGACTAACAAAGATAAGTTAACTCAGTCCTCTTCACAGCAAACCCGGGTTAGAATCCAGCCCGGGTCGTTCTCTGCATGTCATTCCCCTCTCTCCGCCCCATTTCATCTCTGTCTCTCTCCACACTGTCAATAAAAGCATGGAAAATGCCCCCACCCCAAAAAAAAAAAACATCTCAATCAAAGTAATACATTATTGTTAATTAATCTCCATTGCTTTGCAGATCGCTAACCTGAGCAGAGCACACATAGAGGAGTGTGGGCACTGGACCCAGATGGAGAGACCGGCAGAGACAAACCACATCCTGATAAAATGGCTGAAAGAGACACATGGGATGACAGGATGTGTAACCATGGCGCCCAAACTGTGATGGGAGGGAGCGGGGGGTGCACTATAACAATTAAAGAAGTAACATTACGACGTTCTTGAGACTTCGACATTTTAATCAGATAAAAGTAGTAATTCTTTTGTTGAATAAAGTGGTAGTTTTAGAATCACTGTATGTTTACGTATGACTTATTTCATGTATTTGTTTCATAGCTTGATGAAGGAACAAAGCACCTAAACAATGAATCGTAATCAAACTAAATCGACGGACAGAATGTGGATGCTCATCTGTTAATGATCCTAAAAGTTTGTTCAAATAAAACGTTTTGAGCAGCTTTTCTCTGTCTTGTTTTTATGTTTTGCTGTTTTCTAAGCAAAATAAACTTGTCTGACATTTGATAGATAAAAAAGGTGGTGTCAGCGATTCCGGAGAATTGTCTAAATCAGTGAATATCTCCTCACAAAGTGTCCATACTGTGTGTGTTCTGAAAACAAAATCTTGTGTTAATACCTTTATTATACTATCTATGGTTAATACACAGCCTAGGCTTTATAAACGGGCATATTGGTAGCTACGATGGGGCCCATTATCTACATACCAGTTTACAGAGTCTAGGATGTGTATGAATGAACACCTGATTTTTTTCAGCACACACACACACACACACACACACACATGTAGCGAGAGGTAACGCAGGAAAAACGTGATACATGTCAGACAGAACAAGGCTGAAAAATAAACAAAATAATTTATTTAATTTTGTTTTTATCCAACATTAAACACCTCAGACATCTGTGGAAAAAAACTTTACAGCGACTTTTTTTCAGAACAAATCTAAAAAGACTCGATTTCTCATTATTACTGTTGAAATGAAAGAGAACGAATAAACAAAGTCAGGGGAAATATCGGGCTGATTTCATGAAATATATGAGATTCTGTTGTTTAGCAGGTAAAATTACAGTTTTGGTTAAAAGCACACAGATAAAAAGGTTCAACAAACAAGATGCAAAAATAAAAATATAAAATAAAATCCTAAGAGAGCACAGAAACAGATATTTTTGGTAACCATTATTTGTGAAATCTTCAACTTGTGTCAGAGTGTTGAGTATAAAATAATTTGCAATTTGGAGAACAACACTTAGATATCTATAGGGAAATAACTCCTAATATCATCTCCCAATTGATTATTTTTGTACAATTATTATTAATATTAAAAAATGTTCTTCTATAAGAATTACCTCAAAATGATGATCTTTAGAATAGAGAAAAACATAAAAGTTTTTCTGAAAATATCGCGATTAAATTCTTGGAATAACTTCGTAAAAAAAGTAAGCGTTCACACCAAGGCTCAACCAATGTACTCATTCTAAAGATCCAATACAGTTTTTAATTCTAATACTATATAATATTACTTTATTACTAGAAATGTTACAAAACAGATTTTTCTTCATTCAAAGTGACTTTCTCTGAACTCACGGGGACAGCATTGCCCTCTGGTGGCCAAGAGGAGAATTGATCATGGAACGTTTTTACAGTTTCCTTTCCTCAAACGGCTTCTTCCAGGCCGGCAGGATGTGTTCGTAGATTTTCTCTATCTGTAACACACACGAGCACACACAGAACCAGTCACACACACACACACACACACACAGAACCAGTCACACACACACACACACAGTCACAAACACATACACGCATGCACAGACAGACAGACAGACAGACACACAGTTATGCACACATGCACACACACACACACACACACACACGTTAACAACATTCAAACACTCATCTTCCCTTTTTAGATTTTTTTTTTTTTCATATTTTCATTTTAATCTTGTAAATTTGTGAGATTTTTCATAATATTTTATCACATACGTTTGTAATTTACCCAGGAACTACAGCTGGCGTGGGAAAAACACTACCACTACTTTTGTATTTGCTTCGTGAGTTTCTGTCACTTCTACGTCATTAAAACAATAAAAATTATCCCAAAATGCCTGTTGTTTACTTTACTGTTGATTCCTACAACCACTACTACTGCCATCGGTGTATGAGTGTGTGTGTGAATGGGTGAATGTGGTAAGAATTGCAAAGCGCTTTGGGGCTGAGAAAGTTGGCTAAAAAGCGCTATATAAGTCAAGTCCATTTACCATTTACTACTAAGGCAAGGCAAGGCAAGTTTATTTATATAGCACAACTCAAACACAAGGCCATTCAAAGTGCTTTACAGGGACAAGATTAAAATACATAAAACACATTAGAAGACATTTAAAAGCTAATGAAAAGAAGTAAAACATTTAAATAGAATAAAAAGTACAGGTTAAAATGGAAACAGAAAAGTCTTCAGACTCGATTTAAAAGAACTGAGGGTTGCAGCAGAGCAGACCTCAAGTTTTCTGGGAGTTTGTTCCAGATATTTGGTGCATAAAAACTAAAAGAAATACTAAAAGAATAAAAATCTGTCCGGTGCACTGACCTGCTCTGATTTCTTGACCCCGTATCTGAAGAGCGTTGCCTGGTGCTCGCTGTTGTGGAACAGGATATCAAACGTCACCTCGCGGCCGATCATGTCGTCTACGGCCGGCTTCACGACGCTGTGGAAGTCTCGCGCTGGGAACGAATCATCCAACATGTTGCTCACCTAAAAAAACACACACACACAAAGAAAATCACACACGGGGGCGCCTTTAGCTCAGTTGCTAAGGCGTCCCCCTCCCAGCAGCAGACCCGGGTTCGATTCCCACCCGCGGTCGTTCTCTGCATGTCACTCCCCTCTTGCCCCATTTCACCTCTGTCTCTCTGCACTATCAATAAAGCATAAAAATGCCCAAAAAAATATCTTAAAAAAATAAAAAAAAAAAAAATCACACACTTTACGCGTTTCCTGCTAAAAATAGGACAAAATTCACTGCATAATATTTTGACTATACGATCAATGATGAGGATTTTTTCTTTATATTTTTTACTTTAAAGCTTAAGTGTGTAACTACTGTCGCCCCCATGAGGAATTCTGAGTAATTTACAACAACATTGTCAGTGCATCTACATGAGTTTAAGCCTTTCTGTGATCGCGCTGGATATTTATACCTTCTGCTGTACGTCCAGGTTTTTTCTTAGCAGTAGAATCAACAACTGAAACATTTCTTGGGCTCTTCTTGGGATTTTTCTGAGATTCTGCACCAGTGTTGGGGGTGCAACAACAGTTTTAAACACTGCCATACTGAGAAATACAGAGAGAGTTTTGTGGAGCTGATAGGCCTAATCAACTTTGTGTCAACTCGTTTGGCGATGGCTTGAATGTAACCAACATTAATTTAAGAGAAAAGTTACGCCCTATAGCTTTAATTTAACTAAATCTTATTCTCCACTATATACACTGTTCTAAGTGGTACTAGTTTTATTTATAGGTATACTATATACCTATGAATAAAACTATAATACTTGTCATTCTAGTCTGTTAAACTCGCAAACGTAAAAAACTTCCAACAAATGTAATTTCCAACAAACGTAATAAAAATCTGCAGTTTTTAATGTCATTATCCCACCGATGTAATATCAGTTGATTGCTACCAATACAAACACATTTAAAGTTATTTCCTGAGAACAGGTGTCACCTTGTATTTCTTCCCCAGCAGCTCCACGGGATCCAGTTTGACCTCTGACCTCAGCGCTCGTCCAAAGCGCGGCAGTTTGGAGTCTGAATCTGAACAACAACAAACACACACACACAAGACATATTTTCAAGTTTCTGGTCTATAGTAAAAAGTCCTGGAAAAGTTTTCACTTCTGTGGAAAATTTGACTCTTACCCTTTTAAAAAGGTGCTATGAGGAACTTTTAAATATTTCTGAATCGGTCTAATTTTTCCTTGATGATCATAGATTACATGTAACAGCAAACAAGACCATCAGTGAAAAGAATGCTATTTTTATATAGTTTTTCTAAATGCCTTTGTCATGATGGTACGCTCACCCAGGAACAACAGCTTGCGTAGTAAAAACATTACCGCTTTTGTCCAAAGGAGGCGCTAGAATTAACACAAATTGAAAGTTCCTCGGACACCTTTAATTCCATTCTCTATTTTCTACGTGAGTTTTCCCCTTCCCCCCCATAATCTCTATTAAAATATGAATAAACCATCTCCAACACTTCAAGTTTTCGCCCAGCCTATTCTAGGACACAGAACATAATTTTCTAAAACAGATTTTATATTCTATTACTTTAAATAGATGAGGAGTTTCTTTCCCCAGGTGGTCACTTAGCCCACCACCCAGTGACCACCCAATCACTATTACAGTATAATCATATCTTGCACTTGTATCTAGTTTTGACAGTGACTTGTAACCAATAATTTTCACTATGCATCCCAGTGCATTGCGTATGTGACACCAATCATTAATAACATATCTACTTGAATGTGGTAAGATCATGTACAAATCGCTTGCTGAGCAATCGCGTAGTGCATAATAATAAAACATTAATTAACTAACTAACTAAATATTCTCCCGGCTCTGACACAAAGTCACACTGACCTCGACTTGTCAGGTGAGCGACATATGGAACCCGTCCTTCTCTCCGTAGTAAACCGCAAAGTGAGAAAAGTATTTGTTCCGGGGATACTCCACGATGTCTCCCGGGAACAGCTTGGGGCAGGAATATTTCTGCCAAAAAAACATGGACAGAAAGTTGCATATTTGTCCAATACCACCATCTTTAAACGGCCATTATCTTAATACTCAGAACCAAAACTCTCAAATTCTAAAAGGACTTGCATCAACTAAACTTTCATAATCTATTCTTAGCACTATTCTGAAGGTTAATTACAGAAGGATTTGTTCATTCATGTTGTTACTGTCTGATGTAGAGACATTTTCTCATTAAAAACCTGCCAAAAAGCATTTTTAAGACCTGTACAGATAAAATAAAGATTTTAACTCTGGCTTCATCCAACATGTAGATCTTGCAAATGTATGCATGGTTAGATATTACCAAAATTGCATTTATAAAAAAACTTTCTGGAAAACATTGCATACAAAAAAATATTGTTTTAATGTCAATAAACAACTGGCAAAGCTGACATTTTACCTTATTCTGGAGTTCAGACTTTCTAACTAAAATGTTTCAGAATCGAATTCAGGGACAAAACAAATGCAGATTAATAATCGTGATAAAACAGTGTTTTTTACTCACCAGGCCCATGAGTTAAAGCTGGTATTTACTGCAGCTTTCATCAAGTGCGACTGAAACTAAATCACACACACACACACACACACAGGTTCTAGCGATTCTGTCAAAAGGGGCTAACACCTTTCGTTATCTGCTTTACATATAGGCTGATGTCTGTCACAGTAGAGTGAGCATCACTGCATACATTATCAACTATATCACTCACACACTCTCTCTCTCTCTCTCTCTTGGGCGTGTGGAGCAGGTGTTTCCTAAGACAGAGCATGTGAAAGAAGAAGTAGCTTCAATCATACTTGTTTTATTCCAGACATTTTAAAAGGCACTGAACAACCAACCTGGCAACCTTGCTGCCATGACAACACACACTTCAAACAGGGGTGAAATTCAAGCACCTTTTCCAGCACTTAAAAATAACTTGTTCATGGACCACAAAGCTTTAAATATAATGTATATTGACAACCACATGATGAATTTTTAATATAAATTAGAATTTGCACTAAAATCCGATTTAAAGCGGTGTGTCCTGTGTATTTCTGGGGATCATTTTGAGTCACTATGTCACATAAGGTGGAAGATATTGATAGATAGATATTTTTTTTAAATTAATATATGTTAAAAATCAAATCATTACAGTTATCAAGTGTGCTATAAAAACCAAATGTAGTTGAATTTTTATTATTATGAAATAATTTATATCAAGTCAGCATTAAAATATTGAAATAACTAAACTAGACAATATTTTATTGACGGCCCCTTAAGTAACTTTGGGTTGATATGGAGAAAAAAAAACTGTATTTTCCAGTTATGAGTTCAGAATTTAAGCACATTTTAAACCTTGAAAACACAACATTTAAAACTCCAACTCTGTATGAACCCTATTCAAAACATTCTCGTTAAAACATAGCAAACAAACACGAGTTGTCATTAAAGATGGTTAAATTAAGAAATGCATGATTTTCACAATTTTTTTTTGGCGGAAACGTGTCACCGAAGTGCAAAACAATCAGATAATCAAAGCCATAGAGTCATCCAGACTGATAAATTCACATTTCTGGATTTTAGAGATTTGATTTTGAGATGCTATTCTGAGCCAGAACCTGATTTGAAAGCTTATTAAAAAAAAACACACATAAGTAGTAATAGACCAAAATCTGAATAAAAATAACTAAAACAAAACAGAACATTGATGAAACATTTCCTGATTTTATAAAACGAGAGTTCTTCCATGACTAAATTCTTTCTATTCATCCCTGATTTGTTGAGAGGTAAACGGGCCGATTTCCACGTAATATGGGTTAAAAACAAGAGAAAGAAATGTAAAGTCCAGGGTTAAAATCTTAAAAACAAACGTGGACATTACATTTTTCCTGAAAGACAGCTTCATACAGCAGGGCTCCTGTGCATTTCAAATGAATCTCCAGTTTCTAAAGAATATCATGATTTAAAAGCAATTTTCTAGACCGCAGGTAAAATGACCAGATTTTGACTATTAACACATTTTTTATATTTCTAAAATACACCATGTTTATGTGCCGTTTCTTCTCACGAGGGGCATTTTGTTATATTTTCCCCCAAATTATAAAAAATTAAGAGCGAGTGACTTGCGAGTAGTAGAACTTCAGATCGCGGTTTCGAGGAGCAATTAACATTTGTTTTGTTACCGGAAAAATATAAATGGATTTTTTTTATTATGTTTTTTTTTTCCGGTTTAATGTTTTTTGATTAATGTAGTTCGTTCTGCGCAAGGCAGGAAGCCCGCCTAAAATTTAAAAAAAATACAAAAAAAAAATCCGGGCTTAATCAAATCAGCTTAATGTTCATGAGATGATGATGCACAAATCCACACACTTTTAACAAAATATAGATTATTTGTAGAGAAACAAAATAAACTTTTCAATCCCTCCCCACCCCACCCCCCCGCCACACACACACACACGATAAAGTCAGTGCAGCATTACAGTCGATCAGTCTGTCAAAGGCACCTGAGATTTGCTCCGACATGAGCGGGAGGTTCACAGTCGGGATGGGTAACACCTTGGTCAGAAGACTAAACCATTTCTTTGTGTCTGTATCATAGTCATACACTCTCACCTTGCTGGTTTTATATTCCATGTCTAGTCTATTCTGAAAATAATTCCATTTACACTGCACCTTTAACGTTGCATAAATATCAACAGCCGTATTGTGTGTCAAGGAGCTTAAAGATATTTTTGTGCTAACCAGTACCAATTAAGTATTGGTTCTCGATACCCATCCCTACTCAACAGTGTATATAACACAGACACACACACGTTCGTACAGCTATACTTGTGAGGACACTCATTGACATAATGCATTCCCTAGCCCCTTACTCTAACCCAAACCATCAAAACTAAATGCCTAACCGCAACCCTCACACTAACTCTAACTAAACCTAATCCATACCTGAACTTTAAAACCTAGTGTTAACCCTCAAAACGCCCTTTAAAAGCCTGTCCCAAAGGGGGAACCAGACAAAATGTCCTCACTGGTAATGCTAAAAAGTCAAATTAGTTCTCACAAAGATAGTTGTAAAAGTGTACACACACACACACACACACACACACACACACACACACACACACACACACACACACACACACACACACACACACGGTCTCTCTCTCTCACAGTGTATCGAGCTGTGTCTGCTCCTCCTGAGAGTCTTTGCTCCAGCTGAGGCCGTTGTTGGGCGCGTGTTTGTCCCAGCTGTCTGTGTTGTGTCCGTGTTTCCTCTGGTGGCGTTTGTAGTTGTCCCAATGTCCCGTGGTGTAGTCGCACTCGGCGCAGGCGTACGGCTTCTCCCCCGTGTGCCTCAGCATGTGCCTCTTCAGGTTCATGCTCTGGTTACAGGAGTAGCCACACGCCGCAGTGGAACGGCTTGGCGCCAGAGTGAATGCGCTCGTGACGGCGTAGGTTTGCCAGGTTCCCACAGGCGTAGCTACAAGAGGGACACTGGTACGGTTTCTCTCCCGTGTGCACGCGCATGTGCCGTTTGAGGTTGTCCAGGTGAGAGGATGTGTAGGCGCAGTGGGGGCAGCTGTGTGGCTTCTCTGCAGAGTGTGTGTGTGCGTGGCGGGCCAGGTGGTTGGGGTAGTGGGACAGGAAGGGGCAGTGAGGGCAGCGGAACAGTTTGGAGCTACGCGCCGCGCGACGAGAGCCGCGAGACACAGCCGGAGCCGCAGAGTCCTCTTTGGAGAGAAGGTCCAACGAGCACCGACGACACAGCTGCAGAATAAAAACACATAGATTAGAATTAGACGACTTTATTGACCACAAGAAGGGCCATTTATTTACCCCATCCACAATCACACCACATCCTAAATGTTAATAAAAAGCACAGATTAATAAACAGCCAGCCACTAAGGCCAGAGTCTGCAGCACGTTCAAATTAGACAGTCGATATCTGAAGTACCTCAACCGTGAAGATAGCAGTAAAATAAAAAGTCCGAAGCCCACAATAGTTTGGGCATGTTTCGGCTTTGGTCTGACACACTGAGAAATACAGTATTTTTTCAAGATTATTTTTGCATTTATTAGACAGTTTTGGAGAGACAGAGTTGAAATGGGGGCAGAGAGCGGAATGACATGCAGAGAACGACCCGGGCTGGATTCTAACCCGGGTCTGCTCTGATGATGGCTTAACCAACTTTCCCTGTCAACTCGTTTGGCGATGGCTTTAATGTAACATAACACCATTAATTTATATGAAAAAGTAACGCACTATAGCTTTAAGTCTGTAGACCTACCTGTCCTGCCTCCCCCTCTCCCTCCCCCTGGCTCTTGTCCCCCTCCAGGTCGGCTTCCTCCAGGGTGAGGCCACACACCCGGCAGCACAGGGGGAAAAGGAGCACCGGCAGCGGGTCGGACGGAGCGCCGAGGCCCCCTAAGGTCTGGAGGTATCCCGAGTCCTGGGACACTCTCAGGGTCAGGTCTGATACTACTGCAGGGGGGAGAGAGGGAGGGGGGGAGGGAGAGGGAGATAGAGAGAGAGAGAGAGAGATAGAGAAGAGACAGAGACAAGAGAGAGAGAGAGAGAGAGAGAGGGGGAGAGAGAGACAGGAAGAACAGACAGAGAAGAGAAGAGAAGAGAGAGAGAAAAGAGACAGACAGAGAGAGAAGAGAAAGAGAGAGACGGAAAAGAGAGAGAGAGAGAGAGAGAAAAGAGACAGAGAGGGGAGAGGAGAAGAGACAGACGAGAGCAGACAAAGAGACAGACAGAGAAAGAGAAGAGAGAGAGAGAAGAGAGGAGAGACACAGACAGACTTTGTTTATATGGAATTATCTTTTGCTCTGATGTACGCTGCATTCATGTGCTCATCAGATCGGATGGTCCGAGTTTCATTGGAAAGTTGGAACATTGTAACAATAACTAAGCTAATGGATATTAAGAGGAAACTACTGCACAATGTCTCGTTTTCTGCTTATCATTTTTTTCATAAAGGCAACGTTTCAGTCAACAGACAGGCATGCTTTTCGTGGAAATAGTCTCACAACACACGAAGATTGTCAAAATAAAAGCTGTATTTAAGAGGGGATATGTCTCAATGTTTGGGCGTTGTTTCGGTGAGGTTCAGTCTTTTGCCAATGACTTGATATATTCGATATATTCCCAACTTGTGCAGGCGTTGTGCATTTCCCCACTTGGAAACTATTTTTCCTGATGTGTCGGAGGTCACATGAAGGCAGCATAACTCTCATAACATTAGAAAACCCCACTAAGAATAGAAATATAAACACCATGCGTTCATATACTTTTCATCTCAAGCTCAAACTTCCTCCTTTGACTTCTTTTCTTCTTAAAACACTTCTGTGATGATTTGAATTCCTTATCGACACAGTGATTCTGGGAACGCTTGTTGTCAAAATCACTTTGTCAAAAACAGTCAAAAAAATTCATGATCTGCTACCTGAACGTACTGTGTGTGCGCTGATAATCCAGTTTAATACACAGCCTAGACTCTGTAAACTGTAAACAAAGGGGGCCCAGACTAGCAACACGCCAGTTTACAGAGAATAGGCTGTGTATCAACACTGCACGCACACAGGTAGCAGATAGTGAGGAGATAATGGCTAATTTTGACAAAAAGTGATTTTGACAACAAGAATTCTCCAGAATCACTGACTCCACCTTTAGTTCTGGATAAAGTATCAGCCAAACTGCACAAATAGATGAAATGTGAAATTCTTCTTCTTGCTGCAGCTGAATTCACCAGCGGTTTTGTTTGCACTGAACCAGAGAAAACTTCCTCATTTCTAAAACGATTCTAGTTTCATCTGTTGGTTCCTCTTTCCCCTCGGCTCAGCGCTTCTGCCTTTCACACAATTAACTGAAAATCAACTGTTTTTACTTGACATATTGTCCCAATGATTATACAAATGACTTGACATTATTGTCCAGAATTATGACTCACTTAAATGTGAATGAAGTTTTTTTTTCTATTTTTTCTATACAGGTAAATCCCAATTGAGACCATTTCAAGGGAGACATTTTTCTCCATTACCACGTTAGCATTCACACACATTCATACACTGATAGCAGGCTAACTATCGACATTCACACAAGGCAAGGTGGGTGAATTGTTTTGCCCAAGGACACAACAACCATGACCCAGGTGGCAGGGCGGGGATCGAACCGCCAACCCTTCGATCATTGGCCGACCCGCTCTACCACCTGAGCCACAGTCGCTCAGAATGAATGATTTTTTTTTACCTTCTTCAGCTGCGGCTTTGTTGTTTTTTTTCCTCCTCCCCGGCCTCTTGTCCTTGTCCCTGGTGGTGTGTCTGTCCTGCGTGTGCATGCGCTGGTGCCTGCGCAGGTTCCCCAGGGAGCTGCATGCGTAGCTGCACTGGCTGCAGTGGAAGGGCTTCTCCCCGGTGTGAGTGCGGGCGTGTCGCTGCAGGTTGACCAGCTGTGTGGAGGCGTAGGGGCAGAGCGGGCAGCGGTACGGCTTGTGTCCGTCGTGGGTTCTCATGTGGCGCTTCAGATGGTTGGAGTAACGCGACGTGAAGGAGCACAGAGAGCACGAGAACAGCTTGGCAGGCAGCTCTACATCTCCACCCGTCTTACCTGGGGATGGGGTGATCTGGATGTTAGTGCTACCGACTACAATACTGAGACTGCTTTGTGATAGGCCTCTGCATATTGGTGCAATTATATTATTATTATTATTATTATATTTTAAATTAAATTAATTTAATATTTTTTTTGCATTTTTATGCTTTATTGACAGTGTGGAGAGACAGAGATGAAATGGGCCAGAGAGGGGAATGACGTGCAGAGAACGAACCCGGCCTGGATTCTAACCCGGGTCTGCTGTGAAGAGGACTGAGACTCTATGGGCTGGCGCTCTGACCACTACACCATGAGCAGCCCCTTTTATGTATTTATTTTTGGCAGAAATAACAAGTTAGATGCTAAATGCATAAGCAGCTTCAGATTCTCTAATGTTGTAGTTACATATTAGGGATCTGCCCGAGTAGTGTTTTCCAAAGATAATAAAGGGAACGCATAAATTAACGTCGCTTTAATATCAATATCAATAGCAGTCAATAACCGGTACCATTTTTAGTATCAGTTATCGGACACCCCTCCCTAGTCTTACCTAAACTCCTCCTCTTCCGGTCGGAGGCTCCGTTCATGGGTCCGTCTGTGAGGTTTGAGCCGTCGAGTGGAGGTCGACAGAGTTCATGTGGAGGCTTCCTCACAGGACGACAGTACAGGTCAGCTCGGTCCAGCCCCACTCCTGCAAGCCAACAAACAAACTAAAATACAACACTTTTGTGAATTTTTTGGTTTCATTTTTGGAACAACAACACAACATACACAGTGCAAAGGTTTCCGTTAAATAAATCAAATACTCATACAAAAATAACTTAACAACACTTTCTAACTTAATGGGCCAGTTTCAGAGACATGGATTAAGCCTAGTCCAGGACTAAATGGAAATTTGAATGGAGATTGTTTAAACTATAGGCAAATGTTAAGCAGGAAAAAAAAGTAAACAAGGTGTCATGTAGGTCCCTTCAGTATTGTTTTATATAGTCAAGGAAAGGCTGCCGAATGTTTACATTTCTCTGCTTTCCCTGAAATCTCATAACGAATGTTCTCCATCTATAAAGTGCTGGAGAACTCTATGAGCCAGATGTCAAAACAGGATACTGTCTCTTTGTTCCAAACTTAAGGATATTATTTTTTTGCGATAACCATCCCATTCTGGACGAGAGAGCAATGACTTAAAGTCTCTGGTTGTTGTGACCAGCCTAAAATTGCTTTTTCAGGGTTGGGATGGAGGACGTGGCATTAATATTTCTATTGTACATTGTCCCTGTTTGAATAAAGTTACATACCATTAGATTAAATCTCAATTTACTGTAAAGACAACTTCCACTAAAGGACATGAGAAAATGGAACTTAAGATTGTCTAAAGCCGGGTCGCTCCGGTGGCGTAGTGGATAGAGCGCGTACCATGATTGGCTCCGGCCTTCGTTGCAGTGGTCGCAGGTTCAAATCCGACCCGTGAACCTTTACGCAGGTCACCCCTTCTCTCTCTCCTCTCTCTCTCTCTCTGTCTCCCCATTTCAACTCTGTACTATCAATAAAGCTTGAAAATGCCAAAAAATTAAAATTAAAAATAAAATATTGAGTAAAGCCTTACCTAGATCCAGCCCTGCTCCCAGGGGCATGTCTCCCAGCAGCTGCCACATCGTTTACAGGAGAGGAAAGCTGGAAACGTGGAGTCTGTCGGTGCTGATGGGTCGTCTTCCACACTCAGAGAGAACACAGTCATTCCTACAGAGGAACAAACAACAACATTTATTTTTATTATTAATTAATATTAAATTATTAATTTAATAATAGTAGGCTCTGATCACAAAACATTCAAATAATAACAGAACAAAACAATGGTGGACAGCATTTGTGTGTATGTGTTTGTGTATGTGTGTGTGTGTGTGTGTGTGTGTCTGACTGTGTGTGTGTGTTTCTGTGTGTGTATATGCCTGTGTGAGTGAGAGAGCATGTTGTGTGTGAGCGAGTGAGTGAGTGAGCGAGCGAGTGAGTGAGTGAGTGAGTGTGATTCTGTGTATCTATCTGTGTGTTTGCGTATGTTTTGTGAGTGAGTCTGTGTGTTGTGTGCGTATGTGTGTCTGCTGTGGTGTGTGGGTATGTTGTGTATCTGTGTGCGTGGGTATGTGTGAGTGGTGTAGTGTGTCTGTGTGTGTGTGTGTGTGTGTGTGTGTGTTGATTGTGTGTGTTGTGTGTGTGTGTGTTGATGACGCCTCCTGTCCAGCCCATGATCTCTGCGTCTCCAAACTCCAGCTCTCCTCAGCAGAAGTCGCTGTCCAGAACCAGACAGCCCGGATCACACACCACCGACCCATCCTCACACTCAACTGCACACAAAACAAAACAAACAAGTTCTCAGCTTTACATTTTAAATATAATATACTTTTATAAATTTTTCCATGCTTTATTGACAGTGCAGAGAGACAGAGTGGACTCGATACAACAAAAAAAAATTCACAATGACTTCTATTATCATCTCTATACCGTAGTATAAATAAAATGAAATAAATGAATTAAAAACACTTAACAGTAAAGAGACGCACACAGCTCTTCCTTAAGCTCAGTTTGATTTTCAAATTATATATTTCCATTCGAGAGCATTAAAACATTCACGAGTCATTCCGTGTCTGTCTGCTTTTCTAAAACGAGAATGCTTGTTGTCCAAAGAATTCAGTGTTAATACACAACCTAGGCTCTGTAAACTAGTATGTAAAAAAGTGGCCCACGATGGATAGCAACACTCTGTAAACGGGCATGTTGCTAGCTAAGGTGGGCCGCATTTGTTTGGATACAAATTTACAGAGCCTAGGCTGTGTATTAACACTGGATAATTTTTCAGCGTACACACAGTACAGACAGGTAGCCGATCGTGAGGAGATATTCACTGATTTTGACCACAAGCGTTCTCCATAATCTCAATCTGTGACTCAACCTTTAATGTGTATATCTTTTTATTTTTTTGTGTCATCAAGTAAAAGGACAGCTGTTTTTTGGCAGATGGAACTCTGTGTGTGTGACGACAAACTGTCTGGAAGAGGAAGTGGGGAGAGGAAAGGAAATCGGTGAGAATGAGATAATGAGTGAAGAGTCAGGAACAAGGAAGAGCAGCCAAAGATTACGATTAACTATTTTCAATGTTGTTGTTGACGGATCTTATTAAAAGGCATTTTCAATCATGTTTTCAGTTTTTAAAACAGAAAATGTCTCATAAATCAGACAATAAACAACATATGAACAAATCCTTCTGTAATAACCTTCAGAATAGTAGTGCTTAGAATGATTATGGAAAGTTTAGGTGATGCAAGTGGTTTAGAAGTTGAGATTATTGGTTCAGAGTATTGAAAAAAATAAAAACAATGAATGTTGAGCAAGCATTGATTCTCACTACAAAAAACAAAAAAAAAAAAATATTATATATAAATGATGACCGTAAAACAGGGATGAAAGGAAAGAGAGAAAGAAAGAGAGAGAGAGAGAGAGAAAGGAAGAGGAGGAGGGAGCACAGGAAGGTGAAGCAGAGGGGAAGCTAGGACGGGAAGCGAGGGACATTCAGGATGAGATAACGCGTCTGCTGAAAGAACAACATGTCTCCAACAGTCTTCCTCTCTCACAGACAATGAGGAAGGAGCTGAAAGAGTCAACATGTCAGACCAGTTAGGCAACGTTTAGCTTTGTGTGGCCGTGTAGCATTTTGTCTTGTAATTGTAGCATACTGCATGCTAACTACATGCTCTTTATAGTCAGCTGTAAGTAGGTAGAATAGTAAAAAGAAAGATTATGCCATTTGGAAGGCACATAAAGTGACTTTTTAAGCCCCTGTAAACTAAAATCCACAAAATCCTTCTACTGTATAATGTGTGGAGTTATTTCATGATAGTAAAACATCTAAAAGAGTTCTAGGCTTATTTATCAATTCAAATTAAAGATAATGCTTTACAGAAATTTCGGTATAGATGATCACTACAGTTCTCTGCCACATTTGATAAAAACAATGAATGTTTCCATGGAGACTATTTGATTACAGCTACTGCACACAGTCCTGTCAAACTGTTTTTATAATATTCATGAACATTTATTTTCAATCAGATTTTTGTAAAAACTTATTGAGACAGAGACAGCGTATTTTGATATCACATATTGATTTTTTTTACTAATAGTATTTTGAGAGTGGTGGTTCTAAAAGTTAAATTAAAGTTAAGTAAAACTTTGGACACAAGAGTAAAAGTCAGGAGACAGCTTGAAGATGCACGACTAGACTCACCTTTGACCGGCTGTGGGTTGGACTGTTTTCTCCGGGGCATCTTGGCCTCCGCTTACCCAGGATCAGGCTCTGGTTCTGGGGCTCAAATATGTCCGTGAGTCAGCCTGTCTGCCTGGTTGTCTGTCTGTCTCTCTGTCTGTCTGCTAACTGCATGTCCTCACCCTCATCGTCTCCTTCCTCTTCCTCTAGCAGACGACAGCAGCAGCGGAGGTGTCATCACTACGGGTGGAAACCAACCGACACAAGCACCAATTAAAAACCAGGATAAAAAAACACTATGATAACTTATCACATTACATTCCAGTTGTAAAGAAATGCAAAACAAAACACAACACACACCATTCTGTTATGAAATCTAATCTACCACTGAACACTCATATAATGCCTTGTAAAATAAGTTTAAATCACACACACATTTCTGACATTAAAAAATACATCTTTTGCATTGTCAAATAATATTAAAAACAATATTCTGCTATGTAAAATAACATTGTAACACAAAATGCCAAACACTTAACACACATATTTGTGGGCCATGCAAACCTAAACTGACTTAACACTTAAGTAATGCCTTGTAAAATAAATGTAAAACAAACTCATATAAAGCCAAACACTCATGAAAAACATGGGAAGCTGGTAATAGCTATCTTCTGCCCTAATCTGGAATAAACTTCCTGAAGATATCAAGTCCGACCAAACTGTTGCTACCTTTAAAACTAAACCATATCTTAAAGTTCACCTCTGCTTCTAACTGCATTTAGCAATTGTTCATGATAAGGCTAGAAAGAGAGACCGTTGTTTTATGGCTCCACAACCTTAAAACATTAATTTACTATGCTTTGTGACTGTGTAAATAAAATTGCCTTTCCTTGTCAGATAAATCTAAAACAAACATATTCTGCCATGACATAAAACACAACACAGCCATTGTACCATAGCGAATCATATTTAACACACATATTATGCCTTGTAAAAAACGTTAAATACATATATGTCCCACTGTTGTTATTGTTTTCGCAGTAAATAGACGAAGCTATCCCCGTTAGCCACCTAGCCAGCTAGTCAACTTCAACACTAAAATTGTGGCCGTTTCGACCCCAAACTCTGAATAAAATCCACATTTGAAGGCACCAATTTGTCGATAAACTCACCTGTGATACAGTCCACCGGAATATGTGAAGAAATGTCGTCAATAAAACGTCGCTAACTGTTATAGAAATAAGTCTTTTGTTGCCAAAACGCACACCGCTCGCTGCTGACAGAGCTTCGCCGGGTCCGGGCTCCGCGTGACGTCAGTGACAGGAGTGAAGGATTCTGGGATGTGTAGTCCATTTAATGGGTCGCAAAACACGTCCCGTATTTACAATAAGCTTTATCTTCTTTGTATTTAATTTCATGTCTAGATATTTTAATGTATAAAATATGATATTAGAATTTATAATATTACATAGCCTACAAATTATTTTATAATCCTTATATATCATAAATAGGCCTACATACATTAAAAAGTTTAAACTTATTGATAACAAGAGGTCATTTACGATCACAAATAATCATACATTTGGAGTTTTCCATATCTTCTTTGTATGCCCTATATTTACTACACAGTGTACTATGTCTAATGTGTGAATTTCATCTTCAAATGATGTGTCTGAACTTTTGACACTGTGAAGCTGGATGAGGCTTTTCAAGCTTATTTAATATAATTTAATTCAATAATAAATATGATACAAGAGGGTTAATGAGTCCGTGAGGTTTACATTAACTAGAAAACACATCAGTCAACTACCGAACCACACTAAATAGAAAACCGACATAAAGCATGAATTTCACTTTGATTCAAACCAAAACAGACTGTAGTTGTGAAAGGTATAGCCTAACTATACACTGGCGTAGCACTCGGCTTGATACTTTATTTACCACGGCATTAAAGCCACTCACTAACTGTAAACCTAATACACAAAACCCTTCTAATGTGGTGGGGAGTTAGTTGCATGACAGTAAGCATCTGAAAAGACATAGGCATATTTATCAAACTTTACAGAAATTCGGTTTAGATGAGGCGGGCTTATTGTGTAATAAGAACCAGAGCATTCAGATTCTTATTACACAATAAGTATTTTGAACCAATCTCAGCAGTTCTCTGCCCGAACTCTACAGGCCTAACCAAAGTGTTCGGGGCTCGATTAACTCTCCACCAAGGCCTCAAACTCGTCGATCCTCTGTCTCGTGTTTCCTCTGCGGATCTTTCTGTACGACACAGTTTTGTACTTCGATGACTGTCTGCTCTCGTCATTCTTGTCGTCTGCCTCTCCGTTCATCTCGCTCGAGTTTGGAGCCGTTTCTTCTTTGTCTGCGATGTCCTCCTTGACTCCCATCTCAGCGTCTGACGTGCCGGTCGGATCGACACTTAACAACGGCTTGGCAGCTGGATCCATCAATGCTTTTCACCTGCAGCCTGCAATAGGGAAATATTAAAGGTGCAGTGTGAAAAATAAGATTTTTTTTAGCATCATCTAGTGTTGAAATTGTAGATTGCAACGCTCCTTTGGTAACCCTTCGCTTTTGAATATGTACAGAAGCTACAGTGGCCTTCAAGGACAAGAAGCTATATAGTTACTAAAGATGGCATCATCCACCACATGCCTGAAGTCTTTCCACAATATCAAGTGATGAGGTGAAGATGGATTTTCTATAGTGCTTCTTCTTGGTCTTCCAACAGGTGCATTTCCCACATCATATATAAAATATTTTAACTACTCTAATCAAATATAAATAGTTAAACTTCCAGCAAGCTACTGCAAAATAGGGTTCAACTACTAGTTTAATAACATGGAGTTCACTACTACACAACACTGCATACACCTTGAAAAGTAAAAGGCTTCCTAAAGATTATAAATAGAATATTTACAATAAACTAATCAAGGGAAGAATACTACAGCATGTGCGATTGTCTATTCAAAAAAAGAAGAGCTGTACAATAATACAGACTGAACAAAATTGAAAAGTGTGATTGAAATAGATTTAGAAATATTATTAACACTATTTAATTGGAACACTTTGTAAAGGTTAAAGAAGTGTTTTTTAATTGTCTGTAGAGTTTTTTTTTAAAATCATAATTTGTGTGATGGAGCGGGTGCCATCTTTGTGGAATTTTAATTAGATTTTAATGAATGAATTATCTGTACTGTGAGGAACTTGGGTTTCAGCCAATCATAGCTGCAGTTATGTAATATCCTCTTAACACCGCAAACAATAAAACAAAGTGTAGAACATATTTCAGCTCCGGCAACAACAGATAAATACAGGTTTAAGAATTATCAATTGAAAGTTAAGCAGCTTATTTCTCTGTTTATGGCTCATCTGAATGATTGTACTTTTATACAGATCAACTAACTATCAGCTTCTTAAAATTATTATCCTACAATATAAAAATCTAAAATTTAAACTTCTGTGAAAATGTTTTTTTTCTCATTAACACAAGTCAGATAAACTTAAAGATGAATTGTTATTTGTGAGACTGAGTTATAAAAGTAAACTGACTAAGAAACATGAGAATGATCGTTAATTAATATTAGGGCTGCAACTAAAGAGTATTAGTCTATTCTTAAATGTAAGAAAATATAGAAAACAAAACTGCCTCTCATTCTTTCTGTTAAAGTCCACAAATATTACATGTATTCACTTTTGAGACACTGAAACAAGTAATTTTTTTAAAATTCTAGTTTTAGTAAAGCCAACAATTAGGTGATAAACAAAAGAAAATGTCTACCTTTCTTGTGTTTACCTGTGTGTGGTCCAGGGTTAATATCTTGACGTCCCAAACCTTTACTTCGACCTCTGCAGGGTCTGTGTCTGGTGGAGGAGTGATCACAGTTTGGTTTGAATCTCGTTCTGTCTCATTGTCGTTGTTCGCTGATGTGAGATAAATGTCCTCGTTCTGGGTTTCTTCTGCTTCGTCACAATCACACTGTAGAAATGAAAATGTTAAGGAAACACTCACATTTTCAGGAGAATGTCCTACACTAGATTGCCGAGTTTTGAGGCTCAAACTAAAACTCTTAAGTTTGAAGGAAAACTGACAACATTTGAGCAAAATAATTATCCTATCTTTGTTGAGATAACTTATCATTCATGTGCAATGAAAATGTATATTTCATATGTATAAAAACTTCAAGTTTTGAGTTCTATTAATAAGAATTTCAGACAATAACAGTTGTGTCAATTAATTCTCTGTCAGACAGAAAACAAACAAAACCAAAAAGTTGATTCAAACATTTAACAGTTAGAACTGTCTGACAAACTTTTCTGTTTACGTTTAAGTTTAACTTTTGGGAATTCTTAGTATGTAGAACTCAGTTACATTGAAAAGGAATGATAAGTCATCTCAACAAAAGATTAGTTTGGCTAGTTAGTGGGCTCAAATGTTGGCAGCTTTCCTTCAAAAGTAAGAATTTTAGTTTTAGCCTGAGATAATGTCCGTTAAAGATGGTTGTATGGGAGAAATATACAGACGCAAACAGACAAGGTCACGTCACAATACCAGACCAATAACATATTCATCTGAATCAAGTGTTTTCAAAGTCAAAAATCATCTGTAAATCCTAATATACATGTATATAAACCATCCTCCTAACTCTGAGATAGCCAAACAGTGCTGTAAATGTCCACTAGATGACAGTATAACGTTATATTATATAAGTATTGGGTCATGGGCATAGATATAAAAAAGCTCATGGGTCAAGTCTTTCATGATTACCTAACCAAAATTAAATAAAAATATAATATAATTATTATTATAATATAAATAAAGATACCTTGAACCTTGAATTATATGAAATACAAAATCTTTTTCCAGGAAATTATTTGTCCGGTTTGTTATACAAGAAAGAAAGTAACCTTACAAAACATTCATCGGCTGCAAGTTTATATTGTTGGAGCTATTCAGTTGTATGATTTAATTATAAAACATTTGTGTAGTTTGTCTGATATAAATTAATTTGATTATTTAATATAAAAAAATACCACAAATACATTTTTCAGTTAAGCATGATGGAGTGTGTGTCCACGAAAAAAAAAAAAATGAGCCGTTATTTAGGAGAACATTTATTGCAATAATAAAATAACATAACAATACAAATGGGGTTTTGCCATTTTTCAGGAGCTTCACATCATCTTTTATGAAAACATTTACTCAATGTTTTTCTACATTCAACAGTGGTGCAACCAAGACCTTCATTTTGGAAAAATATTAATAACATTTAAAGTGATTTTCAATCTTATAGACTGAAGACTCATTCTCTTAAATGGTGATGCATGAGGTGAAGGCAAAAGTGCTTGTTTTCCTAACTCATGTTGTTAATTAAAAGGTGCAGTGTGTAATATAGGAGTATTTTGGCATGATTAAGTTATAGATGTAAACGCTCCCTTGCTAACCCATCCCTTTAGGAGAATTTACAGAAGCTACGGGTGGTTACTAAAGATGGCATCATCCACCACTGCCTCAAGTCTTTCCACAATATCAAGTGAAAAAGGCTAATTCTAAAGTGATAAAAGAAAAACTTTTATTTTCAAGCAATTGATCATACACTAATGAAACCAAACTGATGAAAATTATATTACATTTCTACCAAATCTGTTCTTAAAAAAACTCTCAATTCCCTTTACACACTGCACCTTTAAAACTCTTAAATCTTCTAAAAGCGTTCCTGCATCCGTTGGTTTTTCTAGGTTTCACTCTTGCCGTGTGACTTCGCCTCCTGCTGGGCCCTCCACGCGTTGAGCACCTCGTCGTCTACGGGCTCGGCGGCAGCTCGCGCTCTGATTCGCTGACGGGTCTGTGTGATGAAAGCAGTGATGTCATCGTCCTCGTCTTCCTCCGCTCTCCTCGCGCTCCTCCGCTCTGTGCGTTCCGTCTCACTGAGTCACAATACGGGGAAAAAAAATAATAACACACACAGGATGAGTAAACTTGTCATTGTGATGTTTTTCGAGACAAGTTGCAAAAAATGTACACGATTCAGTGATTCTGGAGAACGCTTGTTGTCAAAATCTGATTGATTTTAGAATCAGTGAATATCTCCTCATGATCTGCTACCTGTTCGTACTGCGTGTGCTCTGAAAAAAATTCCAGTGTTGATACACAGCCAAGGCTCTGTTAACGGGCGTGTTGCAAGCTAAGGTGGGCCCCCATTGTGTACATACCCTTTGTTTACAGAGCCTAGGCTGTGTATTAACACCAGACTTCAACATATATCTCATCTTAAAATTCAAGTAGGTGATTATCTTAAATCTAGAAATGCGCCACTAATGTATTTCCTATAAATAAATAGAGGCAAAGAAAACAAACACTTGAAATGAAGAGAATGACCTGGACAAGTCGGTGGAAGTGTCGTGGCTTCGGTGAGTGAGCTGTCTCTTGGTTTGGAGGTTAGCGTAGCTCTCCGTAGCATAGTCGCTCCTGCGTGATTGGGTGAGCCCGTTGCTATAGGAACACTCAGCGTCTTCCCCGGTCACTTCCTGGTGTAGCCTTGATCTGTATCTAGAGGCGTAACTTTCTTCTTCTTCTGCTAATTCATCGACGGCGGCGTACGAAGCTCTTCGGCTCGAGAAGTCGAATTCTGACGCAGAGCCATCCACGTCGTCGTAGGGATCCTCTGACGGGACGCCGGCCTCTGTCTTTCTCGGAGGAGGCCTCACGCTCTTCAGCCAGTCGTCAACGTTGGTGTTTTTTTCCTTCTCCAGCGCTGTGTTGAGGTTCAGGCATCCGGACAAGCCGTAAGACCTCGCAGGAGCTTTCGCCTTCTTCTTGGTTTCCTCGAGAAACTCCTCAACTTTCTTCTGCCTCTCCTCTTCCTCCTCGTCGTCCTCCTCCTTGGGTTTCTTCTTCTTGTAGAGCGTGCTGCGCTTGTTGTCCTCCAGGATCTTCTTCCTCTCGTAGGAATCCATCTTGGTTCTCATTTCAGACTTGATCTCCTTGTCCATCGCGTCCAGTTTCCCCATGTCCACTTGGTCTTGGAAGAGGCTGAACAGAGGCACGCTGGTGGTCGTTATCTTCTTCTTAGAGCCCAGAATACTCGACCCCAAAGCGGAATAATCTGTCCCACTGCGCCCTGAGATGCTGCTACTCGCCCCGACTCTGCTGCTTGAGAGAACGGACGCTGCCCTGCCACGGCCCTGCGACATCGCGCTAGAATAGGAAGCGCCACTCAACAGAGACGCTTTGTCATCATCCATCAGACCACGCCTTGAAATCACGCTCGCTGCCCCGCCGCCGCCGCCGAAGCTGAACTCAGATCCAGCGCGCGACGGCGGAGGTAAACTCATCTCTCCTTGCTTCTGCTTGATCGTTTCAGTGACGACATTCGCGATCCAGTTTTGAATGCTGGCCAGATTGACCATGGGTTCTCCTCCCGGGCCTTGCATGGTGGGCACTGGGAGTATTGGAGGAACTGATGCCATTGGATTATTAACCACAGACTGCGCTTGTCTAGACCTCGTGCCGCGCGGCTGGGAAACGGAAGATATGACGGATGAGCGTCCGCTTAGCATGGACATGGTGTCATCGTTAGCGGCGCTAGCTGGTTGCCCGGTGACTCCAGCTCCGGCCCAGAAAGCAGACAGAGGGATCGTGCCTCCGCTGACACAGCTCTCGCTCTCCCATCCGCCGCACATCGACTGGCTCTCTTCCAGATTCTTCTTGGAACGTTCCAGGATCTCCTCGCGTCTCTGTCTGCGTTTGATGGAAGCCGAATCGTCCCCGGCGCGACTCATCTCCAGCAGCTCCTCGGGGTTCTCCTCGCCGTAGCGCTTCTGTTGCCGTAGCTTCCACGACTGATACGCGGTCAGGTTGACGTCTTGGAAGGATTGCGTCGGCGCTTCACTCTCGCTTCCGTCGTTTGCCACCGAACTCTTCTCTCCGTCCGCCTCTCGGTCTTTCTTGTTCCAACCAAACTGGATCCTCTTGACGCGCCATCGCTCCAGAGGCGACATCTTCTCCTTGTTATTCTGGCAGAAGTTGTACATGGAGCTCGTGTCGGAGAGAATGCTCGCCACTTCATCGTCAATATGCTTCTTTCCCGCTTCTTCCGCGGTGGCCGCGCTGCTCTCGCTACTTTCCTCGTCATCTTTCTTGCCGTAGCGAGCGGCGGCTTGCGTTTCGATTTCTTTCAACCGTTGTTTCCAGATATCGGAGTAGCTCGTGCAGCTGGAAGTGGACATCGCATCGGACGGCGGACGTCTGGTGCGCCGCTTCAGCCGCTCCTTCACAGCGCGTACGTCTTCGCTGGTAACAGACTCCACGTCTCCATCGATACTTTCTCTGGTTTTCTTCGGGCGGCCGAGCGAGGCGAGAGATTCCAGGTCTTCTGCGTCGCTGTTGAGCTGCGCCTCCCACCAGTCCTCGTCCTGGTACTTCTCGTTCCTCCGCTGCCACTCGCGGATCATGCTCTCCACGTCATCGTCTCCTCCCTCCTCTCCGCCCTCCGTCTCCGGCAGGACCGTCTCCGCTGGGTTTACCTGTGGAGGAAACACACACAGCTCCGTCACACACACACACACTGTGTCGGAGTATTTAGTGGCATCTAGTGGTGGAAGTTCTAGATTGCAACGCTCCCTTGCTAACCCCTCCCCTTTCGTAGGATTTACAGTAGCTACAGTGGCCCTCAAGGACAAGAAGCTAGTTACTAAAGATAGCAGTGAAACATGGCGGCCTCAGTACCCCGATCCTATGTAGATATATAAGGCTCATTATAGTTATATTATATATAATATTATATTATACATGAATTAAAATATACTTATGAACATAATATTTAATTTCTACCAAGTCTGTTCTGAAAAATGCCAATACATTCTACACAATGCACCTTTAAAAAATACAGTAATGCAAGTTTTTTTTTGTTTATGTCAACATATACTGTATATTTGTACTTTTCCTTCAAAAACAAGAAAATAAAGAGTTAAATGAATAATAAAAACCATTTCTTGTTGGTTGTTGGGGCGGTTGTCGAGGTGGTTGTCGAGGTGGTTGTCGAGGCGGTTGAGCCCCAGAGCCGCTGAGGAAGATGCCACGCTGCTCATGACGCTCTGCCCGTCCTCTTCCTCTTCCATCATGATGGAGTTCGCTTTCACCTCGATCATACTCCGCTCTGAAAAGACAAACACAAAACAACTTCACTATCTCATCACTGTATAGTCTTTTAAATGGACCTTAAGTCTGATTATAAAAGTTGATGATGATGATGATGATGATGATAAAAATAATATATTGTCTATCACATAATAACAGGGAATTTGTCTCAGTTTGTGGGTCAAACAACATGAATTTATTTTTATTTATTTTTCTTCAATCTTCATCTCTACATAACTTATTGGAAAAAAAAATGTATTGGGATTTGGTAGAAATGTTGTCAGTAGTTTATAGTATAAAACCAAAATGTTCATTCTACTCCAACATATGCCTATAAATAGTAAAACGAGAGACACTGAACATTTGGAGTGGTCTCTTAATTTTTTCCTGAGCTGTATATAATATTTTTTACACATATTAACATATATTTACACGACATATAAACAACATAAGACTCAGAAAAATCCGACCAACCTTCCTCTGTATCCGTATCATCATCATCATCATCATACTCTTCGTCTCCAAAGATCTTTGCTCGAGTGTCGATGACGCTGCACTGGCTGAGCGTGTCCTCCTCGTCGTCTCTCTCCTCCATCAGGTTTTCATTGAACTCGCGAAGCTGCTTCAGAAAACCTTCACAAGCACAACACCGATTAGTATTGTTATTATTTTAATAATTTTTTATTATTGTGTTATTTTTATTTCTACTATCTTTTTGCTGCTGTAACCCGAAACAATTCCCCACTGTGCGACTAATCTATCTTTCTATCTATCTATCTATCTATCTATCTATCTATCTATCTATCTATCTATCTATCTATCTATCTATCTATCTATCTATCTATCTATCTATCTATCTATCTATCTATCTATCTATCTATCTATCTATCTATCTATCTATCTATCTATCTATCTATCTATCTATCTATCTATCTATCTATCTATCTATCTATCTATCTATCTATCTATCTATCTATCTATCTATCTATCTATCTATCTATCTATCTATCTATCTATCTATCTATCTATCTATCCATCCATCCATCCATCCATCCATCCATCCCTCCCCCCATCCATCTAATAAATAAAAAGTGTTTTCTCCTTGAAATCAAATGAATGCTTTTGAGAGTATCTGTGTGACTTGTAAATGTAGACGTCCAGCAGCTTCATAAAACCTTCGTTTGGGTTGATGGGGCGTTTTTTCCTCATGGACGTCAGAGCCTCCATGACGCTCATGTGTTGGAAGATCATGAGGTAAGACGCCACCAGCACCGCAGAGCGACTCACACCCATCATCGACACTACGAGGACCTTTCCTGCAACACAACACACCACTGGTTAGTAGTTATAGCCCCAGATCAATCAATTAATCAATATTCGTTATTTAAAAGTTCTTCTTCCTCTTCCTACTCCTTTTCAGGCATATCATATCATGTAAATTGTTTTTCTTTTTCTTTTTGTAAAATAATTTAAACATAATTTTCAATCTGAGATTCTAGATGTCAACGCTCCCTTGCTAACCCTGCCCTTGGCTTTACGAGAATTTACAGAAGCTACGGTGGCCATCAAGGAGGAAAAGCTATAGTTACTAAAGATGGCATCATCCACCACTGCCTCAAGCCTTTCCACAATATCAAGTGATGAGGTGAAGATGTATTTAGTTATTTATTCTATAGTACTTGTTCTTGGTCTTCCAACAGGTGCATTTCCCCAGGTCGCCCACTATATATAAAAACGTGTAAGGCCGTTAATTTTGTCCGTTCTGTGCTACTGTAGAAACATGGCGGTGCAACATGGCGGCCTCAGTGCCCCGCTCCTATGTATATATAAAAGGCTCATTCTAAGCTCATAAAAAAAACTGATGAATATTATATTCCATTTGTACCTTGTCTGGTCTGAAAAAGGCCAATAAATTCTACACACTGCAGCTTTAACCAGGTAAAAAAAAACTCATTGAGATTAAAATATATTTTTCTATGAATGACCTGGCAAAAGAAGCGGCACTATGATTTCATAAATAAGCACAACCAAATCACACAGTCAGTCACAGACAGTACACGTCCGATTAAAATACAACACAAGATCTGGGACAAGATTACAAAAATTTAAACCTAGTACTAGCTAGGAAATGATCAGATCTGTTTTTATCTGTTGCCCCAGACATTTCATGACACGTGTAGAAAGAGGAACTTGAGTTGTTGTTGCTGCTGACGTCTTCCCTTCTAGTCAGCTGCTGCTTCCATGAATAAGAGCCAGTCAACACTTTACCCAGACACCAAGCTCTTCCAAGAACACTGACCGACTTGTGTGTTTTATGTTTGGCCCATAAAACACTTCTCAGAAATTGTTCCGTTGTGTGAATGTGTGGAGACGTTTCTGACATTTTACTGCGTCACCCCACTCCCCAGGCACTCGTAGATAACACATAAGCTTTTGGCTATGTCTTCTGTTCTGACATTAAAGGTTCAGTGTGTAGAATTTAGTGGTATTTTTTTAAATCTATGGAACAGACTTGGTAGAGATGGATTATAACATTCATAAGTATGTTTTGAGTATATCGCTTGAAAATAAAAGTTGTTGTTTCTTTCATGACCTTAGAATGATCCTTTAATATCTTCATAGGAGCGGGGCACTGAGGCCGCCATGTTTGTACAGTAGCACAGAACGGACAAACTTAACGGCCTAACTCAGGTAGGTCTCTCTTGAGAATGAGAACCTGTGTCTCAATGAGATTACCTGTATAAATAAATATTTAAAAAAAAAGTTAATTTTTGTCCAATCAAATTTAACACTTGCAGACCCAAAACACCATTTCTGCCACTGAACCAAAGCAGCTCTGACCTTTGTGTGTGAGTAAAGACACGTGTGTTAGCCTTTAGAGTTTGACTTAAGGATTTAAACTCAACCGTTTTCTGTGTGAGCATCATTTCTTAAACTTTAAAGATTTTTTTTTTGTGGCATTTTCAATTTGTATTAGATAGTACAGAGTTGAAATGGGGAGACAGAGAGAGAGAGGGGGGGGGGGATGACCTGCAGTAAAGGTGCACGGGTCGGATTCGAACCCGCAACCACTGCAACGAAGGCCGGAGCCAATATAGTACACGCTCTATCCACTACGTTACTATAATTTCTTAAACTTTACACCAAACATTTCTGACCTTTGTGTGTGAGCAGAGCCTCATCCAGGAACTCGGCTGTGGGTCTGAAATGCGCGGCGATGTCTGACTCTGGGAAGTCGTCCACCTCGATGCCCATGTACTGGATGCTCATGCCGCTGTAGAAGGACTCGCCCGTGTAGACGCCCGTCCCGTGGGCTGTGTTCAGGACGTGTGTTATGCCCATTCGCTTCAGACGGGCTTTGTTCACCGCCACAGATCTGGAGAAGAAAGATTCAAAATGTACAGTCAGTGATTCTGGAGAACGCTTGTTCAGTGAATATCTCCTCATGATTCACTACCTGTCTGTACTGTGTGTACACGCTGAAAAAAAAAACCAGTGTTATCTGTGTTACTATACACAGCCTAGGCTCTGTAAACTAACAAACAACAACAACAAGTGTTCTTCAGAATCGCCGACATGACCTTAAACATCCAAACTTATCAGCTGCCTTTGGGATTCAAACCAGCATTTTTCTAGCAAAGACAACCAAAGGCGAATGAAAGATATGGTAAAAAAAAAGGATCCTGGAACATTAGATTATTGAAACTTCATTTGAGATTTTTTCATGGCAAACCATAGGGATATAATTTAGGTAGAGAAAGGCTGTGTTGTTCCATTCGATAGGGGATTTTTTATCTTTACAAACATCTGGTGCAATTTATTTAGTTTTTATATCCAGCAGCTGAACCCAGCATGAGGTCTCTGGTTACTGTCAGGGTTAAATTTGTTAAAACATTTCCTGCCACATGATCAAATAGATGTCGTGGACTCATATTGAATTTTGCAGTAATGACAGAAAAGGGAAAACATGTCCCCAACCCTCTTGTGACAGGAAGTAACTAGAGTCATAAGAATCTGTATGGTCTTTGTAACACCGTTGACCTTAAATGCCTTTGGCGAAAGCGGTAGTGTTTTTACTACGCCAGCTGTAGTTCTAGGTTGAGCGTACCCATGACAAAGGGAATAAACTATATAAAAATATCATTCTTTGCACTGATGTCATTCATGATCATCAGAGGAAAAATTTGACTGTTTCAGAAATATATAAAAGTTCCTCGTATCACCTTCAAGTTTCCACGACAGGTTAGTTTCTATGTTCTTGCAGAGACACTTAACCTTTTGTTGTATTAAGAAATGTTACAACATATTAGTGTCTGAAATTTTTACAGAACTGATTATGGACACAGCCTTTTATTTTATTTTATAAACCAATAAATTCTGTTGAATGTTTTTAAGAAGAAAATGTCTAATAAATCAGGCAATGAACAACATATGAACAAATAACCTTCAGAATAGTACTAAGAATATTATGGAAAGTTTAGTTAATGGTTGTATAGGAGAAATATACAAACGCGAACAGACAAGGTTTAGTCAAATAAACACCTGAATGTACATGTTGGACCTTTGATTTATACTAGAATGAAAGAAGACATGTTATGGAAGATAAATAGACACAAATCTCAAAATGTACCAGTGCTTGAAAAAACAATGTGTTTACCTGCAGTTTCAAAAATGATCCTTTAGTTTGTCTAAACCATTAATTTGCCTAAAACATCTGAATCTCACAAAGCTTTCCATTAGACACTACAAAATATCTAATTTTTAAACACTATTTTCTTGCCGCGCCTCGCTACACACAGACAGACACTCACTTATCTGCTATGAAGATGTTTGGGAAGACCTCGTCCACAGAGTTGAATGGCGCCTCCATGCGCTCCTGCACCATGGCTCGCTGCATGTCCAGCACACAGGGCGTGTTGTAGGGGCTGCGGTCGTCGATCATGTCCCTCACCCGGTTGTAGAGATCCTCCACCATCAGCTGCTCCGCCGACTCAAGCATCGACTCTGGGACCGACTCTGTGCGAATGCCACGGGGAGGCAGCTCTGAACAGAAAGACACACGTTTAAAAACAAATACAATTTAAGATACTTTATTGATGTTTTTTTTTTTTTGAATTAGAGAACATACACACACACACACGCAAGCACGCATGCACACACCACACAACACACACACACAAAATCTCCATGGCCTGCTCACTAGCGCCTCCAGAAAATCACAAATTTTGTTATAATAATGATGATATATACAGTAAATTTGTTATAAGGTGTTAGGCTTAAAGCTATAGTGTTAACTTCTTCATCGCCCTCCATAAGGAATTCTGAGGAATTACAACACCACTGTTGGTGCATCTACATAGGTAAGCCTTCAGTGATCACGCATGAATTTCTTACATTCTGCTGTATGTCCAGGTTATTTTTCTGAGCTCCTGCACCATTGTTCTGGGGGGACGACACCAGTTTGTAAACGCTGCTATACTGAGAAATACAGAGAGAGTTTTGTGGAGCTGATAGGCTTAATCAACTTGGTGTCAACTCGTTTGGCGCTGGCTTGATGGCTTGAAGGTATTCCTCAGAGAGTGCTGTCCTTCCTCCATATTGAAACATTAGGATTCAGCTTATGTAACATAATGTCGGAGCAGGGTCTTAAACAGGAGCTTCTGTGTGATGTGTAATATGGACTAATCAGAGCCTCATCCAAAACCGACTTCATGTCCGCTGCCCGGTAATGAGTGAAGGGAGGGAAACGTGGATTCTATGAAATTGAAGAGTATTTGACTAAATTAGATTTGTTGAAAAGGGACTTAGAAAAACATTATTCCAAACTCTGCTAGCTTGGATAAAGATGAGAAAAGCCCTGAAGACTAATTAGGAATCTGATCTCTCGTCCTGTGACAAAATGAATTGAATGCTGCTGCTCTATAAAACAAGAACATAAGTTAAGTGAGGACAACTTTTAGTGGAGTCTGTGATTCTGGAGAATGCTTATATTGACAAAATCCCTGTGTCGAAATCAGTGAATATCTCCTCACGATCTTCTACTATCCCTACTGTGTTGATACAAAGCCTAGCCTCTGTAAACTGGTATGTAAACAGACGGGGCCTACTGTAGCTATAGCAACATGCCCATTTACAACGCCTATATGCTGCATGTGTATTGTAAGAGATTGACACATTTTTACAAGCATTCTCCAGAATCACTGACTCCATCTTTAGATTTTTTTATGGACATTGGTTCCCATTTTATAGACTCCAGAACTTCCTCAAGTAAATAACATTTAGTTCATGCAGATCTCAATAAGACTCTCTCGCAGTTTAGTTTGATTACAGAATGAAATACATGTTAAAATCACGTTAAAATCATGTTAAAATTACGTGATGTCTGACCCTCGTTGATGATCTGTTTTGCAGCGATGGCGGACGACAGGTGGATCGGCTCCATGAAGATGCTGGCAGCGTCGGAACCGGAGATCATGGAAAACCTGGACTCTGAAGCCATGGAGAAACTGACACAGACAGACAGACAGACAGACAGACAGACAGACAGACAGACAGACAGACAGACAGACAGACAGACAGACAGACCAGACACACACACAGACACACAGACACACAGACACACGACACACAGACAGGTTGTTTAAAATCTTACCCTATTCACTGAAAGATGTCTCGCAATAATTCCCAGAGACATTTGAATGCTGCTTTACATGTTTACACAGCAGCTCAATCTTTCTTTCTGTTTGTTCCCCTTGGGGTAATAAAGGTTTATCTATCTATCTATCTATCTATCTATCTATCTATCTATCTATCTATCTATCTATCTATCTATCTATCTATCTATCTATCTATCTATCTATCTATCTATCTATGAGATGGATTAAACAGTAGTGTGGTGCGTTCAGGTGTTGTCCTACCTGGGTGAGGGGCAGCGCAGGTAGTGGGCCTGGATTCCCTGGACGCTGCTCCTGAGTCTGTGTCTCCATCGGGAACGGTCTGATCGCCCAACTCTCCGCTCTCATTGGTCGAAGCCATCACACAGCCTTCCTGCTCAGAAATAATGTTATTTTAAATGTGAAGTTATTATTATTATTATTATTTTTAAATGGGAAAGAACGACAAAATTATCATCGCAAGGCAAACAGAAAATTGGAGTGCCGTGGTTCACAAACATTTTTTGACAAGGTGTGGTACACGCACTGGGCTTAAATGTGAGGTTATATAGCAGTTGCTGTTTAAAAGTTTGTTAAAGAAACTTTTTTTGCTAAGAAAAAAAAATATATATATTTAAAAAAAGTAATCCAGTCTGTTTAATTTATCCAGAAGATGTGTGTTGGTTTACAATATGAATATATTCATGATCAGGTTTGAAAGTTGGATTGAACTTTAATCTATTTTATCTAGATCACAGTTTGAAGTTTAAAGAATTAACGTAGAAAGGAAGGATCAATGTTGGGTTGGCTACTTTGAAAGCAAACATTTACAAACTCCCGAAAGAGTTGACAGTGGAATAAGTTGAAGAAACTATAGAACAAAGCTTGCTTTGGGAGAAATAGAATTTGGTTTACTAAATCTAAGAAAAAACACTTCAAATTAAATTTAAGGGGGCGCCTTTAGCTCAGTTGGTAAGGCGTCCCCTCCCGGGCCGGCCCAGCAGCAGACCCGGGTTCGATTCCTACCGCGGTCATTCTCTGCATGTCACTCCCCTCTCTGCCCATTTCACCTCTGTCTCTCTGCACTATCAATAAAGCATAAAAATGCCCAAAATATCTTAAAAAAAATAAAAAAAAATAATTTAAAAAAGTTAGTCGGTCACATGCCAGCCACTTATGCCACTTAGTTTATTGCAGAATCTAAAATTGGAATTACATGAACAGTTTGGGATGCAATACGTCGATGACTCAAAATTCTAACGGAGATGTGTGAGCTGAAAATGAAATGACAGAATGAGTCAGAGTGTCAGATTGTAAAGGTTTGAGCTCTCAGGATTTAAAGGTGATGTATGATGTAGAAAATGCAGCATGACTTCATATCCTTACAATACATGGACATTTTTATCACTGCATAGTATCACTGCAATGATCGTGGATGTAAATAAAACCAAAGTTGAAGAATAAGCACATGATTTAGTCAAAGTTTTGATCCTATTTTGACCTGAAAGAGGCACTAAATAGAATAGAAGGTTCATCTCAGTCATTCCAATTCATTTTGAGGTGAGACATGAATTTTCTGAAGCTCATTTAGTCAGAATCCATTGCAGAATTGTTGAGATATTTCACTCTGGAGTAAAGCTAGTCTGGCTAAAAACATCGACACTAGCTCAGATCCAAAGTGAACTCTGTAACCAAACTGATTTAGGCTTTTTGGTGACATGTTTTCAGGAGTATACTAAAGCCTTTCTGGATAAATGTCAGATCCCAAACAAACTAACTGCATTCTAACGTGTACTGACAAAAAGCAAAAGCAAGAAATCAGTGTTAAGTTTGTTTAACAGCTTTGACTATTTAATATACAGACATAAAAGTGGTATGAAAAATAACTATTATGTCCCAAAATGTATTGAAATAAAAGCAAATAAATAACAAGTTACTTTAGCTGTCTGTTTTCTCAGGTTGTGTTGGTGCTGCTGAAAATCAGTGTGTGTGAAATGTGTGTGTGTGTGTGTGTGTGTCTGATATGCGAGCTATTTTTAAGCACGGACAGCTGCCTTAGAGGCCTGAGAGCTGGAAGGCCTCACAGTTCCACGCTTTAAAAAACACAAAACAAAACAAATTTTTTTTTTTTTTATCATAGGCGAGTAAGAAACTTATTCACCCACTCTGTGTGTGTGTGTGTGTGTGTGTGTGTGTGTGTGTGTGTGCTCTTACCTCTATGCTGCTGGTTATGGCTGTGCGTCACAGTGTCTGTCTGAAGGAGTGAAGCCTATGGGGCGTACAGACTGACAGTAAAGTTTGAGTCATTGCAGAGCCGGAGTCCCCCCGACACCCGACACCACAGCTGAAGTAACGGAGTATTTCTACTCTGGTAAAGTCACAGTACTGCAGTTACACACAGTTCACAGGTTCTGGTAGTTGAGGAGAGACAATGCAGGTTAATAGGGTAAACATTTTAACTCATACATATCATCATGAAACTTTGCAAGTTGATTATTGACATTTAAACTATTATGTTTTTGTATAAAAAAAAAACTCCTGCAGGTTTTGAGATTATTAATTAAGGTAATTTTATGGAAAAGTTTTGTCTGTTTAATGTCAGAAAACTATTTTTTTTTAAATTTTGTCCAAAATTTTTTACATTTCAGAAATTGGAACCAGATAACTTTGAACCCTTAAAAAAATTTGACAAAATTGTCACTGAAACATTTTTGTTGGACTAATCTGTTAACTCCAATGTGTTGGAAGGAGGCCTAAATTAATGATAGCTTTTATGACATATGTGGAGATTTTTTTTTCTGTGTGTGTTTGTGTGTATCAGTACAAGCTTTAGGCACGTACTGCAGCCTTTATTTTGTAAACAGGGGAGTCTTTTATTAATAATTATAATAAATAATCAGCCATTGAATATGTGATTTTTGGATTGGGTGAAGTTATAGCCCACTTTTTTTTTTCTTTAATTTGAATGTAAAATAACCAGGTCTGATTCACAGGGCTGCAGTTTCTATTCAAATAATAATAATAATATTGTATTTATTTACACATTAGCTGGTGGCTATCTGCAGTGTTAAGGTGCGAACACACTAGGCATTTTACACGCGTAAGATTTACGTGCGTAACGCGGCTAAAATGTTGCTTGATCATTTTGTGTCAAAAATGGTTGTACGCGCGTAGTCTACCTACCGATATTGTATTTCCCCTAATCAACCATGGCTGCGATAAGACCCAAGAGTAGACCCGACCCAATAGCGTGCATGTCCGCACAAAAACAAAAACAACACGGCCAACAACTTTGCCAAAAGACAAACTGAACAGCACAAATAGCCTAGCATTAAAACAGCATTGCATATTCACGGCAGCTACATAACAAACACAGTTACAGCAGCATCGGTGCACGGCGGCACAACATAAAGCCAAGTAGCCAACATTAACCTACCTGGCTGTAACAGGGGACCGTGGCTGGCGTATCAACACCGGTGCTTCGCTGTACTCGTTGTGAGTGTCCCCCGGACATAGCCCTCATGTTTGGGTTCATAATATGAGGCGCTAGCCGCCCGCACACAACAGGGTGAGTTAACTAATGCTATACGGCGCTAACTTGTTTTATCGGCTTAAGCACAGCCGCACATGTTTACTGAATTAACCAGGAAGTCCATTCTCCTGGTTTACTCTCCCCACGTCTTCTATTCCCGAGCTGCTGTCATACAGCACCGGCTCGGCTGCCTGCAATACATTTTCCTCCTCGGTGTCTCATCAGCCTGTGTACAGTACACTGTCCGTCTCTCTGCCTGTGACGTCGGGTCAAGCTCAACGCTGATTGGCCAACGCGGCTAATCGTCTCGCGTAGGAGCAACAAAAGTTCAATTTTTTGAACTTTTGTTGCTCCTACGCGCGTAATGTATACGCGCGTAAAATTTACGCACGTAAAATATACGCGGGTCATACGCGGCTAACGCGGCTAAAATGTTGCTTTAGCGCGAGTGACGCATTTACGCGACCTGTACGCGCGTAAACCAATGGTTCCCTATGGAAAAGGGGCGGGTTTCATACGCGTCTGTACGCGTGTAAAATGCCTAGTGTGTTCGCACCTTTAATACTACAGAAGCACTCCACCTGTATTTACCAACTTTTCCTTCTGAGCCTGAACGCATCATGTGTTTATCTCAAGTCAGCTGACCGTCCACAAGGCTATTTATGAGCTCAGAATGAGGCTAATTTAAGTCACACGGCCCAACACACACACACACACACACACACACACACACACACACACACACACACACACACACACACACACACACACACACACACACACACACACACACACACACACACACACACACAGTCACTCATTGTTATCTCACACGCAGAGAATGAAAATGAGATTAAAGGTCAATTGAAAATATTGAAGTGTCATTTTAATATATTTTTTCCATTAATTTCAAGTGGGATCTTTTAAATATTGACGAAAAGGTCTGCAAACTGGTATGTAAACAAAGGGAGCCCACCGTAGCTATAGCAACATGCCCGTTTACAGATCCTAGACCCTAGCATTCTGTAGAATCGCTGACTCCACCTTTAAAGGGTGTGCAATTTTACATTGAGGAAGAATAATCTAATATAGAATTTAAAATAAATCTTAAATACTTTAACCACATTGTACTCCTTAGACTCCCACACATTCACTTGTAACAGAGCATTTCTACAGTGGGCTAGTCGTACTTTTACTGCAGTAAATTCTCAATCCTTCCTCCACTGCTCATAGAAACACAATCAGACAGTGAATCATTGAATATAAATAGATTTTATTTTGTATTATACAAAAGTGCTTTGAGGACAAAAAACAAATCTTTACAAACCAAACACATAGAAGAAAAAAAAGCCACTTATTGTTATGAAGTTATTATTTGTCAAAATCGGAGGTTAAGGAGGAGATAATATTAAATAATACATTGGAGTTTAGTCCTAAATATCATATATTTTTATTTTTACTATAGATACATTAGTGCCGACAAGCATCGTGATTTTTACTCAATAACATTGTCTTCTTTGGTCACATTGTGGTGAATATTTATCTGTAAAGCAGCAAATATAATTTTTGCACAAAACAGAGTAAATTCAACATTTATTTCTTTAGATTGGGGGAAGCAGTTCTTGAGGTTTGAATATCATTCTTGGGATAAAAAAAATAATCGACATATCAGAGTATTTTTTCTTAAGAATATCAACCCAGCCACGTTAAAGCTGCCGTTTTGATTTTTATTGCATCTTTGTTTAGTTGCTATGTCACAATACAAAGGTGAAAAAGTCTTTGCATTAAAATAATTTAAAAAGTTTAAGAACACCTACATTTTTCCAGTTTTTATTGCAATTAACAGTTTGTCACAATGTGTTTCTGAAATTAAAACAATCTATCTATCTATCTATCTATACTATCTATCTATCTATCTATCTATCATATCCACATATAATAATCAATCTTCTACTTCCTGCAGGTCCATATTGTCCAAACAGTTTTTTTTACAGACATCACCAGATGGTTTGGAAGTCTTCAACTAAAGTGGGGACGCCTGGACCAACTGTTTGCATCAACTGTCAAGGCTTCATTTACTTCCATTGCTGCAGAAAAGCCGAAAGTTGTCTTTAAACCATTCTTTTCGACATTTTCGTTATTTTGACATTTTTGGTAACCAACATTACATTTTTTTAAACTCTCTGGCAAGTTTACCGTTGTTCCATTTCAGCTAATTCACTGGACTTGAACTGCTTGAATTTGAATAAAAACTGGAATAATAAATAGGGCTATTTTAAACTTATTGGTAGTGTAGAAACAGTGGCACAGTGGCTGAGACTTCAAAACAACTTAATATGAATATATATATAAAAAAGAAAGAGGCACATACAGGCACATAAATCATTTACAGATCAACAGCAGGACAACACCTATAACAATATACTGACGGCATAAACACAACGGCTTTGATTGAGAGAGGACACACCATCAGCCTACAATGACAAGTGGTTCATACGTAGTATTTCAGCTCAGGCTCAGTACTGCCATTATCAATCCCTGAAAAGCCCCTCACATCACATAATACAGATACACACACGATGGACAGCCACTGGAGGTAAATCATACGGAGCTCCGGAGAAAAAATTAATAACACCCAGGCCACATTTGACTACATTACGCGATTGAAATGCTATTGTGTGTGTGTGCGAAATACAGTTCGTTCCCATGTGTTAATTCATTTGTGTTCGAGAGCTTGGACCCGATTATAAAAGCTTAATATATATATATATATATATACAGCACCGGAAAAAAATTAAGAGACCAGTCTGGATTTTTCTTAAATCTTCATCTCTACATTACTTAATGTAAATGCTCTTAATGACAACAAATGTATTGGAATTTGGTAGAAATGTTGTCAGGAGTTTATAGAATAAAACCAAAATGTTCATTCTACTCAAAAATATGCCTATAAATAGTAAAACGAGAGACACTGAACATTTGGAGTGGTCTCTTAATTTTTGCTGTATATATATATTTATGTAGTGATGAGGTTTTTAAAAGGAACACAGTGAAATAAAAATCTCTTAGAATAAAAATCATAGCGATGAGGTAATGTAATTATATGGACTATGTCAGATTAATATAATGGCAATATGACCACGGTGAAGCAAAGAAAACTTTGATTTAGTAGCGTTCATAAACACAGGCTTTTCCCATCTGCCTGCCTTAAATTGTTCTAGTCTCAGTTGGCGGGGATTCAGACCCGAGCAAAGGCATTAAAAAAAACTATATAAAAATTGCATTCTTTTCACTGATGGTCTCGTTTGCTGTTACAGTTAATTTATGATCATCAGAGGAAAAATTGAGACGTTTCACGAACATTTTAAAGTTCTTTGCAGTCACTTTAAATACTTAAGGAAATTCATATATTTTTACATTTTAAAAATAAAGCTTTCTGTCCGATTTTTGAATTCCAAGTGTTTTCGTAATCCAAAATAAACCAAAGCTCTACCTGAGGTCCAAAGCATTTCTATTACACACAAATATAGTAAGTTATAGTTTAAGATTTTTAAAAAGAAGACTAAAATGAACAATTAAATATATATATATTTTACTGTATATTATAGTAGGGGTCTGCTTCTTCCTATAACTCACCTAGAACCAAGATCTGTGAATGACATGTGAAATGTATTAAATATTTTAAATCCTCTGTAAACCCAAATCCTTCTAACTATGTAATGTGTGGAGTTAGTTTCATGATAGTAAAGCATCTATCTTCTGCTGTCTGTCTGTCTGTCTGTCTGTCTGTCTGTCTGTCTGTCTGTCTGTCTGTCTTTGTCTGTCTGTCTGTCTATCCTTCTAACTATGTAATGTGTGGAGTTAGTTTCTGATAGTAAAGCTCTATCTGTCTGTCTGTCTGTCTATCCTTTAACTATGTAATGTGTGGAGTTAGTTTCATGATAGTAAATCATCTGAAAAGAGTTAAAAGAGTTTTTTTTTTGTTATACTATTTTAGACCAAGTTTCCAGAGGCTTTTAAACAGTGCTTGTGAATCCAGTGATATCTACAGATGTCCAGCAACGGCTAACGCTTTCCTGAGAGGGTGACAGTTACGTTCTGATTATCTCCGACGTCTTGGAGATGACATAATACGTATTGAATCAATGCATAAAAACAGACACAGCTGCTTCACATGTACATTAATATTCCTCTCATGTTCAGAACATTCAAATATATTTCTTAATGAGTGGGAACATGTACGTACCATCGCATGAATCATAATGTAATAATTGAAGTGGAAGAGAGCTGGAACACGGTGATATTAACAGCATATAAAAACACACAGAATTATATATTTGAGTTTGTGGATGAGGCTAATACCTGGAATATGAACACATGTAAACAATCAGAGAAATTAGAATCCAGCGCAAAATCTTTTCCTTCAGAGCCGACCAGGTTTGGGAGAAGCAGCATAATGTGTTTATGAGATAAATGATATAATGTGAGAATCTTAAACCCGTCTGCAAGTCCAGCTTATTCTGGACGCCGTGCCTCTTGCTTTAAAACAGCTTTTAGGGCGAGACACTACAGACAAAAACAGTTTTTTTTTCAAGCAATGGTAAATTTTGAGATTTTTGTCTATTTAGCTTCCATAACATGACTTCTTTATATAGTATAAATAAAAGGTACATTTTTACATATTTATGCAAAAATTACATGTAATACGTGCAGTGTCTCGCCTTTTATTAATATATTCTCTCTGCAGCTTTACCAACAGCTGGTTTGGTCCGTAAAGTTGAACAAAGACAGAAACAGAAAGAGGTGAAGGTCAGAAGAGAAACGTGCCGGTCGCCGGAACAAAACAACGTTGTGTTTTGCACCAAAATCGTTGATTCATAAAGTCTGCATTGTTCAGCTTGTTTTCAGTGCGAGGAATCGGGCTGGGCTTTCTGCCTGTTCAGGTCCTTCTCTGTCAAACAGAACGAGAGCATTGTCAGCTGTCATTTCAGCAGTTTTTCTTAGAATTTTTATTTCCGTGTGTTTTAATTTTTTTTTTTAATTTCTGCTCAGCCTTTGTTATCCACAGTGAGAAGCTCTCCGCTGTCTTTGGGCCGGTTCATAGCATTGATCCTGGCCTGGTATTCAGCTAACTTCTTCTTCTTCTCTTCCTCTTTTCCCGCGGTCAAACCAACCTTAGGAAGATGTGGGAACTCGTGGCAGTACGCTGGCGGCGGCGGCAGGCTCGGCACCAAATGCACCTCTCCGCTCTCGTTCATCAGCTGGACGCAGGTGTAGAAATCCTGTGGCGATCGCACTGCTGCTGCTGCTGCTGCTGCTGGGGGGACGTTTGGGCCGGTGGCGGGATGTCCCATTATGCTGTACTCCGCCCCGGGCAAAGACACGATCTCAGGCTGAGCTGTGAAGGCTTCGGGAGGAGAGGAGCAATACGGAGACAAACTCTGCACATTTGAGGTGGTGTTTTGGGCTGTGAAGTGGTGGTGTGCGGCCCCAGACGTTGGGACAGTAAAGGTCTCTTTCTCTCTGTCCGTAGGGTCCGTAGGGGCGCTGCAAACATTCTGCGTGGTGAGGTAAACGTCCTCCGAGTTCACATGGTCCCAAACCTCCTCGATGTAACACGGAGGACTGTAGCTGTGGAAGTTACTGAAGTGACGGTTGATTTCGTCCAAGTTTCCTTTCTAAAGGACGGAGTGGGAGTGGGAGTGGAGTGGGGGGGGGAGGAGAGACAGAGCAGAAAGGTGTTAACAAATAGATAGGTAGAAAATAAGACGGAAGGGAGGTCAAGGAATTAAATGACGCATTTAAGACTTTATTATGTGAAATATCAACTAATATTTATTTAGAATGCTGATAACCACAGCTAAGAAAAACATCACTAGACATTGGCTGCACCCTGACAGTCCCACAGTAGAAGAATGGACAGACACGATCATTGACATATTTTCAATTGGAGAAAAAAAAATCACCTTTTCATCTTATTTACAAATGGATTAATTCACTAAGATAAGGTTAATGTAACTCATTCATGAAAAAGACAGAGCCAGGATCTACACAAAATAACACCGTCAAGTAAACATTCTGAAGTGTGCTTCTCTTGCTTTAATACAGCATATAGCTTCTGTACAGAGTATTTTAAATCACTTAGCTGTTCGTACTACTTATTTTCATACTTTTATACAATTTTTCATTTTCTTGTTATAATGCTATTTTATTTATATATATATATAATTGTTTTTATTGAAGAAGGTGAATCAGGGAGAGTCGCACAAAGTCACAATGTACCTGTGCAAATGGCAATAAATATATTCCAAAGATTGGAAGAAAGGGGGAACAATGAATGGTTACCTTCAGGAGCAGCGGGTCAATGCCGATGATCCTCGGCTTTGGAATGGGCGGCAGGAAGAAGCTTTTTATTCTGAAAGGGCAAAACACAACACATAACACATCCATACAGTTTATTTAATAATTATCCAAAGTATTGCTACAGCTGCAGTGTGAATTATGCTGCTTCTCTCTGTAAAAGAAACGTCTATTTTTGTCATTTTAGAATGAAATACATACTGGAAGGAAACCAGGGACTGCCCGTGGCGGCCCTCTTGTTAATGGTCAGATTTATGATACGTTTTGTTCTTAAAAACACGCAGAAAATGATTTAAACTCTGGCTTTATCCAACATCTAGATTTTTGGTTTTTAAAGAGATGCAAGTTTACACATAATTAGTAAGATAATGCCAAATTTGCATATTAATTGAAACATTTAAAAATAATTGTAATACAACAAATAATTGCTTTAATGTCAGGAACCAACAGGCAAAGTTTCATGATGATATTTATGAGTTAAACATGTTTCTTCCCTATTCACCTGCAGTGTCTCTGTGAATATCTCACCTCTTGCTTTGTGGAACGACCCCGAACGCGATCACTAGCAGAGCCACGACTCCAACGCCCGACACCAGGATCATTACTAGTTGTTTACCTGCGCGCACACACACACACACACACACACACACACACACACACACACACACACACACACACACACACACACACACACACACACACACACACATCATACAACACGCACACGCACACACATCATACAACACACACACACACATCATACAACACACAGAACATACGCACACACACACACACACACATCATACAACACACAGAACACACACAAACACACACACACACACACGCGCACACACACACGCACACACAGAACACACAGAACACACACAAACACACACACACACACGCACGCACATGCACACACACACACACACACAAACACACAAACACACACACATAAATTAGGTCATCATTCATCATTGTGTCATGCCTGTAGCCATGGAGACTCTCTGTGTTGGTCAGGTCTTACCTACTCTACCTGCCGGGGGCTTTGTTAGGATGTCCATAGACAGATCCTCGCTCCATCGGCTCCACAGACCGTAGTTATGAGACCGACAGCGAACACGAACAACGTATTCTCCGACCGGCAGGCCCAGGAGCTCAACGTGCGGCTCACGCAAGGGCTGCTTCACCTGCAACACAAAACACACACGTCACATTACAGATTTCATTTCATTTCATTTTTTATTTTATTTCAGACATATCAAAAACAATACAAAACTAAATGAAAAGCATAAAAATACAATAAACAATTTATGTTTAAATGTCTTCACAAAAAGAAAAAAAAAAGAAAACAAATGTTGAAGATTCTTGTTCATATTACAGCTCCGGAAAAAATTAAGAGACCACTGCAAATGTTCAGTGTCTCTCGTTTTACTATTTATATAGGCAAATGTTTGAGTAGAATGAACATTTTGGTCTTATAATATAAACTACTGACAACATTTCTACCAAATTCCAATAAATTTTTTGTCATTAAGAGCATTTCCATTAAGTTATGTAGCGATGAAGATTTAAGAAAAATCCAGACTGGTATTTTTTTCCGGAGCTGTATATATTTATATTAGGCCAAGGAGCAAACGTCTCACTTTGGTTTATTAAGTGGAAATGTATTATTGACAATTTTTTTTCCTCTGCAACATTTCAGAGCAAACGTACAAATATCTCTCCACAAATTGAAGCTATTTACTGTGAAATGAACCCGTTCAAAACCAAATTATGACATGTTCGAAACGCATTTTTGGCATAGATAGTTTTTTTGCCCAATAAAATAAATGAAAAGCTTCTTTAAGTGTTTGTTTTCGTTATTTTGCAGCTTAATGCCATTATTTTTTAAATTTTTAGAATTCTTTATATCAGAATTACTAAATATGAACTCATTCTGAGGGAGGGGGCCAGAAAATGCTGTTTACATGGTTACTGTATGTCCAAGTTGGAATCTGATCTTAACCGGGTTAATATAGAGTTTAGCTGTGCATGGAAACGTGGTCATTATATATGTTCATAAGTATCCAAAAACATAGTAAATACTGGACTTCTTCCCACTCCTTTTCAAACATGTTGGTACCTTTATCAAGTGTTTGTCATTCATGTATGTAGTTATGCTTTCTATTTTGTGCAACATCATTATTTTCTGTTTGATAATTTCTGTTTTCTTTTCCGTGTTAAATTTTTAATTTCGATGTATTGATGCGATGTCATACCTTCCAGTTATCGGGCTCAGTGACCTTCCTGTACTGCAGCTCATAGACTAGAGTGATCCAGCCGTACTGCAGGTCTGAAGGCACCGGATACGTCCACCAGAGCTGCGCGTTGTGACTCATCTCATGTCCACCCGCGTCTGTCAGCTCATAGCTCAAGTTCACCGGAGCTTCGGTTTGAACTGTGGACGAAACAAACGCACACAACGCGAAACTCAAAGTGGTTCTCAAAAAAAAAAAAGTTGTAGCTACAAGTATGTACACACAAGACACAGAAGTAGACACACACACGCACACACACACACACACACACACACAGACACACACACACACGCACACACACACACGAGAAACTGCACTGTGTCCTTGCTTTTGTGTTTATTTGTGTGTCAGGTGTTGCTCTCTTCACTTGTGTGTTTACCGTATATTCTACATTTTCTTCTTCTATATCACATTGTTGAGAGGAGCCAGGGACTTAAGAATTTCATTGCCAAAGACTTGCTGCTGGAATTGTTAAAGTGCATATGACAAATAAACCATCTTGAATCTTGAAAAGAAAAGGCTTCTATGTTTTTTATTGGTTCTTCTGGGTTAAAAACTAAATGCTCTGGAACTAATCAATGTTCACAGTTTAAGAGTGATTATTTATAAGTCTATAACAGTCGAATATATAAAACATTTTAAAATAATTTTTCTGTTTTAAAAAGGGGTTCACTCCACTTCAAACAAGTCAAATAACATAAAAGCTGAAATGTTCCATTCCTCAAACACACCAGAACACGTAGGAAGGGTTTTAATGCTCTGAGGTAAACTTTCAGCTGTTTTCACTCCTCTGGAAGATCTTTTATAAATGTACATGAATTATCTAGTCGACACAGTAACCATGATGGCCCTTAAGTGAAATATGCATGGATGAGTATTCATCATCTTACTTTTAGTTGGTTTTAAATGATTAATTCACACATGTATTGAATCCTAAACATTCAGACAAGCGTAACCATGCTCGTTATCATGAGATCACGTCTTGTTTTATTCAAGCAACAAGAATAAAAACTAAATTATTTAAAATGTCATTCATTTTTCATTTCATCCATGTTTACATATCAAATTCAAACTGTAAAGGATTCGAATGCACAACCGTTTGCTTTACTATTCTTTTCACTCCACACAGTTTAACTATAGTGCAGAAAAAACATATTTTTCACGTCATCTGCACGAATGTTACACAAACAAATTTTTTATGTGGGAGTTAGTCAATTATTAGTCAAGTTAATTTGACTAACTAAACTGACTAGATACAGGCTGGATAAAGTGGCCAAACAAATAGTCAATTAATCAATTAGTTATTAATTAAATTACCCTCCGAAAATCCTATATCAAATTACTTAAGTCTTAATCAGCTTGTTTCCAGCTTGTGAGTGATTTCTGACAGCTTTCTTCTGTTTTATTTGATTGATTTTAATAAAAAACGATTTTTGAATTCTCAAATCGATAGATAAGATACATAATAATTAGCTGCATCCTCATCTATCTTCTTTCATATTTACATGTGACTAATGTGTTCGTCACCACTATAAGTGTGTGTGTGTGTGTGTGTGTGTGGTGTGTGTGTGTGTGTGTGTGTGTGTGTGTGTGTGTGTGTGTGTGTGTGTGTGTGTGTGTCTTGTACTGTGCGCTGCAGGTGGAGGCAGCGATAACAGCAATGTCCCCGACATCTGAGACCAACAAAAGGATCACGGCATGCAGTCACATGGACACACACACAACACACACACACACACACACACACACACACACACACACACACACACCACACACACACACACACACACACACACACACACACACACACACCACACACACACACACACACACACACACACACACACACACACACACACACACACACACACACACACACACACACACACACAACACACACACTAATAACAGACGTTCAGCCTTGAATAAAACCTGAATAACAGCACCATGCATTCATCTTTTGAATTGAGAAAAACAGCCTCTTCAGTAAATCAACGCTGCTAAGAAACGAAGAATTACATAATTTACAGGCCAGGAATGCTGCAGAAATGTACATTACACCATTTACCTATTGTCGCGTGGCTGCTCTAGAATGTGTGTTGTTGTGACAGACAGTGATGAGAAATGAAAAGATGTCAAGTTTTGATTCAATTCCTCTTCAAATGAAGGATTATCTTCTTTGTTTTAATTAAGTGTTGAATTACATTAACATCAATCTAAGGAAAATTGCAAAGGGGAATGGCAGTTGACAATACAGCAGTCTAGAATCTTTCACTTTATAATTTGTTGAAGTATTTTGACATATACAGTATATATGAATATACATGTATGTCTTTATCATATGTTTGCAATTGCCTTTGGGTGTTCTAAGTGCTTTTGGTTATCTTAAGTCGTATCAGAGTAGATGACTGTTTTCTTAAGTTTACCACTGCTAAGAAATATCCTATACAGACCTGTTTCACATATGATTTAACCAGAAACACTGAACTTTTAGTGTTGAACTTTTTTTTATCTGTCTTGTGTTTAAATGTTTGCAAGCTGCTGTTGTAAAAAAATATATATATAATATAATTTTGCACCAAATTTCTGTATATCAAAATATGCACACAAGCCAACCTTTGACTTTATTACCTGTTCGCAGACATTGATAAACTAAAAATGGCTTTTAAACCCTATTTTAAATTCAACGATCCACACATGTGGTTTCTATATATCCCGCTCAAGCTTTTAAAAACTACATTATTAAGCTTAGCATCACTCACCGATATCTGCCACGTCCAGGCAGTGCTGCTGGGAAGTGTAGTTCTTTTGGGCAGTGATGGCCGTCACGTTCATGCAGTAGAACTTCCATATGGACGTGTGGCTGCTGTCGAAGTGGCAGCTGTTTGGGCCCGCGCTCGTGTAGTCCGGACACTCCTGTTTAGGCCCTTTACTGAGAAGAAAAGAACATAAATGATTGATTGATACATTCATTTTATTTATCTGACAAACCAATATCCGTAAATAAATTATTTTATTTTGAAAATTAAAATTAAGAGAGCGTGTTGCAGCAGTTAAGCTATGCATCATATGATAGTGTATCTTAGAAAAAGGATTAATTCTATAACTAAACATCTCATAAATAAAATAAAACTATTTAATGGAAGAGTTTTGGGGCCAAGGGAGTTGTTAAAGATGGCATCATCCACCACTGCCTCAAGTCTTTCCACAATATCAAGTGATGAGGTGAAGATGTATTTAGTTATTTATTCTATAGCACTATATATAAAAACACGTAAGGACGTTAAGTTAGTCCATTCTGTGCTACTGACACATGGCGGTGCAACATTGTGCCTCACCCCCATACGTAAAATAAATAATTCCAGTCATTTCCAGAATACTGTTTCTGAAAAAACAATCAAATACTGAAATATTCCACACACTGCACCTTAAATAGGATTCGTAGTGGTGTCAAAATCTACTTTAAAATATACATTATCCCACATTAATAATAATCAAATTATCACACAGGCACACACACAGATCAGGGACCAGATAGATAATATTTTATTGCAGTAGTTTGCATTGCAGTCATATCTTTGAATGTAACCCATCGACCTGTTAATATATTCCAATTTTTTTTTTTCAAACACATACTGTACAGTAATCCTGGATTGATATTCGTAGATGCAAACGCCAGAAGTGGAAAGAGTACAAAAATATTCTACTCAAGTAAAATGTAGCGAAGTACAATACTTCACACTAAACATACTCAAAGTAAAAGTAAAAGTATGGGTTTTAAAAATCACTTAAAAAATTACAAGTACAGGAAAAAACTACTCAATTACAGGAACGCGAGTAAATGTAATTCGCTAGTTTACACCCCTGGCAAACACACAAGGCCAAAGTCAAAGGGTCAAAGTTAAAATCCGATCTTTCCTGATTCCTGTGTTGGCGCGTGACATCGGCCTGATTTCATAGTGACTCTGACATATTGACATCCTAAAGTAGGAGACCCACATATCACACTACATTTAAATACACAACCAGTAGGACCCAGAAACTACCAAAGTTAACTTTTGCTAAACTAAAATAGAAATACTAAGTCAAATATATAAGTTCCCCGTTTCAAAATCTTATCAAAATATTGTCCAATTTAATTATTTCTAATGGATCACAGAGATTTGACAATGAGAAACTTCTGCATAATCATAAACAGCAAACAAGACCATCAGTGCAAAAATGCTATTTTTATATAGTTTTTCTTAGTGCCTTTGTCATGGGTATACTAACGCTCACCCAGGAACAACAGATGGCGTAGAAAAAACACTACCGCTTTTGTCCAAAGGGGATGCAAGAATTAACACACTCTGAAAGTTCCTCGGAGCACCTTTAAGTCCAGTATTTGGGTGAAGTATGAATGCATGTATGTTGAGTACTCACTCTTTGGAGTAGCTGAGGTGTATGTGACCTGCTCTCCGTCTGACAGGTTGTCCAGCGGATGCCACCAGCAGCTGAAGTCCTCCATGTTGGGAGAGCGGCAGAAATAGATGAGAGGCCTCGTCGTTGTGGCAACTTCCTCTGTGAATGAATGAATGAAAAAACTATTTAATAAATAAATAAAATCACAAAGTCGACAGGTGAGACTCTTTTTACTGCTCTGCCCTTGTCGGCCATCTTTTGTTATTTCACATATGTTTGAGTGAAAACTAACGTATCTTTAGATGTATAACAGTTTCTCTTTTTTTAGTAGTGGGAAAATTCACAGATTTTGACAAAAAAGCGATTTTGTCGACAAGTATTCTCCAGAATCACTAACTCCACATTTAAGCTAAATAAACTATTTGAAAACCCAACTTTTTTTTTTTTATTTTTTAAAGATATTTTTGGGCATTTTTATGCTTTATTGATAGTGCAGAGAGACAGAGGTGAAATGGGGCAGAGAGGGGAGTGACATGCAGAGAACGACCGCGGGTGGGAATCGAACCCGGGTCTGCTGCTGGGCCTGGCCCGGGAGGGGGACGCCTTACCAACTGAGCTAAAGGCGCCCCCTATTTGAACCCACTTTTAAAAAAAAAACACACACAAAGAGACGCAAAACACAGTATATGATGTACCTCATGTAAGAGTAAAAGTCCTGGGGCTAGAGCAGGCAGCGAGACATCATGTGGCGTCTACAGATCTGTGCAGTAATCCATCAGAGAATGCATGTAGCGGGGGGGTAAACAAAGGCCCGCTGTGTGCTGTAAGGAGCTCAGTGCACAGCGCCAAAGGGACTTTCTGATCAACAACAACCTCCACTTCTCAGAAATACACAAAGAAAAAATTACCGTGCTGGGTTCCAACAGATTAAACCGTAACTGATTGCTCTACCGCCGTCTGTAACTGCTTGCTCATATTAGACGGGGAATTAACTTTTTTTTTTTAAAGAACACAAACAAAGAACAACTGTCTCCGGGCTCAAAAATCAAGATTCAATTATGTGGAGGCCCCTGGAACCGTGAAATATTGTTGTAGAAATATTCCCAAATGTGGGGGGCGCCTTTAGCTCAGTTGGTAAGGCGTCCCCCCCCGGGCCGGTCCCAGCAGCAGACCCGGGTTCGATTCCGCCCGCGGTCGTTCTCTGCATGTCACTCCCCTCTCTGCCCCATTTCACCACTGTCTCTCTGCACTAAATAAAGCATAAAAATGCCCCCAAAAAAATAAAAAAAAAAAAAAAAAAGAAAGCACACAAACATACAATTTTGGAAATGTTTTCATTTTTTTCTGCATTAATAAATCAGTACACGGCAACACTAAGGGACGTTCTTGCAAGTGGAAACGGTGGCTCTCTCACGGCATTATCCAGATCATCATATCCTGATCCAAAGTGGAGCTGATAGGATCTCCAAAGCTGCACATCTGGAAACCATCGTGAATAAGAAGCTATAGCATATCTAATTTCCTGTGAGCTTAGACATAAATCTATGTAGGTTTTTTTTTAATCTCTTTCTAGGTCACATGGTCGGAACCCAGTCGTCCCTATAGAAAGCCTTTGACTCCGACACAATTTTATGCCAAAATAATTTGTTATTTATTTATTTACTGGTTTATTTCAGGGACATTGCACACTAATCAACAGTCAAACTGTATGTGAGCCAGAGTTAGCCTAAGAGGCTAGTTTACATCCGTTGTCCCCTACCAGATATTCAAAAGGCAAACCTAAAATTACAGAAAAAATTGCATGTATGAACAAAGATTCAAAAACAACCATAGCCGACTCAAAATAATACAGTACAACATAGTAAGAACGAATTGACAGACAATGGCAAACAAACAATAAAATAAGCAGACAAGAAAACACAGCGTACATTAAACATTATAGGAAAGTGCACAAAACAGTAGATTAGAGCAGGACAAACACACCTACAATAAAGCACATAAACAGCAGCATAATGACCTAATAAAGACATGTATTATGAAGATTGTCATTGTTTAAAACCTAGAATCAGCTCAGGACTGGCCGTCTTATCTGTAGCTAGTGAGCATATCTCTCATGACCATGGCCCCGGAACTAAAAAGTGTTGTCTGCAATTTACAGAAGGTCGTCAACTCGGTCCTAAAACATGGATGTCTAGGGGGCGCTCTTGGTTAGAATCCAGCCCGGGTCGTTCTCTGCATGTCATTCCCCTCTCCACCCAAATTCATCTCTCTGCACTATAAAAAAAGCTTGGAAAATGTCAAAAAATTACCTTTAAATAAAAAATAAAAAAACATTGATGTGGAAGAGAACAGGACGCCACAAAGTATATTGTCTTCAGCACACACTCTGTGCCATCTCTCAAGGAGCCAAGCGTAGCAATGTGTTGGTTCTGAGCAAAGTGAACAGTAACAACTTCAGTGTCTACAGAGATAAGACTTTTAACAGCTGAGCTCATAGTGTCGTTTAGGATACAAAGCCGAACTATGGCCTCACACACAGATACATAAGACAAGCAAAAGGTGGAATATTAATGATCAAAGCCATAATATGATATCAAAGTTGGGTGTCTCAATAAGCTTTGACAAACATGATGCCATTGGAGTGAAACATTAAACACAGACAGACAGACAGACAGACAGACAGACAGAGAGAGAGAGAGAGAGAGAGACAGAGACAGAGAGAGAGACGGAGATAGTTTTAGTTTAGCGTTTTAATGTAGAGTTATCATTACTGACGTTAGGCTGACTATCTGACCCCCTGTCTACTTACTCGCTCGTCTCTCCCGTTGTCTGCATTGCCCAAGCCAAGCAAGGTCAACTGACTTTGGTGGAGCAGCTTTTAATTGATAAATAAATATTGTTTCTAAACACAATTAATTTGTTTTGCGAGATATGCGTCAGTACAGTAAGGCAAGGCAAGTTTATTTATGTGACACAATTCAGACACAAGGCCATTCAAAGTAAGCTTTGACAAACATGATGCCATTGGAGTGAAATATTAAACACACACAGAGAGAGAGAGAGAGAGAGAGAGAGAGAGAGAGAGAGAGAGAGAGAGAGAGAGAGAGAGGAGAGAGAGAGAGAGAGAGAGAGAGAGAGAGAGAGAGAGAGAGAGACCATTCAAAGTGCTTCAGTAGTTTACACCCAGGACTTAACTGTGCCGTATCCTCCCAGAACAGGATGCAGCACCTCTTAAGTTGGGACCGCAAACTATTTAATTGGATCTGGCACTTCATGTGTCAATATGAAAATCTATAAATATTCTATATATTTTCCGCGGCGCACCCCGGGAGTTAACCGCAGCACCGTGATATATTGAGTGATAACCGCGGGGAGTAAGAGTCTTTACCGTCATAGCCCTACGTCAGCGCTTCATTTTGATTCTCTCGACACATTGATGTCCAAACGTCCATCAATTAAAATGTCCCAAACAGGGCTGAAAAAAGGCATGTTTTTTTTCTTTTAATGGTTTATTAGTCAGTTTGGAGAGGCAGAGATGAAATGGGGCAGAGAGGGGAATGACATGCAGAGAACAACCCGGGTCTGCTGTGAAGAGGACTGAGCCTTATTGGGCGGGCGCTCTAACCACTACACCATTCGCACCCCAGCGACACAGGGCATGAGTGAGAAACTGTAGATATGAACAGAATTCACAAGGTTATTCTAGTTTTAATAGGATAAAATCAGCTGGATATTTCCCCTGCTGAGGAATCAATGAGCTGCCGACACGTCAAGCTGAGCGGAAATAAAATCGCCCGACACCTTGGGATGTTGCCGACAGAAAACCACTCGTTCCAAGAATTTAGAAAATAAGCACAAGGCGAACCTATAGGCCTCAGTTATAGACACAGATTACTTTGTGGGGTCAAGATTTATGATAGTTCCACGTTGCAAAGTGACTCAAACAATCAGATAAGTGTAGTGGAGTAGAAGTATGCAGTAGGATTTTTGTGTACCCATCAGCGACCAACGGAAATAATCAATTTGTTTTGTTTACTGTGTTATTTTCCACTACTGATAAACACATAATGTCTTGTTTTATTAAGCTATAGTGCGTATCTTTTTCATATAAATAAATGCTGGTTACATTCAAGCCGTCGCCAAATGATTTGACACAAAGTTGATTAGGCCCTATCAGCTCCACAAAACTCTCTCTGTATTTCTCAGTATGGCAGCGTTTACAAACTGGTGTCACCCCCCCCGACACTGGTGCAGGAGCTCAGAAAAATCCCAAGAAGAGCCCAAGAAATGTTTCAGTTGTTGATTCTACTGCTAAGGAAAAACCTGGACGTACAGCAGAAAGTATAAAAATACATGTGCCATCTCTGAAGTCTTTACCTCATGTAGCTGCATCAACAGTGTTGTTGTTATTATTACTCAAAAGTCCTCATGGGGTGACAGAATTTACGCACTATAGCTTTAATATATAAAGAAATATTTCCCTTCTGTGACTCACCGTGGCTGGGTCTCTCTCTGTAAGCGACGGCCTTGTCCACTGTCCGGCTGCAGCAGACCGGAGACAGCAAACACAGCAGCAGCAGCAGCAGCATTCTGCCGCCTCTATGAAAACCTGTCAACACACACAGACAGACAAACAGACAGACAGACAGACAGACAGACAGACAGACAGACAGACAGACAGACAGACAGACAGACAGACAGACAGACAGACAGACATGAACACACAAGGTCATGAACTGAAAAGAAATGTTGTTGTTCTGTAACATGTGCAATGACAAATAAAGTTGATTCTGATTCTGATTTAGCAAACTTGTAGATTTGAAAAAAGCATCACAGATGTACAACGCATTCCATAATATGTTACCAGACTGTACCCAGAGTCTGTTTCAGATTAGAAACTAACTAAGTCAAGCATAGAATATATTGGCCATTTCACGAATGATTAGCCTAGTCTGGCTAATGAATTGAATGAGATGTCCATTGAAAGTACAATTTAGCCAGAACTAGGTTTAATCCATGTCTGCGAAACCGCCCTATATGTCTCATTCTACAAATGTAACTTCCATTTCCTTCAAAACTAAGTATATAATAGATTAGATATTAATTTGAGTTTACTTGTAGGACTTTCTCCCACTCTAGTCCCAGGGTTTTAGTACAATATTAAATTAAAGGCATTTGTGACTGTGTGTGGACGCTGAATACTTGTAAATTATAGTTTAATAAATTACTTATTGTTCATTCATGTCTCCTCAGGTATGATGGCGATAATAACAGCTTGAGGTCAGAGGTTATGTCTGCAGAAAGCTCATTACTCTAATCAGCTTAAACCAAAGACCACACGAGTCTAGACCGTCACGTCAACACCAAGTTTAGTAGGCTAGTAATTCTGCTTTTCTGCTGTTTATTAACACTGGTTTTTTTTTCAGCGCACAACTCACAGTACAGACAGGTAGCGGATCACGAGGAGATATTCACTGATTTTGATAAAAAAGTGATTTTGAGAACAAGTATTCTCCAGAATCACTGACTCCACCCTTAACCTACTATCAAACTTTAGTGCTATTCCTGCTTCTTTTCCTGGAGTGAAGGATTGAGTTGTGGCAGATGCTCAAGTGCAAAACCAGAGAATAATAAAAAAGTAGAAAAAAAATATTGTTATGTAAACATCCAGATAGTGAGCTGTCTGTAATGACATCACATGGGAGCCGGGGGGTTTTAACGTCGGCTCTCATAAGCGAAGGAAGGACAGAGAAGACGTGGAAACAGCGGCATTAAGACCACAATCACTCAGAATAATCCCAGGATTACACACAGAGCACAGACCCCTGCTGCCTTTATCTGGACTCAGGCCACACGGCAGGTCAAACCACCCGATGTGATCATAAGCACGAAAAGAGAAAAAAAACACAATTCAACTTGACTGATTTTAGCTAATGGTGGTTTGTAATACGTAAGGGACGGCATACATACAGTATGAGCAAAACAATAGCCAGGCATCTGTTTGTTTAATTTGAGCTCTAATTATATATATAAGCTATATAAGACAATAAGCTTGAGCAGTGCATGCTTTTACATTTTTTTTTTTGCTGTGTTTATTTAGATTTTCTCAAAAACAGGAATAAAATTGGCCCAGGGTTTTTACAAAGAAAGCGTGGCTCATATCCAATAAATAAATAAATGAATGTGTAGACTGCAAAACTAATCACACATTTTTCTGATAAAAATAAGAGAAATAGTTATAAATTCTGACATTTTAAGCCGAAAAAAAAGTATTAAAATCGTACTTATATAAACGATAATTATGTTTGTTTCTGTGGACTAACATTTTGGAAACTAAATTTGTTTTGGGGAAAAGTCCAAAAACAGACTGGAGAATAATTGGACTCTATCCAAAAACCAGCAGCAGTGGCGTGCAGTAAATATCATTGACCTTTCTTATGGTTTTTGGTGTTTTGTTGTTTCTGGAATGAGATCACATGGAGTGTTAGTTGTGAATGAAGAGATGCTCCTTGGGCTTCCACACTCTTCAGCAGCTAATAAAAGCCTTCCCGTCTCTCACTAGCCATCTGACCTGAGGGCCTTTTGTTTTATTAAATTAGCTTTGCATGTGACTCTTCAAACCAAGACAAAGTCACAGTGTAAGGTCTGACACAGCTCTGGGGAAGTCCAATGCTGCAAGATATATAAAAAGCCCTTTGATGCAGCTCAGATATAGATTAAAAAAATGGATTTAGACTTTTCACACTTAAGAACTGCTCGGTTCATTCATGACTTTATATCGATGCCTTTGAGCTGGCTTTCAATACAAGTTGAGCTTTTACTTTCAAGATTGTATCTATTATGCTCCTATTTATCGTGTTTTTAATTTCATGTTGCTTAGCCTATATGTTGTTTTGTATTATATGTTTTGAGCCTGTACAGCGCTTCAGTCAACTGAGGTTTTATAAAAAACTTTTTTTTTTAATTTTTTTTGGCATTTTTTATGCTTTATTGATAGTGCAGAGAGACATAGGTGAAATGGGGCAGAGAGGGGAGTGACATGCAGAGAACGACCGCGGGCGGGAATCGAACCCGGGTCTGCTGCTGGGCCCGGCCTGGGGGAGGGGAGCGCCCTACCAACTGAGCTAAGGGCGCCCCCATAAATAAATTTATCTTGAAAATACTTTTACTGCTGTTACATAATGCGCCATTAAAGCATTAAAGATTGTGATTGATTACGTTTACACTTATGAGCACTAATTAGCAAAGAACGTCCTGTTTTATTGGCCTGTTAGTCCAACGTGCATGTGGTTAAACTAGTACGACACCTTATGGCTATTTCTGATTAGAATCAAAGAAGCAACTTTTTATCACTACAGTAAGTCCTTGAGCTGTGATAACTCCACGATTAGTCACATAACATGATATAATAGAGGAGTGTTAGGGCCGGCCACAGGAAAGGGTCAAGAAGAGAGGAGAAAGTCGTTTTTTCATTATGTATTTCAAGATTATTTTTTGAAATACAATTGAATTTAGGGGGAAAAAAAATCGAGAATAAAGTCGACAGTTCTAGACTGCAGTAAAGTTGGAAAGATATTTAGAGATTGGACCTTGCGATATCATTAACTCAAAACGTTATTCAAACCCAAACAATGCATCTTTGCTATGGTCATAAGGCAGGCAGACAGACAGACAACAGACAGACAGACAGACAGACAGACAGACAACAGACAGACAGACAGACAGACAATGGGCTACAACCTCATTTTGACTGAAAGCAGACGTCCTCTAAGCTCCACTAATAACTGCTCTGCACTGGATCAGAGTGAAGGAGGGATTGAATATTTTTCTCTTGGGTGTTTCCCTTTGTAGACGGTCCCTGTGCTCTCGTCTCACAGCCCGCTGCACATAGAGAGCAATGTTATTAGTGGAGGAGCTTAGAGGACGTCTGCTTTCAGTCAAAATGAGGTTGTTGGCCCATTGGCTGCCTAACGTTTACAAGTGAAATGTTTTGAGAAAAACACACACACACACACACACACACACACACACACACACACACACACACACACACACACACACACACACACACACACACACACACACACACACACACACACACACACAAAACAACACACACATATAAACTGTGTCATTAATTTTAGATATATTCTGTCATGAACTGAAGTGCAAATGGCTCTACATTTAAATTCAAATTTTAGGAATCGGCCCCAGATTTTAAATATTCAACAAGCAGCTGGAGGCTGTATCTCACAAAGAAGCAGAGGACACTTTTCATCAGATATGAAAGGAATAAATATCTGCGGAGCTGGCCACATGGAACCAAAGTTAGAGTGTAGCTACTTATATATTTATTTAGTGAGAATAACAAAACACTGCTGACCTCGAGAACACAATTAAAAAGGTTTTATACTATTTTACAATATGGACCGGTCTGGTAGCAATGTTGTGTGTTTATTGTTGTTTATTGTGTTGTTTGTACATTTGTCTTAAAAAAAAAAGAAAAATGTAATAAACAGAGCTTTAAAAAAAAAAAAAAAGGTTTTATAGAAGGATTCTGCACAAAGACACTGAGTGATCCACTTCAGTTTTTTCATCCTTAATGTCAGGAGGAATTTGGATTAAATATAACAACATGCGTCACAGTTTGATCAAATATAATGATTACTGAAAGTGTGTTCACGGCCGGGCAGCTGTGGGTGTGTGTAATTAACATTATACCATAGTCTGTGTGAATACTCTATTCTGATTGGCTGAGAACATTCCATAGGTGTGGATTAACCCTGATGTATGGACACCTAGATGGAACTGTTTACATCTGTCCACTTTAATGCGTCGCCGGTTCACCGCGATTAAACTGTGTTGATAAGGGATTTTAAAGCCTAAAATATCCTAATGGACTTGCGCGTCGGACAGTTCTCGCCTCCACGGTGTCCATTATCCATTAATACATGGACACCTCGTCGGGCATTAACCCTTACTTATTGAAATGTATTGAAAATCTTAGAAGAATATTATCAATATGTTAAATAACTAAAAGCTAAATACATTTAAAACACAAAACGTGTGCGAAAGACAGAGACGAGGTGAGACTTCTCATAAGTCATTGTGTTCATGTGCTAGTGTGTGTGAATGTGTGTGTAAGTGTGTGTGTGTGTGTTGTGAGACAACGGTTGAACAAATTGGGCTTTGTAGTGCTAAGCTGGATTTGACTTTTCCCAAATAGTTTCCAAACACTGTTTATCAATTTCGGTGATTAAACTGAGTCTATAAAGGAGGAGTTATTATCATTCAAAGGTCGGTGACCGAGGATATTAATTCCAATGTACTACTGATAAAACTAAGCGCTAATTTATATTTTCATGCAAGACACTGCAGTGAATCAGGTAAACATGTTAAGTTATACATCATGAAAGCTTGCCAGTTGATTACTTAAATAATAATAATTTTTTGTATTACAATTTTTTCCGGAAATTTTCAAATAAATATGCAAATGTGTTACGTGTAAACTTGCATCTCCTTAAAACCAAAAACTAGATGTTGGATAAAGCCAGAGTTAAATTCTTTATTTAATTTTAACATATTAAGTGTCCACAATTTATACAGAACAGATTTTGGATACAGACTTTTTTCATTTTATAAATCCAAAAATATTATGTTCTGGATAGTTTGAAGCAATGAGTGACTAGGTCTGTGTCAAAGTAAGAGAAGTTAGAATAATACCTTTGAGTCATACCACCAAGTAGGAAAGAGGCCTATAGCATAGTTCATATAGAAGGGATCAGTGTTGCATCATATAGTATAATCCACTGTTTAAATTATATTTTCCATGGTACATTGTCAGTTATATCCTGTAAAAACAATACAGCTGGTATTGGACCATAGGAGGGTATAGGGTCTGCAAAAAGTTAATTAAAGTAAAATCAGAGAAAGGTGCAATTTGCCATGGGGGGATTGGGGATATTTGCCTCCCTGTGGTGTTCATATCCGGGTCGGCTAAATTATTTTTATCCCCGGCACTAAATAAAAAATAAATAATTTCCAAGAAACTGCCTTGGAAATGATAAAGCCAGGACAGACCTGTGACTGTTCAGCTGAAAAACCTATTGAACTAGAAATATTATTCTGGAGAACGCTTGTTGTCAAAATCAGTGAATATCTCCTCATGATCCACTACCTGTCCGTACAGAGTGTGCACTGAATACAAATCTAGTGTTAATACACAGCCCAGACTTTGTAAACCTTACCAAAACCAGTTAATTAAGTTGGTATTCCAGGCTCAATTCAGTACTCGGAAATTTGATATTTGATTTTTTTTTTTTGCAACAAAACAATTTGTAAAAGTAACTCAAACTACAATTACGACGGCCCTACAGAGAGCATATTCACAAAAGGTATCGATATGTTACAGTATTGCTAAGCAGTATAATATCAGTTTTGATCAATACAATCCTATATACCCATCCCTACGAAACGCCACATCTCTTCCACAACCAGAAACCAAGAAATCACAATATCAAAAGCTTTAGTTACAGAAGCACAAAATGCCGTCACAATCTGAGCATCCGCCGACACATTCCTCAAAAGGTTAATCTGATACACACACGCAGCTTCCCTCGTTCACTGTCTGGCGCTCGCAGCCAATAGAAAGGCATCGCTCTATACCTGTTGTTGCTGTGACTACCGGCCCCCTAACACCCCCCCCCCCCCCTTTGCTAACAGCACAACACAGCGGAATATAGATCAATCCACATCACCAGAGCAGAGGCAAAAACCCGCTGAGAAATGTCTCATCGCATCAGCAATTAACCGCGTCAACTAAATTAAATCTGACGGGCAGCACTTCAATATAATCCAGCAGCTGTACAAGATGATTCACTTGCCTTAAAGTAACAATACATACAGTATATACAGTATATACAGTATAGCTTGGGTGGTAGAATGCCCTAGAGGAAGAGGGGCACATAAGTAACCATGAGGCTTAACTTAATTTAACTTAACTTAACTATATCTTTATACATTTTGTCCCACTTTACAGAGAATCACATGAAACATTTTTTGAGAAAGGAAACAAACAATGTGAGCCATTATCTATCAGCTCCATCTTATCTCTCCCTCCAGGCACCAGGGCCCCCTCACATGTTCTTCACACTCTAACTTCCATGGAAATGCATAAATACAAGCGCTCTTATGACAAGCAACTTAAAGCTATAGTGCGTAATTTTTCTTGTCAGTTACATTCAAGCCATCGCCAAACGAGTTGACACAAAGTTGATTAAGCCACAAAGCTCCACAAAACTCACTCTGTATTTCTCAGTATGGCAGTGTTTACAAACTGGTGTCCCCCCCCTGACACTGGTGCAGGAGCTCAGAAAAATCCCAAGAAGAGCCCAAGAAGTGTTTCAGTTGTTGATTCTACTGCCAAGAAAAAACCTGGACGTACAGCAGAAGGCATAAAATCCATGAGCCATCACCAAAGACTTTACCTCATGTAGATGCACCGACAGTGTTGTTGCGATAACTAAAAATTCCTCATGGGGTGACAGAACGTACACACTATAACTTTAAAGCATTCCTCTATGACTATACATTTCTCCAACACTAAATATTTTCCTGTTCTGTATGTCCGGAGGAGGATGTCTGCACATGGGACCAGATGCATAAAAGTCTCTGTATTATTAATGACTAAAACAAAGACAAGGCGTTTGTCTGTGCACAAGCCTGATATAACCATGCCTCCAACTGTCTGTTTCCATATCAGAACTGCTGCCTGCTCCACCTGTCTGTGTGGGACAATGGTCAACAACATATGAAACAAATCCTTTTGTAATAACCTTCAGAATAGTGCTAAGAATGATTATGGAAAGCTTGATGTAAGTGCTTTAGAAAATGAGATTTTTGGTTCAGATAAAGTAATATTGAGATATTGGTTGTTAAAGATGGTTGTATAGGAGACTCAATCAGACAAGGTTTAGTCAAATACACACCTAAATGTACATTTTGGACCTTTGATTTAGACTAGTATGAAATAAGACTGTTATGGAAGATAAATTGACTAGTGTTTGAAAAACAGTGTTTTGACTGCAGTGTCTCGCATTTAATATGTTGGTGTGACCGTGGCCATGCACAAGAGTTCAGATAAGTATTGAAATAATCTTTAGTATTCATCTTATGCTGGGCTTACACTAGAGGACTTTTAAAATACTTTGAAAAGACTGAAGACTGACACCCTCTTACATCTAAAGACAATCAACTCACACCTGAAGACAACTAGTCATTAGTTTTCAGTCACAGAGTGTGATTTTGAAAAGACAGGGGTCTCATATTGCAAGACTACAACTAGATTCCTTTTGAGATTAATATCATTTCCGCAAACGCGATTGTGATTATTTAATTAAAAACAAGTTAATTCAATATTCCGAGCGGGGGACTTCCTTTAGTTATTTGACCAGCTTTATTTGCTGACCTCATACCCTAATAACTTTAACTCCTAACCCTGTATTTGACGGTAGAGTGTTCAGGTTGCGCGGCTGTCAGCCTGGTTCTCCACCGAGGCTTCTATGAAAAAGTATCCGAAATAAGTGCCTCACCAGGCGGACACAGGTCGCGACTAATGCCGCTCCTCCTGTGTCGTGCTTGGTGCATGCGAGAGTGTGACAGTGTTTACGTCATTTCGCTTGAGCCAACCCCCTAAGACTAGCGATAATATCAAACATGTTTGATAATCAAGACGGGAAGAAGACTGGCTGAAATCGGGTCGGAAGACCACCATACACCAAACGACTGAGATAACGTGCGCGCGCCACAACTCCAGCACAACTTCTGTGATTTCAGTCCGACATTGGAAGATTGTCTGCGACTGTCAAATCGCGTGAAAAGTCGTGTAGTGTAAGCCCGGCATAAGGGCAACTGAGGCTGGTGGAGTTTTTTTAAAGGTTTTTCACAGAAGGGATGAGTCATACCGGGTGAGTAGCTTCCCTGGTTTTGCACTCTGATATCGACTGCTGAGTGTGGGGCGTGTGCAGCTCAACAGAAGGTGTGATGGCCTCAAGACGCATTCAATGTTCTAACCCAGTTTACCTGGAATCCTTAAATGTCAAACTTCAAAAGAAAACTGGTCGGCTAAAAATCAGTAGTCTCCAATGGATGTTGTCATGCAACATCACCAAGGTTTGATCAAGTCAAGTCAATGACGTCAAGTATACTCATAATACAATACAATACAAATACATAGTTCTTGACACCAGTAACCAATGTTGTTACGTATTGAACTCCATGTAATGAAACTAGTAGTTTAACTCCATTTTTAAGTCGCTTGCCGGTAGAGTGACTCAATATTTAAACAACTACTACAAAAATTGTTGGGCCATAAAAGCAAAGGGAATGAATTTTCATTTGAATTTACATAATGACTATCTACAACATCAACACAAAAGGCTCAAACCGTTTCAACAACATTAAACAATTATGATTAAATGTCTCTAGATATTACGATTCAATGCAAGACAGACTTTGATTAATCTGAATGCTTTGCATATAAAAAGAAACAGAGGCATTCGAGGAGAGATGGAATAAATGAGACATTCCCCTGGAGCGAGCAGACATTTAAAAACCTTTTTAAAAAGAGAAGTAAGGGTTATTTAACAGAGCGAAGCCGCTGTCCCCACAGGCCAATCTCTGCCCTTTAAGGACATGGCCTTTAATAACCAGCACACAAAGAGGGGAAAATGAAATAGACCTAATAGAAATGTAGTCCCTAAATGTCACCTGGCATTTAGTTTAATTTGTTACTGCATCACTATCAGACTGACAACAGCACAAAACATGCTTTACAAGAGCTGAAAAAACACTTCAGAAAGGGATTAAAAAACTCATTATAAAATGTTATGATTACTCTTTGTATAAAAAAGATGGTTTGAATATTGTTAGCGCCATTTTAGGCTACGTGGCCTCCTAACCTCTTAGGAGTTTGCTATTCGTAGAAGAGAATGTAATTAACCAATAGCTGCTTGGCACAGTACAATAATCCGTCTAAAAGGCCTTGCACTGAATTGAACTCAAATCACCTTTGACTGACAAAGTGTCAGTGAGAATATAACGAGACGTTCCTTTCAGACTCACCGTTGGACTTTGTGGCCGAGGATTCTAACGTTATGTGCACATTTAGTAGCGATAAGACTTATCTGCTGCTATGTAGGTCCATCCCAGTGTGGTCAGAGCATCCACCCATCCATACTCTCTCTCTCACACACACACACACACACACACACACACACACACACACACACACACACCATCAGGAAACTAACACACACCATCAGACAACGCATGCATGCACACACACACACACACACACACACACACACACACACACACACACACACACAACACACACACCCTCAGGCAACACACACAGGCTGCAAACACAGATCTGATTTGACATTCGATCCACAGGGAGTAACATGCAGCACCATGACGCCAGCTGAAGTTTACATTTGGCACAAACACTGCAGCTTTATATAACCTGCATGGCACATTGTCCTGTTACTAATTAACTGATTGACAGATATGAATCACAAACACAATGAGACCACGCCGGGGTTAATGTAAAGAGAGACTTTCAATGATTTTCACTCCATCATATCTATGGTCATTTTTCTGCAATATCCATTCAATCAATAGTTTTTACATTCCATTATATAGAGCGTTGTCGTTTCAAACACACAGTCACAACAAGTCTGACTTTCCGGTACAGTATTAAATTGAAGAGTTTGCCTGATAGTATTGAACATGATGTTGTTTGTTATGCCAACCGGACAGGTCTGTCGGGAGCAACATTTTGCAATGGTGGACTCCATCTTCTGAAGTTTTCAGAGTTTTGTGTAATTAACGGGTGTAAACATAACGTTGGCTTTCTGGCCAAAATTATTAACAGCCCCCCAGAACTAGGACTGATTTACTGTATCCCACAGACAGACAGACAGACAGACAGACAGACAGACAGACAGACAGACAGACAGACAGACAGACAGACAGACAGACAGACAGACAGACAGACAGACACACTCACACTCAGTCTTGTGTTTGCACTTAAACATGTATTTAATTTAATTAACTTCAGCTGAACTGAAAAACAAGATGCTCAGGATCTGTTCGGATAACAGAAGACATGATAAGGTTATACGGTTACTACGGTTACACGACTAAATGTATATTATCTTTAAACGGATTTTCCATTTAAATTCCATTTTCCAGACACTGCGGAAAAGAACATCCATTCCATTCCATGATCCATTCCATCCATCAAGTGAATTAGAAATGACGTAAAGAAGTCTCAAGAGAAGCAGAAGCAACACATCAACAAAGAAAACATTATAGAAGAGTATCAGGGCCACGGAAGAGAGAAAAATAAGAGTGGGATGTTATTTTTCCATGATGCTGTGATGGAAATTAATGTTGTTTGAATGTATATGTGTATTTATCTATATTATCTATATTATATAATATATAAATATTGCCATGCCGTGATTAAACTTCATACAAGTAATCTAACTGTCAAGAGGTTCCTTACCTGACCCTAGCTTTGTATAAGACAAAGTAAGGTTGTTTATAACTGCGATTACTGAGGGTAGGTACTGGAGACTAAGATTGCGTCACAGTATGCATGTTATGGCTCACTATTTTAATACTGATAAACTGTTGTGACGAATGCAAATGTTTGTGTGTTAATAGAGTTTACTATAATTACTGAAGAAAGACTTGCTATCTTCAGTCAAAACTCTATTCCCATTGAGAATATTTTCATGACTCCGCTTTCAAGCAATAAAGATCTTAACTATTATACTTGAATATTGTGCCAACTCAAAACATCGAGAATAAACTCAACATAACCTTGACTGCATTAAAGTTGGAAAGATATTGGCAAAATTCCCAAAATTGATACCGGATGTTCGAATCTGTCCAAAATCTTTTCCTGCTTTACTCCAGTCTTGAACTGTTGGGATCCTTCACAACATTGTACTGCAAGTGCATGATAAAAAAACAAAATTTCTCTTCTCATTTAAAAAAAATCCCTTTTAGGCCTTAAACTCTTCCGTAAAGAATGGCTATTTTAATGCCCAAAGTTATTTGTGCTTCGACCTAACAGAGTGGATGAAAAGTTAAACTACAATAGATACAGAAATGCAAAGTATTTCAACAAATCTAAATCTTCTAAATGAAGTGAACAAAACATTGAGTTGTTGTTTCTTCATAATCACAGTCAATGGCGCCTCTCAATCTTCTGAATGTTCGAGTATTTTAGTGCGATTACAGCTTTAGCTTTTGCAACTACAGTATTTTGGCCAAACTTCAAATTACTAAAACTACTTTGGACTTTTTTGTTTCTTTCATTCCATTATAGTTTTGGGATCCAGTGTGCAGAAGCAAACAGCATCCTTTCTGATACATGAAACTGGGAACACGCTGGTGGTAGCTAATCCGACTTATATACATTTCAAGGGTTATTTCCGCCTGAAAGATCAAAGCACACCGACCTTTTAAACCTCATCTTTCACAAGATTTGTCACAAGATGCAGAGCTTCCAGGTCACTGCTCACAGGCTTCTTAATAATCAGACGCTGAAGTTAATAAGAAAACATGCATAAAGCTATAGTGCGTAACTTTTTCATATAAATGAATGTCGGTTACATTCGCTAAACAAGTTGACACAAAGTTGATTAAGCCCCTAAAACTCTCTCTGTATTTCTCAGTATGGCAGCGTTTACAAACTGGTGTCGCCACCTCCAGACACTGGAACAGGAGCTCAGAAACATCCCAAGAAGAGCCCAAGAAACATCTATAACAATCACATGGATTTAATAATGAATCATGTGAAAAATATTTCAGAAAAGATCTTTAGCCGACTGTTAAAGTGGATTAAGTCAACCTTTTCGGTCTGGTGACCCTTAATATGAAGCACTGTCTGCTTTAGCCACTCATGACTGCATGGTTCCACCCAAGAGGAAAGCTCATCTAAAAATGCACAAAAAAAATGCAAAGATTGGAGAAAATAAAAAAATCTTTTGCAGTTTTTTCTGCGCACTATAGGCTACTGTTTATCAAAGATCATAAAGAAATATGTTTTACAACAACACACATGTAACAGCCTCTACACAGCATGTTATGGACATATTTTCTGCGGTACAAAGTACAAATCTTACATAATAACATAACAATGAATGAAACCATTACTTGTCTTATGAGCACCTTTGCAAACGGCTGAGCATGTTTCTGTATATTTTGACATCTGTCAGAAATTCCTGTTTTTTTTTCCAAGGTCAAGATTAGCAAATATGTCTGTTAAAACATACATGGCGGATAACTTGAATATTTGGAGGCTTCTTTATGGATGTTATGCTGAACTGAACAACAACAAAAAGCATGTAAAAAGGCGAGAACAGAGCTGTTAACCTTATTATCCATCTCTTATGACAATATACAAAGGATTGATACAGAGATTGTGTCCACACTCCACACTAAATTAAGCTAGAAATTAATTACTCGTCCATTTAAGCCATTTACAAAGTACATTCGTGAAGTTGTAACGGTTAAATACGACTATTTTAAACCATTTAAACCAGTTGCTGAATAATCAAAACAATAACTTACACTCGTGATGCAACCGCCCTGAACTGCAACAATTTCATAAGAATTATTATAATTTAGCCCAATTAAACTCTCAACTAAACGCATAACGTTCTTAATTAACTGAACTTTTTTATGAACGAGACACACCTGTGCACGCGCGCTCCGTCCACTATTAAACAAGAAACCTGTCTTACCCGAAAAGTCAATAAACAGCTCGAGGATTCGCCTGTTGCCGAGTAGAAGCTTTTCCTGGAGAGAGATTTCCCGATATAGACCGGTAGTCCGCGAGAACTGCCCGTGAGCGAGACGGGGCTGCTGGTCGTTGACGCGCTGCCAGCGGAGTGGTGCGTTCGCGGCCGTTGCTGTCATTTTACCACACGCCTCCTCCCTCTCTCCCTTTATCTGTAACGAGATTTTCCCTCCACCTTGTACCGCGTCATCAGCGCGTCATCAGCCACACACCCTCCAGCACGCGGCTGCTGCTGCTGCTTGCCTTGAGGAGGGACGTATGGAACACCATCACCGCCAGAAAGATTAGATTGATGAATCAAATTGATTTTAAATAATAAGCTTTGAAGTTATAGTGCGTAAACTTCTTGTTCATATGAATGAATGGCGTCCTGGGGAAATGCACATGTTGGGAAGACCAAGAAGAAGAAGAAGCACTATAGAATAAATAACTAAATACATCTTCACCTCATCACATGCTATTTGTGGAAAGACTTGAGGCAGTGGTGGTTGATGCCATCTTTAGTGACTGGTTTTCTTGTCCTTGAAGGTTATATATTACACACTGCACCTTTAGGATGTTTTTGGTGCATTTCAGCCTCCGCTTGTGTGGTGTAACACAGGTTAATAGTACAACCATATGTACAGTATCTGTTCCATAAGTGACACGTTAACGTTTCAGCTGGTAGGAACATGTTTTTAACCACAAACACTAACACACACACACACACACACACTTCTGCCTCCGCGGCTTTATCCCGGGATGTGTGTGTGATGAATCATTCAGAAGGAGAAGCACGGCGGCTTATTTGAGTCATGCCTCTTGTCATGCTGTTCCCATTGGTTAAACATCAGTGAGGAGACAATAAGTGAACAGAGCAACACACACTCCAGGCCTTTGCAGCGAACGGAGTCAAACAAGCTGCTACGGAGAATAATCGCATTATTTTCGTGTCTGTGCAGTGAATTTAATACTGATCTGAGGTGACGGTGCTTTCACACATCATAGGAGGCTGACAGTGCCGCTGCTAGGATCCAGCCATCCAGACTTCCCTAAAAAGCACATGACAGCTTGTATGGATCCTGCATCAAAAACATCACAAACCTATTCAACGTATACAGTATGGAGGCTATAGTATGTGCTGTTTATTTGGTATTCATCTAATGTAGTTTGTTGGGGCCAAGCAAGCGCTTTAGAAGTTGAATTATACATGGTTGTTGAGTTATGGCAGCTCCTGTCCCTTGCTGGGTGGTGTCTTGTATTTCCATGTGCTCAAGTTGTTTTGCTCTGCGGTTCTGTCTGTTTGTCCAAGTTGTTGTTAGTGTTGAAGCAGAAAAAATTAAAAGTTTAATTTGACCTTGATTTTGTTCCAGTGTTTGAGTGTCGGGCTACACAGGCTCTTAAGACATTACATCATTTGTGTTGGAGGCATTTAGTCATAAACCAAAGAACTAGACTCATTCATTTTTAGGAGGATCACCAATTACAGTGCTGAAGGGAACATAGGTAGGTATGTGACAAACTCTAGTGACCATGAATATTTGGACAAAATGTCCTAGCAATCCATCCAATAGTTGTCAAGGTGTTTTAGTCTGATTTCAAAAGGTACAGTGTGTTGTATCGGGAAATGTATTGCAATGCTCTGTCTCTAGCCCGACCTGCTCGGAGGATTTACAGAAGCTATGGTGGCCTTCAAGGACAAGAAGCTAGTTACTGAAGATGGCATCATCCACCACTGACTCAAGTCTTCAAAGGCAGACCAGACCGGAACAGCCCATGTACAAAATCAAATATTACTTTGCTTCACCATCGTCCTATTACCATTATTAGTCTGACATAATCAAATACATTCATCGTGACGCATTTGCAGTCTTTCTTCATGGACGTATTTCAATAATTTCCTAAACAAATGGACATGCTTGGGTGCTGGTGTCTTTAAAAAAAAAATGCCGCTTTTATCCAAAAGTGCTGCTAGAATCAACAGAAACTCAAATTATTTGTGGCTACTTTAAAGCAGATGTTAATACTCTTATTATTAGACAAAAAACTGACTCATACATTCAAGCAAATGCCTGTCCACTCCTGTGCTGCACTCTGAGACTTTTAATGTAATTGATATGTTATCCACATATGCTAAACAGTGAGCTGCTTCAGTTAGTGGATTAACTAAAGGGCTGTTGTTATTGTTGCCTCTGGTACGCAGTCCTAAACTTCTTCAAGGCCTCCTGCAAACATCCTGACCAGCCAGCTCCTCCTCCTGGGCCGCGTGTCACTCATATCTTCTAACCTGTTATTTTCATACGTGTTTTTAATGGAAAACATCAATAATATTAATTTAACTAATACCGCAATCGCCAGCAACATGCAATGTCCTACTTTTTCCCCCAAATAGAACAATACAAAAACAAACAAATAAAAACCTTCCCATTAACAGACAGAATAAATAAAACATCTCGATCATATCTTCTAACCTGTCGGCCCAATCCTGCTCTTTCCTCTGCAGGGCTTTAATCACCTCTCGATGTTGCACCTCTAGCTTGGCGATCTCCGCACGCTGTCTTTTCAGGGTCGCCTCTTGTTGCTCCCAAACGTGATTGACAGCTTTGTCCAAGATTTTCTGCAACTGACTGATCTTGAGGCAAATCATTTTACCTTCTTCCTTTTGCAGAAACTCAACATCTTCGACGTGGAGGTTCGGTTCGCACTGAAGAACCTCTTTGTCCAGCTGGCCTTTGGGTGTGAGACATTCTGGTTGAATGTCTGAAACCGCTGTGTCACTGCTTTTGTTCTCAACACTCACCGGTGTGATTGGGATCTTCGGGCTGGTTGGTAGACCTACACTCTCTGTTTTGCATAGGACGAGTTTGTTGGCCTTCACGACATCTTGACGTTGTATCTCATGCAGACGGAGATTCGTGGCATTTTGCGTCTCCAGTTTCCTGGTGGATTTCTTGAGCAGCCCCAGATCACCGGGAGACTCTCCGTTCTTCAGACTGCGCTGCTTATGAGCGTCCTTTAGCTTGATACTCAGATCCAAGCTGATGGCCGTTTCTAGACTCAATCTGGAGGCAAAGTTTACCTGCACGTCTTTCAGCTGGCGTCGCAGGTCTTGGCTTTTCTTCTCTGCTGCCATGGTAGCGTAGGACTTCCTACACGGACCGTTCTCTAGCTGGAGCTTCAAGTCCTTATTTATTCTCTGTTGGGCACTCAGGCTGTCAGCTGTCTCCTTCAGCTGTCCCGTGGTCGTGGCCAGTCTGGTTTTGAGGGACGCGATCTCCAGCCTCAGCTCGCTACTGCTGGAAGTGTCTTTGGTCCTTTTGCCCTGCAGCAGATCAAGGACTGCACACAGAGTCTCGATCTTGTTTTTCAGGGATCCTCGTTCATACGGGGAGCACTGCATGAGTCTCACCTTGTGGGACTGAAGTTTCTGACTCACATCCATCTCCCACTTTCTAGTGTACGACTTCACGCGACAGTCCAGACTCGAGTCGTATGAAGTTGCCATTTTGTCTTTTATTTATCCTCGTTATGTTTAGTTATTATCTGGGCTGAACTGAAAAACAGCACTGAAGCAATTATAATCATAGTTCTCTATGACATCACCACATGAATCCATTTGAGTTGACAGACAGTTGGAGTGTTCCATTCCAGAACGTGTTTACACTTTAAATTTTTCAGATCAAGGAGAAATCATGGTTACCATGGTAACACCAGTGCAGACAAAACAAACACATATGTACAACACAATATAAAAAATAATTGCAACTATTATAATTATATAACAAAACCTTCAAGCTGAACAAGAGCCCTCCGCTGCGCGTCGGGCTCCTGCTTCAGCTTGTCGGTCTTTATTTCTAGCAAGTGACCCATTCGCTATACTTTATCCTTACATAACAAAACGTCATACTGCACGAAGAACAACTAGTTTGGGGGTTGAACTTCATGAAAATCTTAAAGTGCCTATAATTGATTTATTATCTTTTTAAATAACGATGCATTAAAATATAAGAAATAATTAAAAGACGCCCACTAGGTTATGTATAAAAACGCCTAAGGCCGTACAGTTTCTAATTTCGGTGCCACTGTAGAAACATGGCGGCCTAAGCGCCCCGCAATATGTTGATATAAAAGGCTCATTCTAAGATCATGAACATATCAATATTACATTCCTTTTCTACCAAGTCTGTTCTTCAAGGACCTTTAATGACTAAACACAAGTTGAGACTTTGACACTCCTCCCTTTTTTTCCATGTATCGTCTATGCTATTTTGTATTGTATCTTGTACAGCACTTTGGTCAACTGATGTTGTTTTTAAATGTGCTATAGAAATAATTTTGACTTTGACTAAACACTAATTAAGCCAGTTCATTCCAGAGACTTAGGGCCGGTTTCACAGACATGGATTAAGCCTAGTTCTGGACTAAATTGTCCTTTCAATGGACAATCTCCATTCAAAATTCCATTTAGTCCAAGACTAGGCTTAATCCATGTCTGTGAAACCGGCCCATAGTGATATAGTTGACTACTCTATAGCTAAGTACATTTCCCAAGAGCGTCCGTTGCCCTGGGGATGTTTTAGGTCACGTCTGCGGCGTTGCGCTGGATAACCCACGGTCATCGCTTTGTGATAATGCATTGTGAAAAGGGTCGGTGGTAATGTCACAGTCGCTATGCAACAGATTTAATCCACCCCCCCCCCCCTCCCCACCCCAGATTACGAGGGAAAATCACTCAAAGACCTTTCATCTAAATTACACACAGCATGTGAGTGTTTTGCTGCTCTGACCTTCACCGTTTAACATATGCTGCAAATTCTCCAGCCTGCGGTAACTTTTGACATTTTATAAGAACAGTTTTTGCTTCACTGCTGACTGCAGATGGGTGGGTGGGGGTTGTCATGTTGTATGAGTGTTTGTATTTTTAAAAGGCAGACAAAACACCTACCGTTTTAGTTTTGTTTTGAATTTAGTTCTGTTTATCTAATATTAATTATATTTAATTACATTTTCATCAGTTTTTGATAACATTTTATTTAGGTGCTGTAAGCGGAATGGTTCTTTTAGCTAACTTCCTCAGTCAGTTACTGCAGTTAGCAGTCCCCTCGCTCGTCACCACAATAATGCGGGATACTCCAATAAGTTTATTTGCCGATTACATGCAAAGCAGCTGACTGAGAGATCGGCTTTATGAAACGCGCACATTATGTAAGTGATCACTGTATGATTAAAGAGCGATTTTACACTTATATTAACATAAATAAACCGCTTACTTCACCTTTAATTTAGCTTTGTTCTTAATTGTTTTTTTAAATTTATGTATGTCTCCTTACTCATATCCTTTAACTTGCATTTTACTAATTTGATTCATTGCTTTATTTATCAACATGGATTTTATCTTATTTTGAAAATCACTTTGTGCTACATATTCTGTGTATAAAAAGTGCTATAAAAATAAAGTTTGATTTAATTCAATTTGAAATGGCTTAAGAAAATATCTACGAACAATAAACACTAGATTTACCTCAGTATTATTTCACTTAAACACAATCACAGACTCAAAACATTTCTCCATCAAAATGAAGAGCACTTTTACTTTGGAGGAACAATATAGATTTTCATTGTTATTCATTAAATCCAATAAGAACTCTCTGACACAGACAGCTGGGAAAAGCAATCTGCACCAACGTGGTTGTGAATAAGAATAAGGCTGCACACGCTCTGAAACCCATAGATTATTTACATCCTATTTCTTCTGACTTGCAGCGAGCCAACATGAAAACACTAACAATTGGTATAAAATAAATTAGAATAAAAATAAAACATTTGGAAAATAACCTGTATGTCATCATAGCAATATGGGTTTTAAGATGTAGCAGTTATAATAATATAAATAATAAAACTAGTCAACCAATTTTAATCATAAACAATTCATGGGATAAAACCGAATGTACCCATTACGTTTTTTAAAAACCTTTTAATTTTTGATGCAGAGCGTTCACTGACATGATGTACACACAGAGACTATGAATTAATGTTTCAAGACAAGCAATAATTGGCCTTTATCCAAGAAGAAAAATCACCTAGACAGTTAAGATCTTTAGTTCACAGTACAGGTGTAAGTCCGTAAGGTGGAGATTTGTATCATATGAAAATAGTTAGTTAGTTAGTTAGTTTTATTATTTGTCACATACGCAATTGCACAGGGCAATGCATAGTGAAATTCTTGTGTACGAGTCCGGCTGTCATTCAAAATATGAAAGAAATGTATAAGTATTCGGTTATTGGCACCAGTTATTACAAATTTAGAATTTTTTAAAACCCGGCCAATACTGTTATAACAAATCACATTATGGGCAAAAATGTATTTTGTTATTGGCAAGTTACTCCATTAAAAACCCTAATATTTACAAGCATGAAGGCACTGCATCAAAAAGCACATTCTTTACTACTGTGCAATCGTGACAACATGTGTCTTAAATATAGTGGAAGGTGCAGGCGTCGGAAGAGCATATACAAAAGTGCATGAAGAAAAAGTTATTTAGCTGTAGAAAGGTTTAAAATAAGACTTAGTAATAGTTAAATAATTTCGGATAATCGATGATGATGAACGGTATTAAACAACATCTCAGTTTTAAATCATAACACCCTTAATGAGCAACACTTGTTTCATTAATTTTCATACAGTCTCTTAGAGTGAGCATGGCCTTGTTGTTATTCATGTGTTGTGTGTAATCTGCATTTGTGTGTGTGTGTGTGTGTGTGTGTGTGTTTCTGTGTGTTGTGTGTATGTGTATTGTGGTTTGTTGTTGAATGGATTATTCTGTCGCATCTTGTGTCTGTCACATTGCAATTAAACTTCGTCCTGGTTCTAGTCTAGATTATGTATTTTTTTCCCCCACTGGCTTCCACAACCATCTGTCTGTTCGTACATCTATGATTCGTCAACAGAACGACAGTTAAACACACACACACACACACACACACACACACACACACACACACACACACACACACACACACACACAAATGTGTTGCGTCCAAAGTTAATTTAATTTTTGTCGCTTCATTAATTGGGTTTTACATATTGGTTATTTTCTTTGTCAGAGCCAGTGTGCCATTAAAAGAAGTGTCCATCTTTAAGTGTTAAACATTTCTGTTCCATAGCAATGAAAAATGTTCATAGTTGTTTAGCGAACTATATAATACATCGTGAAGTGTTTGTGTGGTTTGAAATTCACTGTCCTTTCACTGCAAGTCGCCACTCCACCATAGTCCCAAAAGTAGAAGAACTAATTTAGCAAACAGACCATTTCAAATATTAAATGTCACAGTTGGTAAATATAGATTTATTTATATTTATTTTAAATATGGATATAACTATACTGTTTAGATATTTTGTATTGATAATCTGAAAAGAACAATATCTCCCTCTGAAATGAAGCATAGAAAAGGCCATATGAAGCCATAGCCTTCTTAAAATTGTACTGAGTTTTCCTGCTAGGTGGCACTAACACACTAACGTTTATGTCCTTTGAATCATCTTCAGTAGCATCTGTGTCATGATTCATGTGTTTATTTTTTCATAGCATCTAAAGTACTAGTAAAGCACCTGTCAACATAATGCAGCGCTGAAAAGTGTTAAAATAAACAGTTTTTTGGCATTTTTTTTTAATGCTTAATGATAGTCTAGAGACAGAGGTTGAAATGGGGCAGAGAGGGGAGTGACATGCAGAGAACGACCGCGGGCTGGAATCGAACCCGGGTCCGCTGCTGGCCGAGGCCCATGGGGGGGACGCCCTACCAACTGAGCTGAAGGCGCCCCTAAAATAAACAGTTTTTAACAGATTTAAACATAAACAGTAAATGAAACAAACTGATTGATATCTAGTTCTCTAGTGCAGGATTTCAGCCTTCAGCCCCATGTAGCATTGCACACCCTATTTGAACCTCCGTGGTTATGATGTAATGGCCCACATGTAATCGCTCGAAAGCTCAACAATGATCTGATTGACGTAATCCAGTGCTCTAGGCCTTAAACCCAAATACCATTTCTAGATGTTCTTTGTATTGTTCTTTTAAAAGACTTTGAGAACTTGATCAGTATTTATTTATTTTAAGCTGCTGCTTGTATATTTGAGGAGAGGAGCTGGTTGATCCAAATAGGTCGACTGAATTTAGTCTTAAAACCTCTTGAACTTCACTGACCCAACTGCAGGATAGGATTCCAGACAACCCAAGTTACCTTACCTGGAAGAACCTTAGCTAACCCAAACTCACATTGATTATTGGGATTCGAGGCTAATAGGGATTTGGTGGCCTTCCAACTTGTGCAGCAGTCACCTCACAATCTGCTACCAGTCTGTACTGTGTCCAAATCCAGTGTTAATACACAGCTTAGCTCTGTAAACTGGCAGAGCCTAGACTTTCTATTAACTCTGTATTTTTTTTTCCAGCGCACACACACACAGTACAGACAGGTAGCTGATCATGAGGAGATATTCACTGATTTTGACAACAAGCGTTCTCCAGAATCACTGACTCCACCTTTAATCACACACTCTTCCCTATCAGACACCAGACCATCCTATTGTGATAGTGTAATGGGATCAGAAACTGTTTAACGGTTACCAGAGTTAAGCTTGAAACAGGAAGCATGTTGAAATAAATGTGTTTTACTTCATGTTTAGAAATCCGCCACTTCCTCTGGCTAAACTTCACGATGTCACCATCAACTATCAAGTTCCTCTCAGCCGTCACCTTGGTTACACACATCCAGGGCTCAACAGCTCCTGGGTGCCTATATTCTTTATAACGGATAGGCGTGTTTGGAAGTGTCTTTCAACTTTGAAAAGTGGCGTTTTAAATTTACTTTTTAATGTTTACACTGTATATTTTTAGCAATTTCACTCAAATAATTCACCGCTGCTACAATAATGTGTTGATACATCTCCTTTGATTCGTGCTAAGAATAAAGTTTTAAGATATTTTCTGACAAAGTTGGAACTGTTGAAGTTGTTTTCTGTAGTTGTGTTGTCACTAAGTGGGCGGTTCTTCTATGATATAATCAGGACTTAGTAACATTGTTATGGTGAAATATTTCAGATTTGAAATTCTTTAATTCAGTTTTGAAGGACTATGAAGTATAATGCCACATTCATGTCATACAGTAGAAGTACTGTGATCTTTCTATTTTCTGACCTTTCCAATACTAAATCACTAATTGATTTACGGTACAAATAGTGATTCTGGAGAACGCTTATTGTCAATTTTTTTTGTTGCCAGAATCAGTGAATATCTCCTCACGATCTGATACCTGTCTGTACTGTGTGTGCGCTGAAAAAAATCCAGTGTCAATACGCTCTGTAAAATGGTACTAGCTACGATGGGCTCCTTTGTTTACTTGCCTGATTTTGACAACAAGCATGCTCCAGAATTGCTGGCTCAACCTATAATCATAAAAACATGAGTCTATAAGGAAACGATTGATAGTTGCAGTTCCCTAGTTACTAGAAAATCCTAGCTGTTGATTTTAGGGTCAATATAGTTTGATATTTGGCCTCTGCTCAAGTCGTGTTTGCACTAAAGTTGTTAAAATATTTCAAAGACAAACAACACGGGTATGTACTGTAGAAATTATTGACCTTAAAGATTTATGATTTACAGATATTAACTGGAGTGAAGACAGCTGCTGGCAAGACGACAACACCTTTTCTTCTGAAGGAGCACTTCCTTATTTGCTTCTAAAAAAGGTTATAAAATGAGTGGTAGGTAATCAGTCCACTGCACTCTTAACTCTCCCTCCTACACTGTTTCCTGCTTCAGTCTGTATTATCACATCGACACACACACACACACACACACACACACACCTGACACACAACTTTTCAGAAGCACTTTTCACCATGGGGAACTTTGCTGCCAACGAGGGACTCTCCATATTTGTCATTGTGAGTTTATTTAAATTTTTAATTATTTATTCTCTGTTCTACCGCTTTATTTCTTGGCGTGAGTTTGATTTCACCATGTGCATTTATATACAAATGAAAGCACATTTTAAAAAGTGAAATAGAGCCCGACGAGCAAACAGATGGCCGGTTTCTGATTAAAGCAATATATTAAGTAAAGTCATTGGATATATTTCATCATTAGTAAAAATACGCTTAGCTATATTCATGTAGACGTGCCTTGGAGTAAGAAAGACGCTTTAGAAATATTTGTAACTGTTTTTTTGCCGATGCATTTTGCAATAAAACAGTAAAAGGTAGTACTCTTGAACAGAAACACTTTCATTTAAATGTTGAGATAGTTGCCGTTAAAGATGGTTGTACAGGAGAAATATACAAACACAAACAGACAAGGTTTAGTCAAATAAACACCTGAATGTACATTTTGGACCTTTGATGTAATAGTATGAAATAATGCATTTTATGGAAGAAAAATAGACAACAATTGGCCAGTGCCTGGAAGAACACTGCTTGAAAGAACAATGTTTTTGCCTGATGTCTGATGTGTTTGGATGTGTGTTACAGCTGGTATGGCTGGCCATCAATGCGTTCCTGTTTGTCCATTTCTACTTGGCCTTTCTGGTGGAGAGATGGTTCTACACCAGAGTTTTGCTGGGGGTGAGTCTGGCATGCAGCATCCCCTCCACTAAGCACATTACATTCACTCCTAACTTAAGATGCGAAGTGGGAAGATAAGTGTCTCTTTTTTATGCTGTGTGATGTGTTTTATGGACCTGTGTCTGAAATAAAGCTTTATATATAAGATAGGATTCCTAAAGTTAGACAGGATTTGCTTCTGTAATACCAAATCAGAAAAAAATCCTATCTTAGACTCTCCTATATTAACTTAGGTCTTAAGATAGGAAGTTCCATTAATACCTGTTTCTGAAAGTAGCCTATGGTACTCTGTAAAAAATTTAAATATTAGGAAAACTCACATTTTCAAGTCAAGATTAGAGACAGATTTTTGAGGTTTTAACTATAACTCTAAATTTGAGCCAACTTATGTATCTTTCATATGTAAAAAAGCAATTCACATTTTTAGAGCAGACAGTTGCCTTACATATTTGATTTTTTTTTCTTAATTTTTTACAGTGTAGCATGTATGAAAATCATCACAAGCCTATTTTTGGTGCATACCAGCAGTGAGTCTACAGAGCGTTTTTTCTTTCAATGTTCACATGTCAGAGATAAGAAAAACAATATAACAATTGAGGAAAGTTTGTAACGACTCATTTGAAGAAAAAAAACAGGACCTGGCCCTTTTTAGCGAAAAGGGCCAGGTCCTGTTTTTTTTTTAAGTAGCAACAATATTAAAGTTTGCCAACACTATTGTCATACACATGTTTATACTTATTATAAATATAAATTAAGATAGATTGAAGTGTAAAATTATATTCTGTGGGTATAATTATGCTTTATAACCAAGCTAATCATGCTAAAATGTAGGTCAATCCATGTTAGTTATCACAGGTAAATAACATAATTTGTTCTTAGCACTGCTGCATTAAATTCCTTGTTACTTCCTGAACTCAGAGTTTCCAAACAAACCCAACCCATATAATCTCAGAAACACAACTTTATCAGCAGCTCCGTCTATTTACCATGACAGCGCCTTGAAGGGAAAGGGAAGCATGTCTGACGTGAGGTCTAAAGTTTGCTTTATGGCTACGTGATAAACTGAGTCAATGCCACGACTTGCTGCACAGCTGCCTCCAAGGGAGCGGAAGTGAAACAATCTGTTGCATCTGTGCACTTTCATATATGTGTGTTTTGATTCTATATATAAATCGAGACACTGCAGGTGATTAGGGTAATTATTTTTAACTCATAGATATCATCATGAAACATTGCCAGTCGATAACTGTTCTTAAAGCTACAGTGTGTAATTTTTTCATATAAATGGCTGACAGTTGCATTCAAACCATCGGCAGAGACAAAGTTGATTAAGCCAATCAAGCCTATTTTGTGTATTAACACTGGATTTTTTGAGCACACACAAAGGTAGCGGATCATGAAGAGATATTCACTGATTTTGACAAAAAAGTGATTTTGACAACAAGCATTCTCTCTGTCTCTCTCCATCTCTCTCCCACCCCACTCTCTCCAACCCCCTCCATTCTCCCCTCACCCTCTCTCCACCTCCCCCCTCCATCTCCCCCCCCCTCTCTCTCTCCCCCCTCTCCTCCCCCCCCCCCCCTCTCTCTCTAACCCATCAGCAAGCTCTGTCTTGGGCCAGAGCTCCTGCCGCCTGCCTCAACTTTAACTGCATGCTCATCCTGTTGCCAGTTTGCAGAAACCTCCTCTCCTTCCTACGTGGATCCATCCAGGTATCAAATAAATAAATAAATACAAATAATAAGTTTGATCTGAAACACTTAAAACTATCACATTACTATTTCTTATAATAAATTTAAAAAATACGTATTTCCAGTCGCAAGCGAATAATCCAATTTCGTTGCGACTGTTTGATGCATTGTTATTTCTCATTGATTATATTTTCTAACATTTTAATATTTATTTTTCTTGTTTGCATTCAGTACTGCAGCCGCACAGCAGCGCGACAACTAGATCGAAACATCACCTTTCACAAACTGGTGGCTTACATGATCGCCTTCCACACAGGTAATATTTTCTGCTGAAGATATAAACCGATTTTATAATAACAAGGATTGCACTTTAAAAAAAAACATTTTAATCAAGTAAAATGTGTTTAATTTATTAATGATTTATCAGAATAGAGATTTTATATGTCATCTGTCAGAATTATATGTACTTTAAACTAAATCACGTTAAACTATTTTAAATGTTTGAATAGACCCCTGTAAGTCCCTCACCAAATTCCAAATGATGAACAACTCAGTACTACTTCAACCTTTAGTATTTGTTCACCCAAAAACATTTTATTTGGTCATTTTTAATCGTCAGAAGAACCAGCATTTTGCAGCTTCAAGGAGCTTATAAAAGTGACCGGATTTGGGTTTGGATTGGACTCTTTAAGTCCAGTCCAAACCCAAAAGCCCCTGTAAACCCAAATCCACAAAATCCTTCCAACAATGTAATGTGTGGAGTTGGTGGTTCATGATAGTAAAGCATCTATCTATCTATCTGTCTGTCTGTCTGTCTGTCTGTCTGTCTGTCTGTCTGTCTGTCTGTCTGTCTGTCTGTCTGTCTGTCTGTCTGTCTGTCTGTCTGTCTGTCTGTCTGTCTGTCTGTCTGTCTGTCTATCTGTCTGTCTATCTATCCTTCTAACTATGTAATGTGTGGAGTTGGTTTCATGATTGTAAAGCATCTGAAAAGAGTTACAGGCATATTTATCAATCCAAATTAAATATATTGTCATTTAAGTTTGATAAACTTTAAAGAAATTCGGTTTAGATGAGGCAGTGGGCTGTGCTCTGGTTCTTATTACTCAATAAGCATTTTGAACCAATCACGACAGTTCTCTGCCCGAACATTCTATAAAAATAATGACTGTTGCCATGGAGATTGTTTGATACGGCCACACCCACACACTCCTGTCACATGGTCTCTAGAGTTAGTAAAAAAGTAGTTTTATTAAATAAGTTTTATAATATAGCTTTACATTTTTCTCTATTTTAGACCATGTTAACAGAGGCTTTAGTTAGTTTAGGTAGTTTAGTTTTATTTATTTGTCACATACACAATTGCACAGGGCAATGCGTAGTGAAATTTCTTCTTCTAAATTAAATAAATTCTTTAAAAGTCACTTTGCCATAACGCTCATCTCCATTCTCACTTTCTTGCAGCTGTGCACATCGTTGCACACTTGTTTAACTTTGAGTATTTCATGGACGCCCAGCTGAATCGTAACAGCAGCTTCCTTCCATTCATCTTGTCTGAGATCGGCACCGGAGACAATGCCTCGTTCCTAAACCCCATTCGGAACAACGAAACGGTCAGTTCAGTTTGTTTTTTAGTTCAAATCGTTCTAAATGTTTCGATATTGATACGGATGTCTTGACTTCGATATACCAGTTCCTGAACGATACTTTTTTCGATATCAATTCTATGAATCAGTTTTAACAAGATCACATTACACATTATGGTGAAAAGAAAATATACAAAATGTCAACAAATCAAACTTTAACTTCGATACAATTGTAGTAACTGCCTTCAGACTACCAAACATTCTGTATCTCATGAGCCACTGCTGCTCCACACAGACAATCACCAGTACTTTTATATCTTTAGATTGATTACATTCTTCTATACTCGACATTTTTTCGATACTGGCTGGTATTGAGGCACTTCTGTCGGCACTGAAAAAGTATTGAACTACGATACCCAGCCCTAATGTTTTTCTGTTCTTCTTCTGTTGCTAAAATGTGTGAATCCCCTTCCTGCCCGATTGCTACATTTGGTCTCGGTGTGAGAAAGAAATAGAATTACTTCATCCGACAAACTTCCACTTAAGATATTTTGCCATTTGAGAAACTTCCTCTTTGGAGTTCCAGTTTTTCGCTTTCAAATGCGTTTCTTTCAAAAGCCAATAAGAGAAAAAAAAATGATCTGCTTCTCCTGGCATCTTCCTCTTCAATATTTACATCTATTGTGCATAACTTACATATAAATGAACGTCGACAGAAGTTACGCACTATAGCTTTAATCTTTGATCATAGGACGGGATGAGACTATGAACTATGACTAAACGGGCAGTTGGTACATTAGGGAAGTTCACCTTAGGACATGAGCCTCAATGGCGTTATGACAGTGAGACACTGTTTTGATACGACAACCCACGCCATGACTCTCAGCTGCATGGCCTTAGTAGAGGGGTCAGGGTAACAACGTGAATGTGACTTATTAAACTGTATTTTGGATACACAAATTAAAAACATACTGATAAATACAACAAGTACATTCTGAAAAACGTAAATTCCCTTAAACACTACACGCCATGACTAGTCAGCTTTATTTTTTAACCTTTTATATAAACACAAATAAATCCCATTGAGACCGGATACTATTTTTCGAGGGAGACCTGTTCCCATTCCCACGTTACCATTCACACACATTCATACACCGATAGCAGGCCTACTATCGGGAGCAACTTAGGGTTCAGTGTCTTGCTTAGGGACACTTGGACATGTGGTGGGGGGACGGAGGATCGAACCACCGACCCTGTAGTTGAGGGTCGACCACCACCCTACCCACTTCGCCACATCCCTAATCTACTGCCATAGTAGAGGCGTCGTGGTAAAACTACGTGAATGTGACTTTTCAAAGTGTGTGTTGGATTGCAGAGCCCTACCATCATCACGTTCACCACCATCGCTGGGCTGACGGGCGTGGCCATTACGCTGGCTCTCATCCTCATCATCACCTCGTCCATGGAGGTCATCCGGAGGTCATACTTCGAGGTCTTCTGGTACACACACCACCTCTTTGTCGTCTTCTTCATCGGACTGGTGTTCCACGGCTTTGGGTAAGAAGATACGATGGTTATTTTATTGTGAGAGCAAGACTGAAATCTGTATTGCATCGCAGCAATATCAAAGAAAGGACAAGCTTTAAGACATCAAGACAGGACCTCAGAAAATGCACATGTAGATATAAAAGGCTCATTCTAAGCTCATTAAAAAAAACGTGCAATAATATATTTCCATTTCTATCAAGTTCATTCTGAAAAATTCCAATTCCCTTTAAAACTAAAACCTGTATAAAACTTACAAAATAAAATACAGAAATATGCATTTGCAAGATTTACATTTTTTTTTTATGAGTCTCAATTATTGGGGTGCACGAGCCTCAGTTCACCTCCCATCCTACGCAGTTTGCAGATCAATACTTGTGCCCGTTTCAACTTCATTAGACCGGTCAATAATCAGACGGGCAAACGGCAGCTTTAAAGGCGGCTGTTGCTTTAGAGGAAGTGTCACTGACCTCAAATTGCTCCCATGGATGTCTGCTGCTATTGGTGTGAGTGTGTGAGTGTGTGTGTGTGTGTGTGGTGTGTGTGTGTGTGTGTGTGTGTGTGTGTGTGCGACTGAGTGTGAGTGAGTGTGTGTGTGTATGTGTGTGTGAGACTAGGACAAAATTATGGCCTGAGCCTTCAGAAAAGTGCGATATACAGTAAATGCAGACCATTTATCATTCACAGTACAGAAGTCTTTATATTATTAACTGTTAGAAAATGATTAATGGACCTCAGAGTAGCTTTACAAAGGGCTTCACACTTCAGGATCAAGGAGAAAGACAATCAGGGTAACTGGCTCTTGACCTTAAATGATCAAACATCTTTAAACATCAACTAAACTTTCCATACTCATTCTCAGCACTATTCCGAAGGTTATAACAGAAGGATTTGGTCATATGTTGTTCATTGACGGATTTATGAGACATTTTCTTCTTAAAAACATGCTGAAATGCATTTTGAAGAACTGTACATCGTTTTATTTATCTCATAAAATCAAAAAGGGCTGTATCCAAAATTATGTTCTGTGAGAACTTTATACACTAATATGCTGTGAGATTATTTTACATTAAATATTGTACCACAACACATGTGAGTAATTACATATACCGCAAGGTCCATATTGGCCCCCAGACTTACTTGTAATATCAATAACAATGTTCATAGTTTATACTTCTTCCTACTCCTTTTTCAGGCATATCAATTCAATATGTTATTTGTTTATTTTTATTTCTTTTGTGAAATCATTTGAACATATTTTTATTGTATTTTCATGCTTTTAATTTTTCTTTTTTTGATATGTCTGAAATAAATTGAATAATAATAAAAATAAAAAATAAAAATAGTTTAATTATAATTATTTCATGGTGTGTTGTTGTTCACAGGCGAATCGTGCGAGGACAAACGGACGATAGTCTGAAGACGAACCAGCCCGGGGTTTGTGCCGATCGATTTGAAGACTGGGGAAAGAACGGGTCGGACTGTGCGGTACCGGAGTTTGCAGGAAACCCACCAATGGTGAGAGACCGCTCTGGATTTTTCTTGAATCTTTATCTCAACATTACTTATTGAAAATGTTCTAAATGACAATATTTTTATTGTGAATTTGGTAGAAATGTTGTCAGTAGTTTATATTATAAAAAAAACATGTGCCTCTAAAGAGTAAAACAAGAGACACTGAACATTTGGAGTGGTCTCTTAATTTTTTCTGGAGCTGTATAAATATATTTTAAATACTTTATTTATAGATTTTTTGCAAATACACACACAGAAAAATCTACAAAAAAAGGAATACAAATTCAAAAGACAAATTGAAATAAACAACAAACTTGGCGTACTTTACTATACAGGTTTCTTTCACAAATGTCAAACTGAAATAAAAGGTAGTTGAGGTGTCAAGTAGGCCCCTTCAGTACTGTTATATAGTCAAGGAAAGGCTGCCATACTTTTTTCCAACTTCTTTGCTAAATATTTTATTTATTCTTAATATTTGTCCTTAGTCAAGAGTGTCTAAGGGTCTGTATCAACCACTGCTTGACTTGTATCTCTGTAAATATCTCGATATGTTCCCTCTCTCCAGACATGGAAGTGGGTGGTGGGACCTATGATCCTTTACGTGTGTGAGAGACTCGTCCGCTTCTATCGATCCAACCAGAAAGTAGTCCTCACCAAGGTGTGTGTGTGTGTGTGTGTGTGTGTGTGTGTGTGTGTGTGTGTGTGTGTGTGTGTGTGTGTGTGTGTGTGTTGTGATGAAAGAGATGTGATTTGCAAGGGTTCTGGATGAGTTTTTTACAGAACAGATTTTGCATACAGCTTTTTTTCATTTTATAAATCAAAATATCCTATGTACAGGTCTTAAAAATCCATAGTTCTGCATGGTTTTAAATCAGACAATGAACAAAATATGAACAAACCCTTCTGTAATAACCTTTAGAATAGTGCTAACTGCTAAGAATGCTTACGGAAAGTTTAGTTGATGTAAGGGCTTTAGAAGTTGAGATTTTTAAATTATTCAATTACTAAATTATTGGCTGTTACAAAAACCTCAATATAAACCCCCAGATTTCTACTGTTTACCTGTGTGTCAGGTTGTGATGCATCCACACAAGACTCTGGAGCTTCAGATGAAGAGAAAAGGTTTCCGCAGCGAGGTGGGTCAGTACGTTTTCATCCAGTGTCCGTCCGTGTCCCGCCTGGAGTGGCACCCGTTCACCTTGACCTCGGCCCCAGAGGAAGACTTCTTCAGTGCACACATCCGCATCGTGGGGGACTGGACACAGGAGCTCTACGAGGCCTGTGGAGGGGACAAAACAGAGCTTCAGGAGGCATGGAAACTACCCAAGTAAGACAGCAGGGGAACGGGGGGTTACAATAGGCCGATCACTGGGGCTGAAATTGCTTGTGATTGCACTTGATTTGACCCTTCTGTCTCCTTTGAAACGCTGGCAGCAGGACTCGCATTCAAAGCCCTGTGGTGTATTGTGTGTGTTCTTTCAGGAGTGGGGGCAATGGCGGGGAATTTGCAGAAATCATACAATAATAACTTTTTTCTGATTGCTAAGGATGGCTAAGACACTAACCTTACACAACCTTACAACAAACCAGCAAAACATAGTGTACCTCACAGGAGGAAAATATTCTTGCACAAATATTTGAAGTCATAGTAACATTAACATAAAAACTCATAATGTCATTATCTTTCATTTCTATCTATCATAGCATCTTTATTTTTACATCCAGGACATTTAGGTGAATTGTCTTTGGAAATAGTATGCATCTTTATGGAGGTGAGATAGCATTTTTAGATGAACTTAAAATAAGCTACCTTGATTTTTTAAAACTTTTATATTATATTTGACTGTGATTATGAACATCAGCCCTAACAACAACATATGCAGACATGCTTTATAAACTAATACTAGTAGGACAAACATTGATATTAAAGGAATACTTCACCTATATGGAACCGGCGTTCTATCATTATTAAATCGCTATTATAATAATATAATGAATGAGGTTTTTCTTCCCTTAGTCTTCCCTTGGCCCAGCTATCCTTTTTATCCTAACCTTAAATGTTTACTGGTATGATGTCACACTAGTAAAATTTAGGGTTAGACAGTGAGACCATAAAACACTCTTTCTGGCTTTTCTCAGGCTAGGATGCACCGATTTAAAAAACAATTTGCACAGTTATACTACATAGGATCTCAGAGTTCAATACACCTTCATATTCCCACTGGTGAAGTAGGTCTTTAAGGTGATGATAAACCTTATTAAACCCCCCCCCCCTCCAGGCTAGCCATCGACGGCCCGTTCGGTACGGCCAGTGAAGACGTGTTTGGGTACGAGGTGGTGATGCTGGTGGGCGCGGGGATCGGTGTGACGCCTTTCGCCTCCATCCTAAAGTCTGTTTGGTACAAACGCATCCAGAACAACCAGGACGTTTTCACCAAGAAGGTGAGAGGGCAAAGGACTTCATTGACAGATGAAATAAGATCTGCTGCCACAACTGATCATAAACCCACTTATTTTCCGTGGCTTTTATTTCTAGTTGAGAGCGTTCTATCCCAGCAGTGTCTGCTAGACATTTTTACTATTGTTTTGTGTTTTAGTTTAATTTTAGTTCTTGCTTTTTTGTGTCTTTATGATGTTTTGGATGTAATGTATTTTACTTATTTTACTGTACAGCACTTTGGTCCGCCTCGGCTGTTATAAATGTGCTGTATAAATAGAGTCGAGTTGACTTCATTGGAACAATATTTTTGTATTATTTCAAATAGTCTGTTTAGCTTATTTAATTGGATTTTGCAGTTAATTATGGTAAAGAATGGGGGTAGGACTTGATTGAAAAGCTGAAATGAGCTTTTACTTTATTTTTGCATATTGTTATTTGTTGTTCTTTTATAAAACATAATTAAACGTTTGAAATAAAGATCTCATTCAAGTTCACCTACTCTAGGGATGGGGCCGATCCGATCCAGTATCGGTATCGGGTCCGATATGGCCGAAATCTGCGTATCGGATATCGGACTGACAGCTCCGATATTAAAATCCGATTTTTTTTTTTATTTTTTTTTATTATTTTTTTTACTATGATAGAGCGAACATGCGCCGACGTTCGGTGGAGGGAGAGAGGACATCACTTTAAAATTTGACATACAGTACATATCAGTTTGTTAGCCAGTGAGCTAACCAAAGCTAATCCAAGTCAAGGAAGTGGAGAGGCTTGTGACAAATTCAGCCAATGTAAAATACAGCCAGAGAGAGGAAGACTGTTTAGACAAAAGACCACCACATATTCTAGTGGGGCAGAAGTGATCATTGAGAAGGATTTTTTTTGTGTGACTCTATAATTCTGCCTTTAAGATAAACCTATATGCATTTGTGTATATTTATTGCTCTTTTAAATTAGAATTGCTTAAGCCTTCCTAGCCTAATACATAACATCACCACCAACAAAAAAATGTATAACAATTATGATATCGTATCGGTCAGTATCGGTATCGGCCGATATCCAAACCCTAGGTATCGGAATCGGATCGGAACTAAAAAAAGTGGATCGTCCCATCCCTAACCTACTCGAGGTCCATTTACTAGATTAGATTATTTATAAATGGGAAAAATGACAAGTTTTACTATTTTTCTTCAAATTACAACCCTGACATTACAGAATGCATGATAGTAATTTACAATGGCTGTGAGAGTAAAACATTTCGTTATAATGGGACATTTTCGTCATTAACTTACCTGAAAGGGTCTTAAATTTTTTAAATATATAGACAGCATTGAATTCATTCTAGTCCTTAAATCAAGATCTACTCACTGATTTCTGGGGCTTTTCAGCTGACAATCCGTTGTCATCTACAGTAAAAAGGCCTCCCCTACTTATTTCCTTATAGACTAAGAGACTAAATAAAGTGTTTTTCGTGTGCAGATCTATTTCTACTGGCTGTGCCCGGAGACTCAGGCCTTTGAGTGGTTTGCAGATCTGCTTCAGTCTCTGGAGGGACAGATGGCGGAGAAGGGAATGACAGACTTCCTCAGCTACAACATTTACCTCACACGCTGGAAGGAGACAGAGGTACTGCGGCTAAATCTAAATCTATATCTATATCTATATCTATAAGACAATATATCATGATATCTGTCTGAAGATGTCACATTACAGATAGTTGCCTGAAATTGCTGTGTGTTGAAATTGAATTTAAAGTAGCAATGAGGAACTTTTTTTAATATTTCTGAAACCGTCTAATTTTTCCTCTGATGATCATAAATTGATGTAACAGCAAACGAGACCCATCAGAGTAAAGAATGCTATTTTAATATATAGTTTTTCTTAATGCCTTTGTTCTTTTTCACGGGTACGCTCACCCAGGAACTACAGCTGGCGTAGTCAAAAACACTTTTATGTGTGTATGTTCATAAAAAAAATCTTCTAATGTTTTGTCAGGCGGCTCATTTCTGTGTTCAACACGAGGCGGAGAATGACCCGATCACAGGCCTGAAACAGAAGACTCTTTATGGGAAACCCAACTGGGACAATGAGTTCACCAATATAGCGACAAACCACCCGGGGTATGTGTCATGGTGTCACACTGCAACACACACACACACACACACACACACACCCACACACACACACACACACACACACACACACACACACACACACACACACACACACACACACACACACACACACACACACACACACACACACACACACACACACACACACACACACACACACACACACACACACACACACACACACACACACACACACACAACACACAGAGAGACAGAAATGCTTAATAGTCTCTACTAAAGATTGAGAACAGCTAAACATATTAATATTATAATAATAGTAATAATTCTTAGGGTTAAACTTCATGGTCATCTTTTCATCTCATCAGGACTAAAGTGGGCGTGTTCCTGTGCGGTCCGCAGCGGCTGGGGAAATCTCTGCAGAAACAGTGTCTATCGCACTCGGAGGCCGACGTCAAATTCATCTTCAACAAGGAGAATTTCTAAACAAACTGCTGGACGACCATGAACATAGTGTTAGCCTGGTGAGAGCAGCCGGATCTATGAGCTACACATTCCTTTCTCTCCCACAGAACAGTCTGGCCTTTCTCCAATCTCCGTTAGTGGATGGCAGCCCCTGATTGGCTCATGTAGTCGTCAATCTAGCCTCCAGTCAGACCGGACCCTCCCCACTTTCTGTCTGTTAGTGGATGGCAGCCCCTGATTGGTTCATGTAGTCATCAATCTAGCCTCCAGTCAGACCGGACCTTCCCCACTTTCTGTCTGTTAGTGGAAGGCAGCCCCTGATTGGTTCATGTAGTCGTCAATCTAGCCTCCAGTCAGACCGGACCCTCCCCACTTTCTGTCTGTTAGTGGACGGCAGCCCCTGATTGGTTCATGTAGTCGTCAATCTAGCCTCCAGTCAGACCGGACCCTCCCACTTTCTGTCTGTTAGTGGAAGGCAGCCCCTGATTGGCTCATGTAGTTGTTGACGTCAACATGGATCGATGAATAAACTTGTGAGATATGTCTGGTCTCCCAAAGCTAGATTGACGACTAAGAACCAATCAGAAGCTGCCTTCCACTATATAAGGGACGAACTAGGTCTAAAAACAAGGCCTTGATTGGCCCAGGGAATTGTTGGTCGACTACTTCCCAATGAGATTGGAGAAATGCCAGACTGATATGTGGGAGAGAAATTAATTTGAAGCTGGCGAGGTCAGTGTGGTCTCACAAGGCTTCCACGAGGGAGGGAAACGTCCCAAGTAGCAGCCGCTGTCACCGACGGTTATGTGTTTAAATCTGGGCGACACACTCTTTACTTCACACCACAGATGTGTGAAAAAAAAAGCGAAGCCGTTGCTCAAAACAAAACCTAGTGTTGTTTTCCACATTCACTTCTTCTCCTTTTCTGTTACACCAACACGTTCTGGTCACTAAACATTTCTTCATGGTGACTATATCTGAAACTCAAATGGTTGAATTTGAGAGATAAGGGGAAATAATAAACTGTGTTAAAAGCATTCTCCATTTGTGTAAAGAGAAGTCAAGCAGAATAATACGTATTTATAATGTTGACTCTTAACACATTCAATGCTGCTTGTGAGGCAATCATCTTACAATCTTATATTGAGTCGTTTGTCTGTTTTGGTTTGAAAGAAGAGGAACTAGCAACCCACTTTTGACAGACAACATGTCTTACTTTAAACATTTCTTTAAAAAAATGTTGATTTTCTTAATGTTTTCAATTTGATCAAATGTAACTGTTTTGCTTTCTTTATATCTCGTTTTGTCAAAAGAATTAAATGAAAAAAAAAACACCATGGATTTTTCCAGACTATTGTTTTCATATCTTTGCGTATTTTCTTTATTTAGTTTTTTGAATAATAATCCTGAACTGAAAGGACTTGTTGCCCCTTTTTTCATCTGAAAAGATTTTGTGACTAATGAAAACCTTCATCCGTTTTGACGAGTTTTTGCAATTTGGAATGAAAAGGTCCTGTCCTGCAAAATAACTTATTTAATCTTTTTTTATTAATTTTTTAAAACCTATAAACTTTAAAACTGAACAGAACGCACGTCATTCACCTCAAAGCCTTTTCATTCCAAATTGCAAAAACTCGTCGGAGGAATTCTGACATTGTCTGATACTAAATTACTTTATTTTGTTAGTTTAATAATCCATCTCTTCATTGCACTGAAGGTTTCATACTAAAATACATTTTCTTATCAATGGAATAAAGTTTCTACGAGATCAAAGGCCCTAAGAGACAAAAACACAGTTTTGAATTGATGTTAAGGCGAAACACTGCAGACAAAAATTGTTTTTTAAAGCACTGGTCAATTCTGAGATTTTTTATCTATTTTGCTTCTATAACATGTCTTCTTTCATACTAGTATTAATCAGGTGTTTATTTGACTAAACCTTGTCTGTTAAAAACATTGCAGAAAAAAATCAGCATATAAGCATTCGGAATGCATATTCTAAACAATGGATATACATTTTGTTTTTTAAACAAGTGAATGTACTCAGCTGTTTGTTCATAAATCTTTTCATGTTTATTTTCCTGCAGCAAACGGCTCAAAATACAAAACGCATCTTTCTCTCTGTGACATGATGAAAGCTTTCGCAGCAACTAACTAAATCATTTTGCAATGTTATTGTTAAAGTGTAATAAAATATATGAACCAATAAACATAATCACTTTCACAGAGAAATATAATTTGTCGTTACATTATTGGCCCAGTTAAAAAGAATCCTTTAAAAATGTAATAACTGGAGCCAATAAGGTAATATACACTTATATCTCTTTATTTCAGTTTAAATTATTGGCTTTAAAGTTTCACATTTCTATCATACTTACAGTCACTATTGCAACCAGACATTAAAGGTTCAGTAAGCAGAATGTCCGTTTAGCTAACTTCCTGTCAGTGACTGCAGTTAGCAGCACCTTTAATGCAATAATTTATTATATTATGGGCAAGAAACATATTACCGGTACATTGTGGCTTCAGAAATTCTATGACTTAATTGGCAAGTTAGATAATCTGCTTTTTTTTTTTTTTACATTAAAATGTAATAATCATTCCGTTATTTGCTGCTATTCATAAAACACAGAAGACCCATAAGAATAAAGAATAATAAAACAGAGTATTTTTAGCTGCTGCATGCTGTCAGGCGTCAGTGATAAATACAGTTTAATATCAGAATAGTAAAGCACAGCAGTGACAGAGAAGAAGTTAAATACATGATGATGAGGTTACCATGCATCTGAAGGCTGAATACAGCTGCTTGCTTGTGTACACAGCTGAATGGATGTGGATTCTGTGGCACTTGGTCGCCCCCTGCTGTTCACAGGGACACACTGCACTCCTTCTCTGCTGGTAGTGCTGCTCATGTGTTTGTTTTGTGCGTGCGTGTGTGTGCTTGCGTGTGTGTGTGTGTGTGTGTGTGTGTGTGTGTGTGTGTGTGTATGCTTGCGTGTGTGTGTGTGTCCTATGCGATGGCCACAGCAAACACACTGACCACACAGTACATGGTGCGGTTTTCCCATCTCACAGTGGAACTTCCTGCAAACACAAAACAAACAAACAAACAGCGTCAAACGAAGTGAGTCTCTTCTTATTAAATTTCCTTTTCATTTAACTTTTATTTATCCTCGAGAGACCAATTGAGGGGGTGACCCTCATTTTCAATGACGTTGAGTTCAAACAAATTCAAAGGAAAAACAACAATACATAAACAATATTCAACGCAAATACATCAATAGATTCTTTTTATCGTCGGATGTAGTATGTAGAATAGAAAAAAGAAAGAGTATGCGATTCGGAACGCAGCCTTACCGTCCATGGAAGTGTCCCAGTAGCAGGAGTTAGCTGTGTGGAGACCCGCTCCTGTTTTCTGCATCACCGCACACGTCACTGAACAGAGAAAGTCACAATCAGCTCTTATAACAAATAAAACTTTATTATCTCATAAACACAGACGCATTCACACCTACGGCACACCTATTTTCTTCCCTTTTAAAATGGAAAATTAACACTACACACAATTACACAAGACAGGAAGAAGTTGGAATTGCTAGGTGCTGAAAAGTACATTTCACAAGGTAACCCAGGGAGATCCAAGCTGAATTTAAGAATTTTGAATCCCTATTTAATGCCACAAAAATAAAATGTAATGTCAACGTCAAGGCCATACAGGCAAAAGTAGGAAGGATTTAATGGACATTCTGACGCATTTTAATGAGGTACTTTTAATATTGAATATTTATTATAAACTCCCATTAAGAAACTCACATGGATTTACTGTAACAATAGCTCTGTGAAGTGTGTGTATACTCCTAATATCATAATAAAAAAGTCCATAGTTGACACATAACGACCCCTCTCCAAGTATTTCAAATGGTAATCAAGAAATGTAAGATATTTGTAAAGGAAGTTCAACACTTTGTCAGTGAAATTCAATACTTTTAAGACCTTATTTTGAGAATATTAAATTCTAAGTATTTTTTAAATTATGTTATGTTATGTTAACCCATAATAAAAACATTCTGAACGCTGAGGATTAAGCATGGCCCTTATGTATTGTGCAGTGTGTATGTCTGTATGTATACGTATGTGTTGTAGGTTTTGCTAATTGGAACCTGTACCCAGCTGTACTGACAACAGATTCCACCAGCCTGGCTGTGTGGTCATTAAAGGCCTACTTCACCGGTTTGAATATGAAGGTGTATCTGTGATGTCACGAGAAAGAGAAAATATAGGGTTAAAAAAAAACACTCTTTCTGCCTTTTCTCAGGCTAGGATGAACCGATTTTTTTTTTTTTTGCACATTTATACTAAATAGGATCTCAGAATTCAATACACCTTCATATTCAAACCGGTGAAGTAGGCCTTTAACAGAATTGAATTGAAAACCTACCGATGTACTTGTACGGTTTCCCCTGTTTGACGAACTGTGTGAGGCAGCGCTCCACGATGCCGGCCGTCCATTTGTTCACATTGCCCTGGCTGTAGTCGTCTGCGCCCACCACGCCCTCAATACACTGAAACACAACACACACCACACACACACACACACACACACACACACACACACACACAACACACACACACACACACACACACACACACACAACACACACACACAGAGAGAGTATTTACGGTCATGTGAAAATCAGCTGTTTATCCCTGAGGTGTCTGAAATAAAGAGCACTTCACTAAAGACAGAAGAAAAAAAAATTCTAGGACTAAATATATATAATGCACTTTTTGTTGATACTTAGTGTAAGAATTTTCTCCGATACATGACAAAAACAGTCTTTGAAACACCTTTAGACTACTGTCTGATCGGGTCTTACCTCTTTCACGATAGCATCAGCTTCTTCAGAGTTGAACGTTCCCTGAAAAATATGAATCAGTGCAGGACAGGTTGTGACTCAAATAGACAAGAGTTTGCAGAATCAGAAATACTTTTTTGATCATTCTATTTCTATTTTATAACAAAAAGAAAACATTTGTGCATTTTATTACAATATATAAAGTAATACATAGACATGAATAGGATATATATGTAAGGAAATACTACAATATTTACAAAAATATAGAAATAAAAACGTATGAAAGTGCTATGAAATGGGATGTATTAGTTTGTTAAATGCACACAGTATATTTATATGGATATTAAATTAAATGGAGAATATAAATCAATTTTGCATGGGTTTATTTAAAAAGAAAAATGTAAAATAAATATCAAATACATTCCCATTAGAAAACTACTGAAAACTGTAAACTTTGTGAGATTAAAACATTATTAATAACAGTCGCAGTGAAACGTTTATGAATGGTAAAATACTAATCACGAGGTCAATTCAAACATACCGTCACCACCACGAACAAGTCATTAGCTGATTCTGCATGGAAAATTAAATGTTATCTAATGATTTTACACCAAAAAATTATAGATTAAGCAACAAAAGTCATGTTAACATTAGGAGTGGCATTCTAGCTAAGGGTGGCTAGTCGGTGTTTAGCTAGCTGATTTGTACCATATGTTTTCTATAAATACGTGAATTCAGGGACAAACCTCGCTGCTGTTGTGAAAGTCCTCCATTCCTGGCATCTATAGCACGTCCAAACTGGGTTCAGTTTTTAGTTTTTAAAGGTAAAAATAGACGAAAAAGCGAATTTTCCCCGAGAAACACACAGACTTCCTGTGAGCTGTCAACAAACCCCGAAGAAGAAGTAGCGACGGTTAGCTAACGGCTGACACCTGCTGGTCGCATAGTAACTGAAAATAAAATTAATTCCATCGAGTTTATTCGATAAATAAAGACCACAAAACTTAAAATGACACAAACAGACTAATACTAGCTCGTGTTTTCTGAAGATACTTAAACATTGTCTTTTTAGACTCACCTCTGAGACGTAATTATCGTGTAAAGCTGCTTCTTCTTTTAAGACACGGACATAATAACCAAGGCCTCCAAAGCCATGCCTTCCTCCTTGTAATATTACGTTTCCAATATTTGTTCATCGTAAGAAAGGAAGAGCTCTTTTATAAACACAGACAAGAACTAATACGGTAGCCATACTTTGAAACAGCAAACTAAACGTGAGTGCAGTTACACATTGTGACCACCGGAGGGCAGTGTACCTAGTAAAGATAGAGACAAGCCACCACATTCACTTCCTGTAAAAACACAAATTAAAAGCCTCAATATGAAAAAAAAATGTGTGTAGCGCGTTAGATTCTTGTCCTAACTTCATACGTAATATTATGCACTATGGCCCATGGAAAATGCCCTGAATAATTGCCTAGGTAGCCAGCTCCAAAAAATAGTGTTTATTGAGCTAGTAAGGTCACCAAAAGGCTCGGCTCAACCTGATTACCGTTAACCTAAGCGAAGGCCACCAGGAGTCTACCTTTCTCCTTCTAAATATAAAGTTTCCAAATGCTTCTTCGAAAGAAAACTGGTGCTTTGTCCCTTTTTTCACAGATATTAACTGCACTAGAACGTCAATTATTTTAAACGATAAACGGTAAATACAATCGCGGGTGTAGTTGCACATTGTGACCACCGGAGGGCGGTATACCTAGTAAAGATAGAGACAATCTGTCACATTCACTTCCTGTAAAAACACAAATTAAAAGCCTCAATATACATATGAAAAAAATCTAACCGTGTGGCACTTTAGTTTCTTGTTTTAACTTCTAACTCAATATTATGTGCCGTGTGCGTATTTATGCACTATAGCCCATGTAAGCGCTCTCATAATCATTACTTTGGTAGAAGCTCAGCGTTCCTAATAGGCCTACAAGCTCGGCTAAACCTGATTAAACCGTTAGCCTAAGCTAGTAAGGCAGGACACCCAAACGTAGCCTACCTTTCTCCTTCTAAATATCCAGTTTCCAATATTCGCTTTGTTGGAAGAAAGCTCGTGTTTTTAAGTCCCTTGTATTACCACAGGTATGGCCTATGAACTAATACGGTAATTTTTGAAACAGTTAACTTTTGAAAAACCGCGAGTGTAGTTACACAGTGAGACCACAGGAGGGCAGTCTACATAGTAAAGACAGGGACAAGCAGCCATATGCACTTCCTGTAAAAACACAAATTAAGAGCCTCAACCTAGAAACGTTTTATTTTGAAAGGTTTAACCGGGAGTATTACTTGTGTGATGTGATTGCGTCTGGCTTTATACATGGCTGTAGTTACGGTATGTGGCCACAAGGGGGCGACAACGTCCGTGCATTGAATGGGATAGCGATTTAACGTCTATTACTTTTTTGATTCGGTCAGTGCCGTTGTAGTAACTACTTATGGCCACACGGAGGCGCCAGGAGTAAATAAATTGTTTCAGAAATGATTATTTAATTTAAATTAATATATTATTGCTTTATGTAGGTCTATACTAAATACAGACTTGTTAATTTCCACATTGTCTAAAAAAAAATTATTATAAAAAGGTGAGAAATGTTGTGACCTTTTGTGACCAATAAAATACCTTAAATAAGGGCAGTTTCTAACACTAAGAATCCACAATAAAAAAGACTCATGTTCAACTTTATATAAAAATGTTTTAATAAATCACAAAAATCCAAATGATTAAAAAACAAGTGTTCATGAGAGTTGGTTAAACGAGATTGTTATCACATTGGAATATAAAAACTGATGCAAACAGATCACATCAAAAAGTGCAAATGTGCTCAAAGAGTCAGACCATGTCAAATAAATAAGATTATTTACATCCTCACAGTTTAACACACACACACACACACACACACACACACACACCACACACACACTACACACAAAGTTGAAAAACCAGCCGGCAACATGGTGATACTGGTTGTAGGTCACTTGTGGAATAGACAGTGGTTGAAAGTGTAGTGGTTCATTTAAAAGGTGCACTCGCAAAGATCTACCAATCCAACCCTTAAAGCGACACACTGCAGACACAAACATTATTTTCTCGAGCACAGGACGATTGAGATTTTGCTCTATTTTGCTTCCATAAAATGTCTTCTTTCATACTAGTATAAATCAAAGGTCTAAAATGTTCATTTGGGTTCATATGTTGTTAATCGTCTGATTTATGATACATGTTGATCTTAAAAACATGCAAAAAAAAAATGCATTTAAATAAAAAAAATAATAGTCAATGTCAGTAAACAAGTGGCAAAGTTTCATGATGATATGTATAAGTTAAACTTATTTCCCTATCCACCTGCAGTGTCTCACCTTTTAAAGCACTCTGTAATGTTTGTGATAAAGCTCCAGGGGGGGGGGGGGGGGGCTCTAACTATAGCTGTGTGTCCTGGGATCACAGCACGGTGCAGGCTCCAGACGCTGCTCTGTTTGCCTGTGGTTCTCTGGTCGTGGGAGGCCCTCTCGGCTCGGTCGCGTGCCCAGGAACGGCCTCCTCCGCTGGGCTTTGTCCCTGTCGCTCGTCTGCTTCACCCTGGAGAAGGACAGCCGCCTGAAGATGGAGAGCTGAGAGGACGGAGATCATGTTTAACACCTCCCTGTATGACCAACAAGTTCACACTGTCTCTTTATTTCCGTGTGCTGCTCATTGCCACCGCCATGTTTCTACAGTAGCACAGAACGGACAAACTAAACGGCCTTACACGTTCTTATATATAGTGGGCGTCCTGGGGAAATGGAAGACAAAGATAAAGAAGTACTATAGAATAAATAACTAAATACATCTTCACCTCATCACTTGATATTGTGGAAAGACTTGAGGCAGTGGTGGATGATGCCATCTTTAGTAACTATAGCTTCTTGTCCTTGAAGGCCACCGTAGCTTCTGTAAATTCTCCCAAAGGGAGGGGTTGGCAAGGGAGCGTTGACATCTACAATCTCACCACTAGATAAAGCCACTATACACCGTGACTACACACTGCATCTCTAAGGTTGGCTCTGCTGTTGGACTGAAATGTCCGGAGAAATGGAGCCACAGAAAAAAATAAACTGGTGTTTGTGGACGTAAAGCAACCTGTCTTAGTTATGATTTTTTAAAGTCTTTTATTGGATGCTTAGAAGCCATAAATCTTCTGGTTCTGTCGCTCAGCCTGGAACACAAAGCTCTGTGTCTGTCTTTAGGGAGAGAGAGAGACGCTCTGATAATGGCTGACGGCAGATCCATCAATCACACATCCAGGGATCCACACTTTCTACCTTCAGAAAGTAGAAAAACAAAAGTGACTCTATGGTGGCAACTACAGCGGCAACAACGCTAGCCCTGCATTCCAAATCGCACACTTCCTTAAACTATTCTACATACTACAGCTGAGCATAACAAGTATGTAGTTTGCATGCTGTAGGCAGACTAGGCACACAAAGGACACACTTTTACTTATTTATTTCATCATAACATTGCGCCTTGAACTTGCATTCTGCTCATGTATCAGTCTCATCGCTGGTTGTTTTCATGCGGAGGCTCTCTGATTTCCACACTAAAAATTAGGACCGAATGTAGTGGGACATCTGGGTATTTTTCAGCATGCTGCATCTGACAACATGTATCGGAACATCCTAAATACTGTTCTACCATACTAAATAGCAGAGAAGTATGGGGATTGGAACGCAGCCGAGAAAATCACATAAACATATGGTGGTAACTTCAATTAGTACATCTTCCTACAAAATGAAAACACTCACCACCTGACTCCCAACGTGTTAAAGCAAAACCGCACACACACACACACACACACACACACACACACACACACACACACACACACACACACACACACACACACACACACACACACACACACACACACACACACACCACACACACACACACACACACACACACACACACACACACACACACACACACACACACACACACACACACACACACAACACACACACGCACACACAGAGGCTGAAATATGTTAAAGCCAAGCTGTTGTACCTTCTTGCTGGCGCCTGATTGGCCCGTGGAGTTGCTGTCTGCGTTCCCATTGGCTGGTTTGGGGCCGTCGTCTGTCTTCTCCTCGGCTGTCGTGTCGAGCTGCTCCGTGACTTCAGTTGCTGCTGATAAGAAACGCATTTCGGATTATTTTTTAAACCTTTACATTTATTGCCCAATTAGTTATTTTTTTATTTGTATTTTTTATATGATTTTTTGGGGAATTTTTCCATGCTTTAGTAGATAGTGTGGAGAGACAGAGATGAAATGGGTCAGAGAGGGGAATGACATGCAGAGAACGACCCGGGCTGGATTCTAACCCGGGTCTGCTGTGAAGAGGACTGAGCCTCTATGGTACGCGCTCTAACCACTACACCTAGAGATGAATATTTACCTTTCTGCTCGCCATCTGGTTCACATTCTTCTTCAGGCTTCTGGGAACATTGAACGTCACATGTTAGTGTATACTATGTTTCAATTGTTTAGTGCCTTTATCAGCTTGTTGTGTATTGTTTATTGTGCATGTATTGTTGTTTTTGCTTTGCATTTGTTTGACTCAACATCATTGCAAATGAGTGTCACCCCTCAATTGATCTCTCGGGAATAAATAAAGGTTAAATTAAATGAAATAAAACAACAAGGAGAGATGAATGAATGAATGAATGAATGAATGAATGAATGAATGAATGAATGAATGATAAACTTACATCACTCTGAGTTTCCTCTGTTGGTTTCTCTGTCGTCTCGTCCAAACTCGACGGCAGCGGCTCCGTCTCAGTCGTATCAATATCTTCGTCTTCTTCCTCTTCTCCCTCAATGTCCTCTGTCTTCTTCTGTCTCTTCTGTCTCTTCTGTCTCTTCTGTCTCTTCTTTCTCTTTATTTCTTCTATTTCCTCTGTTTCGTCTTCTGAATATTCTACCTCCTCTCCCTCTTCTCCTTCCTCTTCACCTTGGTTCCAGGTCTGAGCAAATAGGGGAGAACGGGGTAATTTGTCACATGGGTTGGATGTCACATTCGTTATATCTCGCCACCAGAGCGCGCTAGCTCTGAAATGTTGATATAAAAAAGGTCCAGAATTGGGATCAGAGGTCACATACATAGACTTCCTTGGAGGAAGACAGCTGCATTTCAGGTGAGAGGATGTTTTGTGTTTTTCAGGTCAAATTCAAAATATTTTGCTTCTCAGTATTTTTCTTCTAGGCTTTTACACAATGGGTTTATAACAAAACACTTGTTACCCTCAGAAAGTGTGAAGGGTAAGCTATAGTTTAGATTGTTGTTAGCAAGCTAATTAGTTGTCAGATGGTTGTTGGCCTTGATGCTAGCAAGAAATTCAGGTTGGGGTTGGTCGTCAAATTTTTTGGGGGGTTGGTTGTCACATGTTATCTCAAGGCTGCAGCCAGAAAAGGAACGCAATAACGAAATAAATTGTCAAGCTGTATCCTCACTGACACCCCAGAGAAGGAAAGAATAGAGCAGGAAAAGGCAGCTAGCAAGCAAAAGAAAAAAGGGCAACAAAATCAAAACAACCCAGTGCATCCCAAACTAGACCAGCTGCCAAGGCTACAGTAAGTTATGTAGGCCTATTTGTCAACTTGACAATGCAATTAAACTTTCAAATTTGGTTCTGCCTCATTGCCTTCTTTTTAAGATTTCTCCCATTAAGATAACATTGTGACAAACAACCCCATAGTGTGTGACAACCGACCCCTTGATGGGGTTGGTTGTCACAATGTGTCAGAGTGTCTTTGATGGTAAATTACTTCTTAATTACAATAAGTTGGAAAAAAAGAGAGACACACATTTCAAGCCAACACCTTAAGCTTCAATTTAATGTAGGAATGGCTATTGACAGATGTTTTGGTGATGAGCAATTCTCACTAGAGTAAAAAGTGTGCCTACTTACCCCGTTCTCCCCTACTTTAGTCAAATCCTGTGGGGAAAAAAAGAGCAAATTTTTTATTATATTTATGTTATTTTTTGTGGTATTACTATTTTCACATTTATTTGACAGTTTGGAGAGACAGAGTGGAAATGGGGAGAGAGAGGGGGATGACATAGAGAACGACCCGGGCTGGATTCTAACCCGGGCCTGCTGTGAAGAGGACTGAGACTCTATGGGGGGACACTCTAACCACTACACCACGTAGCGCCCCATGAAAGTCACATTAAACATTTTAGGGTTTAGGTTTCATTTAAACATTGAGGGGACACACAGTACAGGTTGAGAAAAGGCATGGGAGCAATTGGAAAGCTTTGTATACACAACACAGGTGACTTCCAAATTCAAAATCAGTTTTTATCCTAGTGCCATAAGAGAACTGGACTCCTAACCATGTAGTCAGCAGGGTTCAAGTGATAGTGCTGCATATGTGCAATATTTTTTCACACTAAATGTTTTAAAAATACTTTTATGTGTATGTATTTTTATGATCCAGTGGAGAAGGTTTTTATTTCATTGTACACTGAGCAATGACAATTAAGGCATTGAATTAGGAAGTACGATGTCTTGACAAGGAAAGGATTTTAAAATGTAGAGGAAAGAGGGACAGGAAAAATGCTAAAACACCGGTAAAATGAGCATTATTCTGATCTACATATTGTTCACTAAGCAGCGTTAACATGAGCTAGTCCAGACTACAGTAGGGAATGGTGGGGAGAGATTACAGGAGGGTTTAGAGTCACAGACTGGAGAATGAGGCGTCACCTGATCCAGGAAACCGTCCAATCAAATGCTCAACAAAACGAGCCAATCAGAGAGGGGCAAGCTCAACAGTTTATGAAAAGATTAGTCGTCAGAATGTCAAACATTGGGAAGATTTTCTGTGTTTTACATATTCGTAAACAAGAGATGTCACCTTGAACTTATTATGGAGCCATTCACTATATTCTGACATGTTACAAAGCTACATCAAGATAAATATGTATATTGTATAGTTCTTAATAGTTTTTCAGAAGAGATCATTTAAAATGATAATAATATTTGATTGAAGTGAAGAAAAAAATAAAACTTTCAAAAGGTCTGTTTTTTCAGATTTCAACACAAAACAGTAAGGAACAAAAAAGTCCCCAAAACTAGTCCCCATCCTAAATTAACTTACTATAAATGTATAATCCTATAAAAGCAACTGACAAAAACAACAAAAATGCAATAAAACCTTATTATTTATTACACAGAAATTAATAAAAACAGAAAGGGAAAGTAGGAAAGTATTCCCTTAGGCAGAAGAATAATGAATTAGCAAAAGATGAGAGCAGTGTGTGAACTTACAACACAAACACAAATCTTCCCATTTTTAAGCTGCCACAAAAACAAGTAAACAAAGCCTTTCGAAGCTGCATGTTGTTCAGTATAGAAAACACTTCTCACTTAACTTATAAATGCATTTGTTACATATGAAAACAATTCAATTATGAAATTAAAATGAGAGAAATATGAGCAGAAAGGCACCGTGAATGATGAGTTTGCGCAGCAGCAGAAAGCACAGCAGTTTAGTTCCTTGTATTTGACTCGGTTTGCAAAAATATTTTTCTAGCTTCAGGTTAACTAAGACTGAGCAAGTGACTGGCCTGTAGATATTTCAGATGCACGAAGACCATGTAAAAACCATGCAAAAGCACTGCACATTAAGGTAAACAGCTGACATCAGCAAACAGAAAGCTGCATTAACAACCAGAAAACACACAACGAGATCAGCATTAACTTTTAGCTCTGGTTTGGCCTCACAGGGTCGTAAAGAAAAACATTAATGGGTTGTAAGATCAATGTCCTAAAGTTCAGTTCATTTCATAGTTATTTGATGCGCTGTATATGAACGCTATTGATTATTGCATTGGTGGTTTTCCTTGCAGACGAGTACGGTTATCATTTCACAGAATAACTGAATAGAAATGACTTCACAAAAAGTAAAAAAATGCAAAAACATTTTTTTTTAAACATAATCGCGATAAAAATAATAATCGTTTGACAGCCCTAATGAAAATCTATTTTTCTAATGATTGGTTATCGACTATCTTTGACTTGTTTCACTATTTTCTTGATGGATAAAAGGACCAGGGTCATTTCAGGTTGAGGTACTGAGGCAACACATCGTCCCAAAACTCCTCTGCCTCGCCTCCCGTCTGTCCTTTGGGTCTACGGCTGGATTTAGTCTGTCGTTTGACTTCAGCAGAATTTCCCTTCTTGACAACTTCCTCTCCTCCTCAGTCTCCTCCTCCTCCTCCTCCTCATCACTTATTACATCATCATCTCCTTCTTCTTCTTCTTCCTCTTCTGTCATTTCTTCTTCTTTGTTGGTGTCAGTCTCTCCTTCGTCACCACTCTCCATTTCCTGTTCAGCACTGCTCTCTTCTTCTGTCTCACTATCCACGTCGCTTTCTTCACTCTCTTCCTCCTCCATCTCTTCCGACTCACTTTCCCTCTCTTCTTCTTCCTCATCCTCCTCTTCTTCAGAATCTTCTCCTTCGCTCTCCGTCTTTTCCTGACTGGAGTTTTCTTCACTTTCTTCTGAATCACTCCCACTGCTCTGGTCAGTCGTCTCTACACCACTGCTATTGCCGTCAACAGTCTCGTCTTGACTTTGACTGCTATCTTCAGTGTCCTCTTCTACATCACTTGCATTGCTCTCATTGTCTTCCATCTCTTCGCCACTGTCACTCCCTGTTGTCTCACTAGCTTCCTCTTCTTCGCTGCTTTCTAAATCGGTAGCTTCCTCCTCCTCCTGCTCTTCCTCACTGCTTCCTAAATCGGTAGCCGACTCATCCTCAGGTTGAAGAGTGTCGCTGTCGTTTTCTTCTGACTCACTGCCATTGCTCTCAGCAGTCTGATCTTGACTCTCGCTCCCTTTGCTATCTTCAGTCTGGTCTGAATCACTTGCATTGCTATCTTTAGCATCAGTCTCTTGTTCACTATCGCTTCCTACTGTCTCACTAGCTTCCTCTTCCTCACTGCTTCCTAAATCGGTAGCTGACTCATCTTCAGGTTGGAGAGTGTCACTGTCTTCATTTTCTTCTTCTTCTCCTTCCGTTACATTCTCAGAACTCTCGGTGACATCATCCTCCTCCTCATCTTCTTCTTCTTCTACGCTTATTCCTGCGCTGGTTTTCTTGCCATCCTCATAGTCATCACTTTCCTCTTCTGTCTGCTCATAACTCTCTGCCTCACTATCTTCTGCACTAGATTCCTTCTCGTCCTGAGAACTCTTGTCTTCTTGACTTGTTCCATTGTCGTCTCCAGGACTGTCTGCTGTGGATTTGCTGCTTGAATCGGCCCGGACGATTGAGATTCTTCGCTCTCATGTGATTTCCCCGAGCTTTGGTTTGACACACTGCGGCTACTCTCAGACGGCGGGGTAGAGCTTAAGCTGCTTCTGGATGCAGAGTTGTCCTTCTCATTACTCTCACTATCTTCTGAACTGGATTCCTTTCCATCTTTAGACTCCTTGTCATCTTCACTTGTTTCCTTGTCCAATGCGGTTACCATGTTGGATTTGTTGCTTAAATCAGCCGCAGATGATTCAGATTCCTCGCTCTCACATGATTTCCCCGTGCTGTCGTTTGAGGTACAGTGGCTACTGTCAGATGGCGGTGGCGTGCTAAAGTGGCTTCTAGACGCCATATTGTGCATTAACACCGACCCCGCAGCGAGAGAGGCGGCCCCAGCCAGTAGCCGAGGTTTGACGACTGTTTATCTGATTCTTTTGCCGGTGTGGAGTTTAGTTTTTCTGACTGAGCCTCTTTTTTGTTTTTCTCATTCTTAGACGTTTTAGAAATATCTGCGTTCTCTTTAAATTTCGAGACTTTTTTATCTAAACTTTCTTCATTCGAGTGAAACGCGGTTGAGTTTGTGTGACTTTGTTTACCTGACGAGCTAACTGCCACGCTTTGCACCACCACGGGTTTGCTCTTAACACTGACACGTTTAGGCTGCACATGCTTAACTTTGGCCACTGCAGGTTCAAAGACGACACTTGAAACTGTCTCTTTGATCTCAGGACTTTGTTTGGAGTCCAACACAAGCTTCATGTCACTGTCCATCAGTTGTTTTCCCCCCTGAACCGGCCTGCGACGCTGCCTGGACACTAGCTTCTTAATATCCCCGACACTGGGGCGTTTGCTTTGCTTTGGCTTCCTCTGTAGCATCTCCACGGCCATGATCAGATTCTCTTTGTTCTGATTGGTTGTTGAGTGTCTGTGTGGGCTGCCGTGGCCAATCAGGAGCTGTGTTGGTAGCGCCCGGCTCGTAGAGAAACCGCTCCGCTTTGAGAGCTTAGTCTCCTGGGTTAGATTGGCCTTACCGTGCTTACCCTTCCTCTATCGCGCAGCATGACAAGCAAAGAATAGGATGAAACAGAGGCATGCGTTAGGGAGGACAGGACACATGCAGAGAGATCAGAAGAGACAGAAGAAAATCAGAAAGGTAAAACAGAATAATAATGGAAGTCAAGTCTCACAACTCTTCCCTTTTCCCTCACTATCATCAGAGTGATATGAGGCTGTTTCTAGAATTCGTGTTGCTCCAGTTTGAGGTGTTTTTGAGATATGTCTATGATATATATATGAGATATGTTGGGGAAGATACTTTGAGGGGCCGTTTACAAGGCAACGTTTCAACATAAAACTCAAAACATTTTTTTACATTTTGGCCATTTGTTATTGGGTATTGAAATTATTATTTTTTTTTTTTGAAAAAGGGTTCCAGAGTGAAATCTTTTGAATACACATCCTCAGATATCAACATGATGGCTCGGAGTATAGGAACCGGAGTTGCTTGACTTGTTGTGACAAAATGTAAAAGAATAAGAGGAGAACAGTTGGAAATAAAGCCGTAAATAGCCCAGAGAAATGAGTGTTAGGAGTGTGAGGAGTGTGAGGTACCTTCTGAACTGGAGACAGAGAGAGTGATTGGTCACCGGGGTCCATCTTCATCACATGAGTCTATCAGGAAGAAAGGGCAATGAAAGCAGTGTTTTATTTTTAAAAGTGAAATTTTTTGTTTTTATGCTGCTTTCTTGGCCTTGAAAATAAATTTTAAATCTCAACAGGAATATTTCTGGTAAAATAAATGTTAATAAAGACATTAAAAGGTACCACAAGGAACTTTTAAATATTTTTGAAACAGTCTCATATTTCCTCTGATAATCATAGATTACATGCAACAGCAAACGAGACCATCAGTGCAAAGAATGCTGTTTTTATATAGTTTTTCTTGGTGCCTTTGTCATGGGTATGCTCTCCCAAAAACAACAGCTGGCATAGTAAAAATACTACTGCTTTATTCCAAAGGAGAGGGGCAAGAATTAACACAAACAGAAATTTCCTCGGAGCACTTAAAAGAAAAATCTTTTTACTTGTGTGAAATTCTCACCATGTTGAGGAAGTCTGTTGTGTCTCCGAGGCCTTTAACGCTGTCGCCGTCTGTCAGACTCTCCACAACGCTGTCTGTCTCACGGCCTGTCTGCTCTGACCGGATGCAAAACAAGGTGTTAGTCCACAAACCAAATCAGTTAAGAGGTTGATTAAAACATTAAACAGTGCTGAAAACAGCCTGAAAAACTTTCTGAACAAATATAATTAGTTGGCAATGCACAGCTTTTAATTAGTATGTAGAACTCTAAACTTGAAGTGACAATACATATGGATGATAAGTTATCTCAACTAAAGATAACAAGTTGGCTCAAATGTAAGCGGATTTCCTTCAAACCTATGAGTTTCAGTTTAAGTCTCAAAACTCTAAAGTCTAGTGCAGAGAGTAGCGTTGTAGTTTTCCTAACTTTTTGGTTTTCACAGTGAGAGCAACAACTTCTGATAGTTTATTAAAAAAAACATAAAGACGATGTATCTGGATTTTGAAGTGTTGATCTTTAAAATAAGATAAGAAAGAAGATAAAAAAATCCTTGATTAGTCCCACAGTGGGGACATTTTAAGGAGGAAGGAAGGTTGCTAAGGAGGTAGTACTGGTGAGGTTGTAGGTACCCTGGAGCATTGACCCTGTGCTCTCGTGTTGGTGCGTTCCGTTGAGCAGCTTTCTGTGTGTGTGCTGCGGCGGGGGCAGTCTGGGGGGGACGGTGTGGCTGGAGACGGGCGGAGGAGGCTGGAGGAAGCCGGGCGTCATGGAGGGAAGCGTGCGGAACATGGCACCAAACTGGTCCGGAGATCTTTCCTGTGGTATGTGGGGAAAGTTTGATCAGCATGAGAGGAGTAAAGTATGGACTGCTCTGTATCAAGATTTGGATGCACTGGTTAATTTTGAGATTTTTTGTCTATTTTGCTTCCATAACATGTCTTCTTTCATACTAGTATAAATCAAAAGGTCCAACATGTACATTCAGGTGTTTATTTGACTAAACCTTGTCTGTTTTCGTCTGTATATTTCTCCTATACAACCATCTCTAACAGCAATATCTCAACATTAGTTTTTTACTATAATCTGAACCAAACCTGAAGTCAACTTGCAAGTTTCATAATTGATGAAGTTAAAACATGTACCAAATTCACCTGCAGTGTCACACCTTGAATTAGATTATTGTACATTATTATATCCTGTGAATGATTATTAATTATTGGATGGAGCTGTACCCACCCTCTCCCTCCTGCGAACCCGAGCAGAGAGGCTCCTCTGCAGGCTTGACGAGTCGGCCGTGTCCCCCAGTAGCTCCACGTACGGCTTCTCCAGGAAATCCTCCGTCACGTCGTTTTCCTCCAGAATCACGTCACCGCAGCTCGGATCCCTCGGCTGAGCGAACACCACCAAGTGACAGCCGCCACACGACGCCTGAACACACACAACGAATGAAACAAATCTAATTATTTCAATTGTCATTTATGATTAGAATAAATATCAGGAATACAAGAAATAAATATACAATGAATATATAAAATCATACATGTTTTATAGGAAAGTTAAAGTAGAAAATATTAATTATAAAAGTGAAGAAAAATATAAAATAGCAATATTATGAGGGATTTAAAAACACTATTAAAAAATATTAAAAATAGATGTTTTTTTATTTAGCATTACATTTATTAAGAAGATAAATATGTATAAAAATGTGATCATTCAGTAACATGTGAAACACCTACTGCCTGGACGTTGTACTGCAGGAAGCGTGGACACAGCGTTGGTTTGAACTGGTTGGTGAAGTTTTCTTCTCCCAGGCCCAGTTTCCCGTGTCGGCCGTCTCCGAACGTGTAGAGCAAACCGCCGTCTGTACGGGAACAAAATGACATCATCAAACCGAGACACGAGGATTTAAAGGTCAGTTATTCTGCTGATTAACAGGTTCGAAACTTAAACTTGGGTTTTGTAAAAGGAACTGTTTTCATGGTGTAGTGTCCAAATAAACCTTTATATTCCCCACAGTGCCATTGCAGAATCTCCTCATTTCAGCCTCGATCTGATACGCTCTGTTTTAGAGCCCTGAATCTACCAGGTAAATAAAGGCAGTATCTGGGGGATTAGTTTATCAGAGGTGGAGGAAGTGCCAAGTTAGGTTGGTAATGAGGGGCGTGGTTTCTCCCTTTACGACATCATAAGGAGAAAAAAATTATAATAATCTGACTGGGGTTTTTGAAAACAGGTTTTCTGAAAGGTGGAGGTGGAGAAAAAGAGAGAGTGTTGTTCTTTCTCTAGTCACACAGGGAACCCATATTGCATTGATATATTGCATTGATGTATATTTGTTTAAAAACCGATGAGAGAGTGCGTTTTACATAATAGGTGACTGTAACATTTAGTCTAATCAGATTGAGAGAAAAGCTGGAGAAGGTTTTCACCTGTGATTAGGGCCGTGTGGTTTTCTCCACAGGACACGTGACACACTCGGCCCTTCCTGAAGTGTTCCACGGACCGCGGAACACGAGACTCGAAGATGAACGTCCCGTGACCGAGCTGACCGAACTGACCCAGGCCAAACGTGTGCACGACGTCCTCTGAGAAACACAAATAAATAAATAAATAAAAGCATTAACCAATAAAGGGAAAGATATTATTTGAGTCTAATATTGAACATTTTATTCCTTTACTTTTCGGCTAAAATATCTTCCCTCTTTTGTCAGACATTACTGTCAATTTGCAGGAAGAAATCTTCAAGTTTGTAGTTTAAAAAGTTTGTACAGTCTTTTTGTACCCTAAGCCTTAATAAAGCATATTGTTTTTATCTGTGTTTAACAATGTAAAGCAACTTTGAGTACTGAGAAAAGCGCTATACAAATATCATAACTTATTATTGTTATTATTCAGATGTAGTTTGTATCCATATTTGTAGTTTTTCTGTCTTTTACCTGTGAGTGCCACCGTGTGCCCCCCTCCACATGCCACCTGCACCACCGGCTCCTTGATGCTCTTCACCAGCTGTGGGACTCTGTGTCGGGACAGCTGCTCGGTGCCCAGGCCCAGTTTACCGCTGTCCCGCTCGCCAAACGTGTACAACTCACCATCAGCTGAGGCACAGAGGGAAAAGCAATGGACTGAATACAACTACAAGTCTTTATTTCATGATACTTTGCCATTTGATTACTCACATTGAAACAATACTTTTTCTGTATTTCAATTTTTCAGAAATGTTTGAATAAGTATGCACATTGGCAATATCTAACTAAATATTGGTTCAGAGTATTGAGAAAAAAAAATGTTGAGATAATGTCCGTTAAAGATGGTGTATAGGAGAACTATACAGACGCAAACAGACAAGGTTTAGTCAAAATGATCATTAGCAGATTTGTCGTTGCTAACCTGTCACTAAGGCGGAGTGGTAGTATCCACAGGAAACCCATCTGATTGGTCGTCCCACGCTGACTTCCTGTGGCGAGGAGGCGTGGCTCTCTTTCCCCAAACCGATCTGACCCTCTGTGTTGTCGCCCCACATGAACAGTTTACCGCTCTCTGCAGTAAACAAACAGTAGGGTCGATTACATTTCTCTGCCAAACATTCTATTTTTTATTATTATTATTATTTGGAATTTTCCTGCTTAACAGAATATAAAAACTTGAAACATTTACTTTGTTATTGGTTACAATTTCATTTAAGGAATAAACATTACATAATTAAACAGTCAATTTAAAGATCTGATAATGATTAATGTTCCATGAGAAGCTGTTGCTAGTTAGTAGTCTGAGTTTTACCTGTAAGCGCGGCAGAGGTGTTGGAACCGGCAGCGAGCATTTTGATTGGTCCGAGCGAATCAAAGAAGGGATTCTGTGGAAAGACGTCCGTTCCTCAGAGTCACCGAGCCCCAGCTGCCCCTCGCTGTTCCCCCCCGACGAGAAAACTTTCCCCTTAGCTATGGAGGAAAGAAATGTTTTTAAATGTTTTAAATTTCAAAATGTTAATTGTTAAAGGGTAGGGTTGTTGAAGTGTGGTGTGTGTGTGTGTGTGTGTGTGTGTTTTGTGGTGGGTTGGGTGGTTATGGGGGGGGGGTTATAATATATTTATCTAACTGTATCTGCATTGCATTCTGTATAACGTCTTAATACACCAATAAAGAAACCTTGAGAAATGTTTTATTTTTCAAAATGTAGAATCACTGATCTGAATATGAGGAAGATACTGACCGGTGGAGATGAGAGTGTGGTTTCTCCCACAGGCCACAAACGCAACTTTCTCAGACTTAAGAGCTGAAATCACACAGAGGAAAACCTTTTTAAACAAATTTACATTTTACTGTTATGATAATACAAATAATAAACTGTATTTGTGTAGCACCTTTCATAAAAGAAATGCAAGAAAAAGCACTTCACATCAAATGACATGCATTTGATAACAAGCTTCCAAAGCCCTCATTTGGACCCAAAAAGAACATAGACATGACTATAACATTGACAATAACATCAAATAGAATAAAAATATATATTGCTTAGTGCTGCAAGGAAGCAAGGATTTTTTTAAAGATCAACTCAAATTGAAACTAATTAATAAGCATTAAAGGCGTAAAGATCTATAAAATAATAAATTGGTGAAAACCTAAGGAAATGTAATTTAATATATATGTAATATAACAAGCCAAAATGTAACAAAACATGCAAAGAAATAAACATTTGTGTAACAGTCTATGGGGAATAATAGAGAGAGCTTAATTCATTCCTTCTTTCTGTCTGTCTGTCTGGGGATTAGAGCAGATTATGGACCCTGCAGATTGGGATTATAATGGAAACAAATCTCGGGTTTCCCCCTCAGCACTTCTCCTATTCTACTCGTCTCATTTTGAGAGGGTTCTGAATGTTGCATTATATTGACTTTGCACTAGTCCTGCTCCACTGTTTCCCCCTACATTCATTCATTCATTCAATGTTGTGCCGCACTGGAAGGCTGACTGACCAGGCAGGTGAGGAGGAGTAGTAGATAGATAGATAGATAGATAGATAGATAGATAGATAGATAGATAGATAATAGATAGATAGATAGATAGATAGATAGATAGATAGATAGATAGATAGATAGATAGATAGATAGATAGATAGATAGATAGATAGATAGATAGATAGATAGATAGATAGATAGATAGATAGATAGATAGATAGATAGATAGATAGATAGATGGAAACCTAGGAGAGGGGACAGCAGACCCTCTGTCTAACATCAATGTCTTGGAGGGTCAAATAAAGACATTTGTTTACTGTTTTCATACGGTTATAGATTAAAAAAATTGTTGCACCCCCAAATGCCCCTCTGCTATTTCTCAATCCTTAGGGAATCACTGTGCTCGATAACGGCTAAAATCATGATCACGATTATAACAATGACTTTGGAAACATCACGCATTTAGTGACTTTTTATAAAAGTGTATTGGGAAAGCTGTATTTTAAACAGTGGTATAATCCATCACTTCCTTCTGAAGAGGCTGAAAGCAGCTGTCAGTGGCAGATTACACACAGCTATACACTCTCCTTATCTCCTTAGTTTCTGACCTAAACTGGGGAACAAAGAGGTTATTCAAAGACCAACCTTTGACACATGTCGGTTTGTTCACAGTCACTTTGGAGCCCAGGCCCAGCTGGCCCCAGTTGTTGCTGCCGAACATGAAAACTTTCCCATTTTCTGTGGAGAAAAAGACGAGAAGAGAAGCTGTTGGATGTGCTGATTTGGTGTAAATTGACCTGCACATTAGACCAGGGTAAATAATACTAATAATAATATATTTAATTTATATAGTGCTTTTCTCGCATTCAAAGCGCTTTACATAGACAACAACTTTACAGGGATCCAGGTTCTATTCATTCACACACAGTATATATAATGTGCTAACGCTTTTTAGCATTCTTTGAATTTGTGTCATGGTAAGAAAAAGAAAACATCGTAGAAAGCGTTCCTTCAGCTTATGACAAGTTTTGTTAAAGACTTTTTTATGCCACATTGGGGAAGAAATTGAAGACCAATTTTACTCAAAAAGAAAACTAAAGAAAACAACAACTGCCGGCCCGGAACCCTGCTAGAGGGGAAACAAAACCAGTAAAACTGAAACATTATAAAAGTTTTAGACCCTTTTCAACACAGTCTGGTAACCTCTAATGTCTCTTACCTGTTATTAAGGCGGTGTGTTCGTCCCCACAGGCGATTCTTAATGGGATGTCATTTTTAAGCCAGAATTTGCTGGGGACGTTGTCTGCAAATTTGCTCTTTCCGAAAGTGAAAATTGCTCCTGATTCTGACACAAAGGAAAGGTAACGAGTGACAAATTTGAATAAAATCATTAGTCATGAAAATTCTGATTATCCATTGATCAGTTTAAGGTGTTTATCAGGCGAATATATCAAATATGTGTTGATGCATCTTCTAGAATACAAGGATTGTTAGTTTTTTTTTCTGCCTTAATTTCAACATAAGAACTTTTTCTGAACTCACGGCAGACATTTTAAATGTGAAAGATAATATTTATATGTACGACATACCAAGTTGTTTTGTAGTATTGGTGTACTAGTCTCATGTCACCTGAGCTGAATTTAAAAAATCAAATAATCTCACCAGTCCTAATACAAACGTTAGCTTTTACAATTTTTCTTCATATCTGGAGAAGTGGAGGATATTTTGATTAGTTTTACTCGAACTAACTCTAATAATTGTACTCGAGAAAGTATGAATTATCACAGGATGAGCTTTTAGCTTCTAAAATATTTATAACACAAAAAATCGTATTGGATGTATTAACAGTCAGAGAAAAACATAAATAACATATAACGCACAACAAAAAACATACATTAACCCTTATGCCCCTTTAAAAAAAAGTTACACTGGGACCGCTTCGTACATTTTGTGTATTTTGACCTTTAAACTGCATTAAAATGATGAAAGATCAATATTTTTTCACAATTTTTTTTTCCATTTTTTTCATGAAGGGGTTGTTATTCAATTCATGTTGTGATTTAATTAATCACAATTAAAAATTAACCCTTTAGGTGCCAGTTTCGATCATATACCACCAACCGCTTTTTTGAAAAATACACAAAAATTCAATATTCAAATTTTTTTTTTAACTTTGATTATTATTAGTATCACCGGCTCACCCATCTGAATGATAGGTGAGAAAATTATATTTGGTGCATTATTACTTTTTGTTTAATGTCAGATTGAATAAAAAAGTTACACTGGGACCGCTTCGTACATTTTGTGTATTTTGACCTTTAAACTGCATTAAAATGATGAAAGATCAATATTTTTTCACCATTTTTTTTTCCATATTTTTCATGAAGGGGTTGTTGTTCAATCTATGTCATGATTTAATTAATCACAATTAAAAATTAACCCTTTAGATGCCAGTTTCGATCATATACCACCAACCGCTTTTTTGAAAAATGCACTAAAATTCAATATTCAAATTTTTTTTTTAACTTTGATTATTATTAGTATCACCGGCTCACCCATCTGAACAATAGGTGAGAAAATTGAATTTGGGGCATTATTACTTTTTGAATAATGTCAAATTGAATAAAAAAAGTTAGATTTCTACCATTGACTTGCATTATAAGAAAACTTTTTGGCAACCCGCCTTTAAATTAAAGTGAAACATTTTTTTTGCCTCTGATTTCCCATATTACTGCAGAAAACACAATGCAATTGGGTAAAATGAACGAGAATAGTAACATTTACCCATTTTATCACCTCTTTTATCATCCAAATATGAATTTTTATGATGAAAACCACTCACTAAAACTACAAAATAACAGCTTTTTTTTTTTTTTTTTAGTGTGTGAGTGTGTGTGTATGTGTCTGTGTGTGTGTGTGTGTGCATGTGTAAGTGCATGTGTGTTTGTGAAAGTGTGCTTGTGTGTGTGTATGAGAGGAGAGAAATTACAAGGGGTACAGATTTGCAGCCCTAATATCGTATGACACATGCAAACACACACACCCCCCACACACACACACATACACACACAATCTTATTTTGTCATGGACATGCAGACAACAGTCCCCCCCATCCATATCCAAACACATTTGACATTTTTCTTTAGATTTGTTGTCGCAGTGGCCAGTATTCCTGAAATTTTTTAAAATTATGAAAAATCCTATTTTTTTTCAGGTTTGTGTCATGAGGCAAGTTTTCCCCCAGTAATACACCATATGAAATTCATAAATCAACTAGATAATAGTTAAAACCTAAAATGTGATGCCTTACCTTCAAAATGAATGCAAAACATTATATAAATTCTGATTTTATCTTGGCATGGCCAAGGAATCAAAAATACTGGTTTTATGGCTTTCTATGAGTTTACGAAATGGCATCTTTTTAGACAAGGATTTCAGTGTATGTGATTTGAGTACACACAGACACACTCCTGGATTTTTTTTTTTAACTTCAACCATTCTGACTAAAAGAGGTGTTCACTAACTACACATCAAAACTATTTTATTGTATTTTTTTATTTTTTTTTATTGGTTTGCAGCCATGAATTACACAAGGATGCCAATTTGTTGTAAAGGGTCACCATAGAGATTAGTGGGGGGGGGCTAAAATGGGGCATTTTTTTTATTGACCTCATTTTTACATAACCTTATCAAGTTTACTACAGAGAAATGGGAAATTACAGTCAAAAATATTTTTCACTTTAATTTAAAGGTGGGGGTCAAAAAATGTCGTTATAATGGAAGTCAATGGTACAAATCGTGTAGCTAGCGGTCCCAGTGTAACAAAAACATCTCACACAGTCAAAATGAAGTAGATATGGATGAAACTCAGAATATCAAAACTTCATTGTAAAACACACCTCCTTACCAAATTTTATGGCTAGGGGACAATCACAGCCAAAATTATCTCAAAAATGCAACCCCAGATACACAAATCTCCACCAGCGGGGCATAAGGGTTAAGTTGAGGGAGCAAGTAAATAAAAATAATTGTTTCCGTTAGCCGGGGAGCTAAAGAGGAAGCTAACTGACATTTAACATTTAAAATACGCTGTTAAGAAGCCGTTGGAAGCTTAAAATGCGGATTTATTGATCTGTATTCACCTGGTATCTCGTCCTCCGTCTCCCCCGCCATCTCCGCGGGGCTTTAATCCGCTTTGCTCGGGAGGGTTACTGGTTTGTTTCTCCTCGTTTTCCTCTCTAACCACCCGGAAGTAAACAAAGCATCTCCTAGGCTACGACTACAACGCAACCAATCACAAGACGCATGGAAGGCAACGAGCAGTGGCCAATCAGAGGCGGAGTAGGGCGGGCTGCCCTTAAAGGGACAGAGACTATTTTTTATTTTAGTTTATAATAATACATTTTATTTAAAGGCGCCTTTCATGACACTTAAGGACACCGAATGTTAGTTTATGGACAGATTAAAAGGTTTGTTCAGTTCTTCCTTTCCAAAACGTTGTGGTAACAAAATAGACTTATAGAGAATATAGAAAATATATTTGTAAGTAGAAAAAAAAATAAAAGCACTTCATTACATTAATTACCTGAACACCGAAGTACACAATAAATAGCTATATACAGAATAAACGTCTAGTCATAAATCAAAATGTGTTTAAGGCTTGTTTGGGATTTTAATTTCAGTTCATAAAGTTGAAGAATTAATTTAATTTTTTTAAATATTGATTTCAAACCAGTAAATCTACTTCTATAAATTGTATCATTTTGTAACTGAAGTGAACAAGTCACATTTTCAGATATCCAGTTTTCTGACCCGTCGGTCTCCCTGAGCTGATAATAAACGCTCTTTTCAGTTTCCAGTCCTGACCTAAAAATAAAACAGTTCATCTCAGTTCTCTCTCAAGTATCTCTGTGGGTTTGGCCCAGAAACGTCACACCATCCGACCTGCTGCTTTGCCAGGATTTACACAATATCCACAATCACAGAACTAACTATCAGTACTATTAAGTAAACACAGGACAAAGAATGACTTCACATCTTTATTTTGCTTGCATGATGTTGTTTGCATGATTAAAACCAACAAAGAAACTCATTGATAACTGGAATGTGCAAAATGAAAGGAATGAGTCCAATTTTAGCAACAAAACACGTTTGTGTTTGGTGTTTATTTCTGAGACAATGATGGAGTTTCAGATGTTTCACGGGCCTAGTACTCCTCTCCCTCTTCCTCCTCTCCCACGCTGTCGGTTCCCACCTCTTCGTAGTCCTTCTCCAGGGCGGCCATGTCCTCTCTGGCCTCGGAGAACTCTCCCTCCTCCATTCCCTCTCCAACGTACCAGTGGACGAAGGCCCTCTTGGCGTACATCAGGTCAAACTTGTGGTCGAGTCGAGCCCAGGCCTCTGCGATGGCGGTGGTGTTGCTCAGCATGCACACGGCCCTCTGCACCTTGGCCAGGTCTCCTCCAGGAACCACAGTGGGAGGCTGGTAGTTGATGCCCACCTTGAAGCCTGTGGGACACCAGTCCACAAACTGGATGGAGCGCTTTGTTTTGATGGTGGCAATGGCGGAGTTGACATCTTTGGGCACAACGTCACCACGGTACAGCAGACAGCACGCCATGTATTTGCCGTGGCGAGGATCGCATTTCACCATCTGGTTGGCTGGCTCAAAGCAGGCATTGGTGATGTCAGCCACTGAAAGCTGCTCATGATAGGCCTTCTCTGCTGAGATGACTGGGGCGTAGGTGGCCAGAGGGAAGTGGATTCGTGGGTAGGGCACCAGGTTGGTCTGGAACTCTGTCAGGTCCACGTTCAAGGCTCCGTCGAATCTCAGGGAGGCGGTGATGGAGGAGACGATCTGTCCGATCAGCCTGTTGAGGTTGGTGTAGCTGGGACGCTCGATGTCCAGGTTCCTGCGGCAGATGTCATAGATGGCCTCATTGTCCACCATGAAGGCACAGTCAGAGTGCTCCAGGGTGGTGTGGGTGGTCAGGATGGAGTTGTAGGCTCCACCACAGCTGTGGACACCTGGGGAGCTGGGTAAACCGCAAACTCCAGTTTGGATTCTTTCCGTAGTCGACAGAGAGACGCTCCATCAGCAGGAGGTGAAGCCAGAGCCAGTTCCCCCTCCAAAGGAGTGGAAGATGAGGAAACCTTGGAGCCGGTGCACTGGTCAGCCTGATAAATACAAAAGTCAAAAATTTCAGTCACATGATAGTCTCTGGAATTAAATGCTACATTTAAAGGGCACTGTGTAATATGACATCATCAAGAAAGTTCTAGAATGCAATGCTCCTGGGTAGCCCCACCCTTTTGAATAATAACAGAAGCTACAGTGGCCTTCAAGGACAAGAACAATTCTACATTCTAACAATGCACTGATGACATTCCAAAAACATGGATGCCTCCATAAGACCAGCCTGCTCATGTACAAATGCAATATTAATATTCGTAATTCTCCGCTCAGGAGGATAATTCAGATTATTGGCAGAGGTGATTTTACACCAATGAGGACATATTATGAATGAGTATATTGACTTTAGCTAATAAATTACTTAAAATGTTACACAGTGCCCCTTTAAAACAAAGTGCCCTTTAAAACACATTTTGAGAATTTGTGCTCACCAGTTTGCGAGTTCTATCGAGCACCAGGTCAATGATCTCCTTTCCCACTGTGTAGTGGCCGCGGGCGTAGTTATTGGCTGCGTCTTCCTTTCCAGTGATCAGCTGCTCCGGGTGGAAGAGCTGGCGGTAGGTTCCTGTACGGACTTCATCTGAGGAGCAACAACAAAGCTGGGTTATGATGATGCTGTAAAATCACTCAACAAGGAACTAATTACAGGAATTTATTTTCTCCCATCTTCCTCAGGACTGTTGCTGTCTTCACGCGCTCTCCGGAAATATCGATTTACGAGTTATAAGCACATGAACGGCCTTCCAAAGTTAGTTACGAGAGGGAAATTGAGTTGTGATGTTTGCATGACGTTTCAGCGCAGCAAAAATAGTTGAAAGCACTACAGCAGTGCTAAGAAACGATCATTTATCTTCTGTAATGGCAAATTTTAGTATATGCACCAATTGGTGAAAGTATATAAAGCACGATAACTCAGCTAGCGAACGTAACAACATTGATAAAGTTTTTTTTTAAATCACATAAATGTCTTACAGCCTTGCATTCCATAGTATTCGCGTGTGTTATGTCATAACTACGAATGCACAAGTGGGAAGAACATATTTCCGAGGAGCGTTTGAGTACTGCTTTTAAGGATTAGTGCTGTAAATAACATCAAATGTTTTGGTATCAACTCGCTTGTGTCCACGATAGATTAACAAAATGAACAAGGCGTAAATCCCTCAGTCCCAATCTACCAATGACTGTTGGCTCCAAGTCCACAAAGACGGCTCTGGGGACGTGTTTCCCTGCTCCAGTCTCACTGAAGAAGGTGTTGAAGGAATCGTCTCCTCCTCCGATGGTCTTGTCACTGGGCATCTGTCCGTCAGGCTGGATGCCGTGCTCCAGACAGTAGAGCTCCCAGCATGCATTGCCCATCTGGACTCCGGCCTGGCCGACATGCATAGAAATACACTCACGCTGTGGAGGAAAGAGAACGATCAGTTAGTATCATTTCCGCATAATAGGCAAATGAGCGTTTACATCTACAGTATACTATAGCCAATTTTTAATCTGGAGCGGTCAAACTAGGGCTGCAACTAACCTACTTTTCTAACAAGTGAAATATTTTGAATGAATAGGCTGGTATCCACAAATATTATATGGTATCTTGCTTGAAACATATCTCACAATTATACACATGGTAGTATTTATTCAAAGTTGAATAACAAATCTGCACATTTACTTAATTCTAAGAGTGATTCCTATGCTGTTCAGACTAATCTATATTTGTTTATATTATACGTTTTAATTTTATTATTTGTATTACTTCCCGTGTGTGTGTTTTTAAGGCCTATTTGTGTATTTTTGTCATTCTGAATTATTCTTAATTTTCTTGAGCGCACCATAAATATCAGCAATATTGCCACTTGGCTTAGATGACAATAGGAAAGGACAAGTTTAGCTACTGTTTCCCCTTAGCAACAAGACAGAACGGGCCAACAATTAATTCTGTGGCAAAAGCTTTAGGCAAATACACTGCTGCACTTAAAGATCTATTTTTAAAAGGGTCGTTTCGATAATCTCCCTATCCTCGGGGGATGCTTTTCTGCAAGCTTGATGCATCATGTCTGCTGAGTCATATATCGGCTTACTGCAGACCAGTTGTGGGTTAACTATGCCTTCCTGCCCCTCCCAAACAGAGCAGTGAAAGAGAGAGAGAACACACACACAAAACAAAACACACACACCACACAATACACAACCGGGAGGAGAGTATAGGGAAAAATTTAATCGGGAGGGCCGCCATGCAAGGTCCTACCTTTGTGTCAGTCTACACATTATCGGACAGGGCGTTATCTGATGGCGCCGGCTGCCTCTCAGAAAGTACCGCTATTTAGTTACACTCAGCCCGTTCGTTTACACAGAATAGGCTACAAAGGCCCACGGTGTTCTACACAACAGGCTATTGAAATCAAGCATTAGAAAGTATGTCGCATTATTTAGTATCAATGTAACGGGTGAAATCACTCGGACGACATTAAACAATATAACGGTAACTTCCCCGCCCGTGTTGACGTAAACTGCGCCACAGCCCATCACGTTACGAGTATAACCGATAACTAACAAATATTTTAATATCGTTTTGGAGGATTTCATTTGATTACACAACCTTTAATGGTCAATATACAAATATAAATGTTCGCCGTTCAATAGTACTAAAGGTTATATCGGAGCTTCCTCCAAAGAAGAAACAGTCTATGATAAATTCATATATAAGATACCCGAGTAGTATCTGAAAAAAAAAAAAAAAAAAATAGTCATCATGCTCACCATCTTGTCGCTTTTTTATCTCCTTCTCTCCGACGTTGAAGAATCGGTTGCTGAAGGCGGGTCTGAGGAGCGGTGCGGGCGCCGCTTGTATTTATAGATTCCAAGGAGGCGGAGCCAAACGCGTCAGTTTGAAATTCCTTCGGCGGGAGTGACCGTTGGCGCTGCTTTATTCAGAGACAGTCCGAAATATTTCGATTTGTACCGCTTCATAGCACACTTTTCTAATATAAATGACACCAAAAAAACGTTTGTGCTACTTAATTATTTAGAAATTACATAATGCCGAGTGAAAACTATCATGACAGGCTCTGTTTTATTGTAATTTAGCCTAATTAAACCTGCAGTGTGTAGAATTTTGGGTTTTATTTCCTAGCAGATTTTGTAGAAAATAATTATAATATCCATAAAAGGCCTACGTTTAATTTAGTGCATAATGGCTGGATTTTTTTTTATTATAATTTTTTTCCTTAGAAAGGGTCTCATATTTGTCCATATTTCTCCATACTTTGGACCAAGGCCTTGTCACCGCCATTTTGGAAGTGTCATAGTTGGAATGTCATCAGGTGCATTGTTTAATATTTAGAATTGTTCTTGTCCTTGAAGGCCACTGTAGCTTCTGTTATTATTCGAAAGGGGTGGGGTTACCCAGGGAGCGTTGTGCATTCTAGAACTTTCTAGAACATACTTGATGTTGTCATATTACACCCCTGCACCTTTAAGTGTAAAAGGCACTATTTATTTGTGATCTCTCCACTTGGGAAAGATAATGTAGGAGAAGCACCTGAAGGCAGCATGACTCACCAGGAAATACATCGGCTCAAAAGTAATCTAATCGATAAAGATGAGTAATGTGTTATGCAACACTTGAAATAAGACAATCACGTTTCAATAACTGTCATCAATAATAAAAAACGTATAGTTAAAATATAAAGCTATAAGCTCCCATTTATTCATGACGAGGAGACCAACGGGCCTAAATGTGAATAGGTTTAATCCTGAGCCTTTTGTTGGTAAGGTATTGAATTGGACATGTTGTGAGGAGGATTTAGACTGAAATGATCTAAAATGTTGTGGTTTTATCAGACACCGCAATGAAGTAGGCAATGGGATATGTCTCAATTTATTGTTTTTAGACAATTAAACATACAGAGATCTTTAGAAAACCACACAGGCCTACATTCTGCAGATCGGTCAGTGCTTCTTAATAAATACCACTGCCAAATGTGTGAAGCCCTGGCTGTTTAGCATTGAGAAGGTGGCATTGTCATTTTAATTGACCAGTGAAAACCCCTCATTTAAATTCTATGGCCTAGTTCTTTTCTTGCAGCCTTACAGTAGGCCTAGTAGACTACAATGGTAAAACAGAGGTCTGTTGTATGCAGTTTACGATAGTAAGAATTTTTGCACCTCATGCAGGCTGGAGGCAGGAATTTGCATTTTAACAGTAGCTAAATGTTACAGTTACTAACCAGACCAGTTGTTTTTCACACAAGGAAATATAACCTTTAAAATTTCAGGAAATGCACTTCACTAACTAAATTCCATTAGATAATGAACTCAAGTGGCAACAAAGGCCTCAGTATGCTTCAAACAAAGGGCTGATAGGGACCTGAAACCGGGTGTTCATTTATTTATTCATTCATTTATGAGACAGACTTTTCATCAGTCAATTTACCGTGTATGAAACAGAAAGCAACAAATAAATAGCTTCCAAGTGACCCAAGTTGTGAGCACCCCTCTCCCCATTTGGACAATTTATCATGTTTCATCATCCCTGGCAGTTGGTGGGTTTCCATCCAATGGTTTCTATGCACATTTTTAATTTGCAGATTAGGGTAAAACCTGTGTGAAATTTTGAAAAATTAGCATTAGCACAACCACTGTTTATCTTGATGAACCCCCTAGTTTGTTCAAAGCGTACTGACGCCTGAAAATCACCCAATCAATAATAGTTTTTTGCTTATTTCAAACTTAATATTCTTCTCCCTCTTCCTCTCCTCGTCTCCCACGCTGTCGGTTCCCACCTCTTCGTAGTCCTTCTCCAGGCGGCCATGTCCTCTCTGGCCTCGGAGAACTCTCCCTCCTCCATTCCCCTCTCCAACGTACCAGTGGACGAAGGCCCTCTTGGCGTACATCAGGTCAAACTTGTGGTCGAGTCGAGCCCAGGCCTCTGCGATGGCGGTGGTGTTGCTCAGCATGCACACGGCCCTCTGCACCTTGGCCAGGTCTCCTCCAGGAACCACAGTGGGAGGCTGGTAGTTGATGCCCACCTTGAAGCCTGTGGGACACCAGTCCACAAACTGGATGGTGCGCTTGGTTTTGATGGTTGCGATGGCGGAGTTGACATCTTTGGGTACAACGTCACCACGGAACAGCAGACAGCACGCCATGTATTTGCCGTGGCGAGGATCGCATTTCACCATCTGGTTGGCTGGCTCAAAGCAGGCATTGGTGATTTCAGCCACTGAAAGCTGCTCATGATAGGCCTTCTCTGCTGAGATGACTGGGGCGTAGGTGGCCAGAGGGAAGTGGATTCGTGGGTAGGGCACCAGGTTGGTCTGGAACTCTGTCAGGTCCACGTTCAAGGCTCCGTCGAATCTCAGGGAGGCGGTGATGGAGGAGACGATCTGTCCGATCAGCCTGTTGAGGTTTGTATAAGTCGGGCGCTCGATGTCCAGGTTCCTGCGGCAGATGTCATAGATGGCCTCATTGTCCACCATGAAGGCACAGTCAGAGTGCTCCAGGGTGGTGTGGGTGGTCAGGATGGAGTTGTAGGGCTCCACCACAGCTGTGGACACCTGGGGAGCTGGATAAATGGCAAATTCTAACTTTGACTTCTTTCCGTAGTCGACAGAGAGACGCTCCATCAGCAGGGAGGTGAAGCCAGAGCCAGTTCCTCCTCCAAAGGAGTGGAAGATGAGGAAACCTTGGAGCCCGGTGCACTGGTCAGCCTGCAGGAACACAACAGAAGGTCATTTGTTTTCATGTTTTTTCAACCCAAGGTTTGGTCCCCGGTGTGACTAGTTTGACTAGATATACTGCCTGCTGGTTATGCCTTCATGAGGCATAAAATTGCCAAACGGTGAAAGTCCAGTGGTGGTAGGTAATACTTTAAAGAAGGTAAAGCTTCTAAGAAGCTACAGTATGGTACAGTGTGCACAGTAACATTTGATCTCCAAAATCTATTCAGTTCATCTTTGAGTCAGACTGGGACTGATAATTGCAGATAGACTCACCAGCTTGCGAATCCTGTCGAGCACCAGGTCAATGATCTCCTTGCCGATGGTGTAGTGGCCGCGGGCGTAGTTATTTGCTGCGTCTTCCTTTCCAGTGATCAGCTGCTCAGGATGGAAGAGCTGACGGTAGGTTCCAGTACGAACCTCATCTGTAAACACAAAAAGTGAAAATACAATCAGTCATTCGCAAACACAATCCAATGTTGACAGTTTCATGCATTTCAGTAGTTTTAATTTGTATTCTAAATATCTCTTCAGCCAAGTAAGTTATCTTATGGTCTGCTCACCTATGACTGTTGGCTCCAAGTCCACAAAGACGGCTCTGGGGACGTGTTTCCCTGCTCCAGTCTCACTGAAGAAGGTGTTGAAGGAATCGTCTCCTCCTCCGATGGTCTTGTCACTGGGCATCTGTCCGTCAGGCTGGATGCCGTGCTCCAGACAGTAGAGCTCCCAGCATGCATTGCCAATCTGAGCTCCAGCTTGGCCGACGTGGACAGAGATACATTCACGCTGCAAGAACAAGTGGTTGAGATGTTAAGAACTTCTCACAAACCAAATGATGTAGCGTTTGTAAATTAAAGAAACCAATAATCAGCCTTTTCTTTCAAAATGCATGGTTACTGCTATCAGTTACAGTCATTAAAGGTACAGTGTGTAGGAATGTGTATTTTGGCATCATCTAGTGGTGAAAGTTCTAAAAGTCAACGCTCCTTGCTAATCCTGGTGGCCTTTAAGGACAAGAAGCTGGTTACTAAAGATGGCATCATCCACCACTGCCTCAAATCTTTCCCACCATATTAAGTGATGAGGAGAAGATGTATTTAGGTATTTATTTTATAGTACTTCTTCTTCGTATTCCAACAGGTGCATTTCCCCAGGACTCCTATACTATATATTCTACACACTGTACCTTTAAGTCATAGCAGGCCACCAACTCAGTTTTTAAAAGTTGGTGTATTTTATGTATCATGCAGTGCTATGGTGAACGTTCATTATTCATACAAAGCATGTGCTACTCAATCCCACTGACATTAATAACTCAGCCAAGCTAATGATCCAATCATTCAACACGTGTTTAAATGTGGTTGAAGGAAGAGTTTAAAAATACATCTCACTTTAGGTAAGAAGACACAATACAGATCCAGAGAGCCATGAAGGGATCTAACTTTACTACAGAATCATAAATGAATGAGTGAATGAATGAACTTATATTTTAAGTACAGTGAAATTTAGTAAGGCACAAATCTGTATCTTCAGCTATTACAGCCAAACAAAGACCGTTTTGCAGCACACAATATGTTAATATTAAATATGAACTCTTTCTTAAGCCTTTTCTTGCTTAGCTCATGTAAAATCGCTCATGTGTGGAACTAAAACATGAAATAAAGAGGTGCTCACCATGATTAAGTTGCTTGTAGCGGTCCCTCGTTCACCTGAAATGAGTGTTTGGGGATTTTGTCTCAAGTACAAGTGCAGAAAGCAGCTTTATATATGGCAGCATCGCTAGGCAACAGCTCGGCATGTTGTGGTAACTGGAGCCAGAGCTGCAGAAGCAAACACCATCTTCTTTAGTGAAAGATGAGGAGGAGGAGGAACACAAGTTGTTCCCCTGCTAAGAGCTAAGGAACAATGGCTGCCGTAAAACAAACGAGTAACCACCAACAATTACAGGCTTGGCTGTGAAATACGACCCACAACTGTTCACCCTGCTTGTCCTCTAATTTCACCTTTAGTTTTAAGACCAGACACAACAGGCAAAAACATGCATTTGGGTGGTTATTTTACAGAACCTTGTCTGTTTGCGTCTGTCTATTTCTCCTATACAACCATCTTTAACAGGCATTACCTTTGATAGATTTAATGTCAGTAATCAACTGGCAACTTCTCATGATGTTTTCTAAGTTAAAAGTGTTACTCTATTCACCTGCAGTGCCGCGCCTTACTGCTTTTTAGTTGTTTATACTTTGCAGTGGCATGTTGGGGTTCAAACTTGCTCAAGGACTCTTAACCAGGCTGATCTCTTTTTTTGCATGCACTGCTAGATTATCTAATGATCTCTTAGTTTGTTTAGCCTAAATGAAAACAATACTATTCTATTGGAGCACTGTTAAAGATAAAAGGTGCTGGCCGGGCACATTTGCACATTTGGCGCTTCAGTTTTCTTATCTCACAGAGGGAAGAAAACAGATCCCTCCCCGGAGAGACTTGAATAGGCTTTTGTTACAGATCACCATTGCATCATCACTTTGGTCGAGATTAATTTGCAATGCAAAGCTAACCACCTGCTGCATTGGAGCACGCTCGCATGCAGGTGACATTTGAGATCGCTGTCTCTCTTCCAACAGGTTGCAGAGTGATAAATATATACACAGAGTTTTATAACACCACAGACAGACAAAATACGGCTTGGTAGTGTTGAGTTGAGTTGAACAACACAATACTTAAAGTTAGAGATTAGCAAAGGATTAAGATTTCTTCCCAGGAATTCAGACAAGTGTTGTTTTTGACAGACTTTTTATAACTCTGTTAAAAGTTTTGCACAAGTTACTTCAGTAAATTTAACAAATCATCTATCTATCTATCTATCTATCTATCTATATCTATCTATCTATCTATCTATCTATCTATCTATCTATCTATCTATCTATCTATCTAGCTATCTATCTATCTAGCTATCTATCTATCTATCTATCTATCTATCTATCTATCTATCTATCTATCTATCTATCTGTTCTGCAAATCCACTAATTCTGCTGCAGGTTCTGAGTTTCACACAGGCAACAGTTGTGTGCGACCTCCGGTGTTTCTATAACAACATGAAACCCAATCATGTGGAAAACACAACAGAGCAGCACACGGGGGGAGGTGTGTGTGTGTGTGTGTGTGTGTGTGTGTGTGTGTGTGTGTGTGTGTGTGTGTGTGTGTGTGTGTGTGTGTTGTGGTGGGGGGGTTTGAACAATAGATCAAACAGTAGTGAGGGAACAGGCCTACAAGACAGATCATAAAGAATTACAGGGATTATACTCCATATCCAGTTATGTATCTATTTAAGCAAAGTATTAAGAGCGATAAACTTGTCCATCAAACATATGTTGTACCTATTAATATTTAAAGGACTGAACAGACAACATAACAGCCTTTCATTTGTAAATACAGTATAGTGGGGAAAATCTACAAAAAAGTAAGAATCTCACAACTAGATGTAGCAACAAAAAAAAAATCAGATTTTACATAGTGTACCAAATGTATAGTAACAAAAGTCGTACTTTGTTAGTGAGACATCTTCTTCTCCAGTTGATCACCATGGCAATCTCCCAAACAGAGCCCTCACTTCCTTTATATCAGTTCACTCCACAAATACTGAAACAATGCACTGTTTACTTTGTAGCATTTGCCTTAAATGAGTTCTACTTGCCTGCAGTATGTGTCAGAGAGTTATACATTACCTTTGTGGGATGAAGGTTTAGTGATGCGTGGCCGAGAATGTTTGCATAATGTGTTCCACTGCTAAATTATTTACTTGTCCTCTCTCAAACCCAGACAAACCACAGCTCTACAACAGAGCTTGTTACCATGGAGTTCGGAGTTAAGTATAAGTAGCAGAGGAATCTTAACAGACAACTAAAGCAGAGTTCCAGTGCAGGTCCTCAAGTCAGCAGCAGGAATATATTATAATCATGGTAAGCTCCAGCATTTTCACACATTTGGCTGAATACAAACTGCAATGTGTAATTTCAAAGATGTGTTAATGTAGGACTGCTTGAATCATCATCGCAATTGTTTTGATTGATATTGGAATCACGATTTTTAACACAATAATAACATTGGCATGATAGCTTGCACCTATTTTAGTACAGTGTTTTATTGAGTAATGTATTTTTAATGTGTTTTATGTGTGTGTGTATGTTGGCTGTGAGTGGACCATCTGAGTCCTTAATAAAGTTAAATAAATTAATAAAGAAATTCATATAGGCCTATTTTGTAACTTGTTTTCTAAATGTATTGTAAAAAGTTGTATTTCAGTAGATTTCCTAACTTTTATATAAAGTTAAAATGTAAACTAAAAACATGACCTGCTTGGCTCAAAGGTTTGACCCGACTTAAAAACATTTTCTTCTAAAAGTCGATTATCTTATTTTCCTTTTTGGAGGTCAAAATTGTAACAGCATTTAAAATTCAACCAACTGCACAGGCCTATGTCAATGTCGCAGCTCCAATGGAATTTCAAGGCCTTTCTAACTTGACCTTTATTGGGTTATTTTTCCTCCAGCGAGAATGCCTTTCTATCCATGTCGGCCAGGCCGGAGTCCAGATGGGCAATGCATGCTGGGAGCTCTACTGTCTGGAGCACGGCATCCAGCCTGACGGACAGATGCCCAGTGACAAGACCATCGGAGGAGGAGACGATTCCTTCAACACCTTCTTCAGTGAGACTGGAGCAGGGAAACACGTCCCCAGAGCCGTCTTTGTGGACTTGGAGCCAACCGTCATTGGTAAGCAGACCATAAGATAAATTGCTTGGCTGAAGAGACATTTAGAATACAAATTAAAGCTATAGTGCATAACTTCTCTTGCCTTCATGAGTAACACTGAGTAATTACAACAACACTGTAGTTGCATCTAAAAGAGGTAAGCCTTCAGTGATGGCGCATGGATTTCAAACATTCTGCTGAACGTCCAGGTTTTTTTCTCAGCTCTTGAACCCTATAGCTTTAAAACTACTGAAATGCATTAAACTGTCAACACTGGATTGTGTTTGCGAATGATTGATTGTATTTTCACTTTTTGTGTTTACAGATGAGGTCCGTACAGGAACCTACCGCCAGCTCTTCCATCCTGAGCAGCTGATCACTGGAAAGGAAGACGCAGCAAATAACTACGCCCGCGGCCACTACACCATCGGCAAGGAGATCATTGACCTGGTGCTCGACAGGGTTCGCAAGCTGGTGGGTTTGACTGCAATTACTTCATATTAGCTCCTGCATCGTCAGTTACAGAAAAAGGTTAAAGGTCACATATTGTGCAAATTTTCAGGTTCAAAATTGTAATTTGGGATTTTTACCGTGAACTGTTTTCAAGGTGAAGTGTCCAAGAAACCCTGTATATTCATCACAGTGCCATCATTGCTGAATCTCCTCTTTCAGCCTTAATCTGAAACGCTCCATTTTAGGGACTTTCTCTTTAAGCCCCGCCTTCCAAATAACCAAGTATTCTCTGATTGGCCCTGAATCTAACCGCCAGTGAGAATCAGGGGGAATCTGGGGGTGTGGCTTATATCACAGGTGGAGGTAGTGCTAAGTTAGATTGGTAATGGGCGTGTGTGGCTTCTCCCCTTATGACATGATATGGGAAGAGAAATCTGACTGTGGTTTTGGAACACAGGTTTTCAGAAAGATTTGGCAGTCTCTAGTCACACCGGGGATCCATCTTAATGTTGAAATTGTGTTCCTGCAGGCTGACCAGTGCACCGGGCTCCAAGGTTTCCTCATCTTCCACTCCTTTGGAGGAGGAACTGGCTCTGGCTTCACCTCTCTGCTGATGGAGCGTCTCTCTGTCGACTATGGCAAAAAGTCAAAGTTAGAATTTGCCATTTACCCAGCTCCCCAGGTGTCCACAGCTGTGGTGGAGCCCTACAACGCCATCCTGACCACCCACACCACCCTGGAGCACTCTGACTGTGCCTTCATGGTGGACAATGAGGCCATCTATGACATCTGCCGCAGGAACCTGGACATCGAGCGTCCCAGCTACACCAACCTCAACAGGCTGATCGGACAGATCGTCTCCTCCATCACCGCCTCCCTGAGATTCGACGGAGCCTTGAACGTGGACCTGACAGAGTTCCAGACCAACCTGGTGCCCTACCCACGAATCCACTTCCCTCTGGCCACCTACGCCCCAGTCATCTCAGCAGAGAAGGCCTATCATGAGCAGTTAACTGTGGCAGAAATCACCAACGCCTGCTTTGAGCCAGCCAACCAGATGGTGAAATGTGATCCTCGCCACGGCAAATACATGGCGTGCTGTCTGCTGTTCCGTGGTGACGTTGTACCCAAAGATGTCAACTCCGCCATCGCAACCATCAAAACCAAGCGCACCATCCAGTTTGTGGACTGGTGTCCCACAGGCTTCAAGGTGGGCATCAACTACCAGCCTCCCACTGTGGTTCCTGGAGGAGACCTGGCCAAGGTGCAGAGGGCCGTGTGCATGCTGAGCAACACCACCGCCATCGCAGAGGCCTGGGCTCGACTCGACCACAAGTTTGACCTGATGTACGCCAAGAGGGCCTTCGTCCACTGGTACGTTGGAGAGGGAATGGAGGAGGGAGAGTTCTCCGAGGCCAGAGAGGACATGGCCGCCCTGGAGAAGGACTACGAAGAGGTGGGAACCGACAGCGTGGGAGAGGAAGGAGAGGAAGAGGGAGAAGAATATTAAGTTTGAAATAAACAAAGAAAACTATTATTGATTGGGTGATTTTCAGGCGTCAGTACGCTTTGAACAAACTAGTTGGTTAATCAAGATAAACAGTTGGTTGTGCTAATGGGAGAGGGGTACTTACAGCTTAGCACAAGCACGCACAATGTTAAATGTATTCACAAAAGTACAGTAAGTCACAATTGCTGTCACTAAACAACCTCAATATATCGTACACAAAAAAAGAATAATACATGGAAAATAAAGCAAAACTGCTTTTTGTAAATGTTTTGTTTGTTGACTTCTTTTTTCTTCTTCTTGGCTTTGCTTAAATGCAAAGAGATCAAAATATATATGTTGTCATGTATTGCTTTGCACTGGGTTAAGAGTTTGGAGACGGTGAACAACATTGTTGAAAATTTATTAAAATAACATTTAAAAAAAATTGATAATTTGATACATTTAATTTTCGAAATATCAGTAATGTTTCCATTGCTTGCTGATAAGTAGTTTCTCCTACAAGCCCTGTACTGCAGCAATGAGAGTGCATAAACACACCTCAGTCAGCCGAGACCAAACAATTACTGAGGAAAGAGTTACTAGGGAAACGAATAGGAGGCGGTCTGGCAGTCCTTACTTTACAAATGCTGGCAGTTGTCATTACGTTTCCAGGGTTACCTTCACACGCAGAGGTGAAACATTTAACAGCCATTTGAAGTCAAACAATAGAGTAACCAACGACTCCAACAACAACAAGAAACTAGAATTTCTCTGTTGTCAGGAGGAAAAGGCCATGAAACAAGACCATCACTGGACAGTAGAAGTTTCCATTAAAACAATATGAATTCATTTTAGGGTTAGGAGTTTTGGAACCTAATGGGTAGATAGGGCAAAGATGCAAAGGTAGGACACCTGATCACAACACCCCCTGGTGTTGTGCAAAGGTAAAAAAAAAAAAAAAAGGAGGCAAAAACATTTTTTTTTCAAGCGCTGGAGATTGTTGTCTATTTTGCTTCCATAACATGTCTTCTTTCATACTAGTAGGTTATAAGTCAATGGTCCAAAATGTAAGTAACTAGAGTGCACAAAGGCAGATCAGGGGAATATCTCCCTTACTTTGAAATGGTTTATTTGATATGTGCCACTTTATGATGCTTGTGCTCATAATGACAAAAAGTAATGCATGCAATTTCAGTATAAGAAAAATTACTTAATTTCACCCTTGAAGAAAATATCAACTAACAGACTGAGTGTTAATAACTGAATTTGAAAGTCAGATATCCATCTATAAGTAAAATGCCGCTCTTACTCAACAGGTTTAGGACAAAGTAAAAAGATAATACACATAACACATTGACACGCGACAGTTGTTTCATTCATATTTTAATGACACTGATTTGATCCAACAGACGGTACATTAGTTACCACTCAAACTAATTCCTTATTAGTTGATTTCACACAATGTAAAAATGGCTTTTTTATGGGTTTAACTTTTGTTTCTTAAAGATATTTGTTCAAAACTACTTTGGAGATTAGACAAAGGTTAACATTTGAAATGCTTAAGCCTCAGTCTCTCATTCAGCTGCTTGTATCGCAGTTGTGGACTCCATGGGCTCAAAGAATGTAGGCCTACTCTAAACCTGATTTAACTGGTAGAAAAAATGCAAACGGAAAATATGTCTGCACAGTCGTAGCTATTCCTATTGTAAGGAGTTAAATTTCATACCTCTTGGCTTAAAGTATATGACATCTTGGGCCGTTCACAGACATGGATTAAGCCTAGTTCTGGACTAAATTGTACTTTCAATGGACAATCTCCATTCAAAATTCCATTTAGTCCAAGACTAGGCTTAATCCATGTCTGTGAACCGGCCCCTTAACATGTGCTAAAGTCAGAAATGGTGGTAACTAAAGACGATGAAGGAAAAGAAAATCAGCAGCGGAGTTTGAAAGGTAAGGTTTTGCATTTCATCCATCAAGGAAAAGATGATTCAAAATCAAGATAACACTGTCTGTGCATTAGAAAATGTAAGCCACACGTCAAGTCATGTCCTCAAAATGGCCAATAAAACAAGTGAAAAACTACTGTTCCCTTTGATGATCCTACAAGCCCGAGAAAACTATAGATTTAGAGACATGCCCACACGTGCGCAGATATTAAAAAAACGCATTTCTCCCCTCGTCCTTTTGCAGTAAATTCCCATACACGTTGACAGTGTTTTAGAATAGTTCTCATTACACACAACAATGCAAAAAAACAATTAAAAACTCTAAGTTATCATGCCAGAGCAGTGGGTGGCGATAATGTGTCAATTCAAACACCGTAGTAGAACATTGTGAGCATGCACAGTGAGCGTCTGTTTGAGCGTGGGACGGCGCATGCTCAAAAGACAACAATTGCCAAACATACAAGGATTTCCAAACATACAATTTTGCAAAAACCAGTTGACAAAAAAACAACAGAAAATAGTTTGACATTCATACAGTACAGCCATGACTTATTTCTCCTTTTAAAATATCACCACATTGCTTTGTGTTTCACTTGAGTGCAGAAAAAAGATATAATTTATTTATGAATAAGAAATTAAAACAAAAACAAATGAATTTTTCGGTGTATAATTTAATTAAAACATTTGAGATGGTCGTGCATCATTTACCACAAGGCAGCGAGTCGGGTTTAAAACACACTTCTTCATCAACGTTCAACTTTAACATTCAGTTTGTTTTGAGTAAATGCTTTGACGAAAAATGACAAATCATTTGGTTTCGTAGCCATTGAGATGAACTTGTATTTCTGTGCACATTTGCAATAACGCACCGATACATGTTGGTGTGTAAATAGACATTTGGAGATGATTCGACCGTGTCTTTATTAACAGATCAAATATCAGAGGAGTTCAGGGCTAAGAATCTTTGTTTGTGTGACTTGAACCTCAAACCTTTTCAGTAAAATTCTCAGGGAAAACACCTTTGATTGAAATATCTTTCTTCTGAAGCCAGTGAGGCTCCTTGACACCCATCAGCCAGCCATCGTCCTGCACACAGACACAATATTTATTATTATTATTTTTCTTTTTTTAAGATAATTTTTGGCATTTTCAAGCTTTATTAGATAGTACAGAGTTGAAATGGGGAGACACAGAGAGAGAGGGATGTTGATTAAGTTTTGATTGGAGAAATCATGACATTACTAGAGATAAAATAGTGGCTAGCAAGTTAAAAACATCTTAAAATTTGATATATAGCATTTAAAGTTACCTGTTCATCTGGGGTGTCAAAGGCCATAACCAGCACCATGTCTCCCATCTTCAGCTCCAGCTCATCGCCGTCAGTGGCAGAGTAATCATGTATCGCTTTGACCTGGAGGACGGACGGACGGACGACAGACAGACAGACAGACAGACAGACAGACAGACAGACAGACCAGACACAAAACACAAATACACACACACACACAAATACATAAAAAGAAATATATTTGAATTGCATTTAAGAGATAATGTAAACAATATGTGAAAGCACAAGCAGGCAGACAAATTGTAAAGAAATGAAAGACATATGCAACAAGCAAGTAAAAAGTTACAAGTTAGACGCCAAGGAATATCTTATCCCATCTATCTTAAAGCAGAATCTAATTAAAAAGTGCCCGTGATTATTCAGACCAGTGTGGACTGACTGACCTTGTAGAGGAATCCAGGAGGCATATCTCCATCTGAGCCGTTGGTCACCGCCGCACTCTGAACCAAACACCAAGCAGAAAACGGGATAATTAGGGAGAATACTGAACAGATGCATCACACTACGTTTTGATATCATGGACAATGGTTCAATGTCGACCTTCTGGAAAGCGTAGTACGATATATTCTAGAATCCTTACACTTCATTGTAATGAATCTAGAATATATGAACTTTTCAATAATATTCAGATTGATTGAGAAGCACCTATAGTTAAAGGTCAAAGTAATTGTCAGGAATTAAGGAATGAAAAAAGTCTGAAGTATCAAAAAGATCTCAAAGAAGTAGGAAAAAGCAGGAAAAAAAGAAGTAGAAATTGTGGGGTTTGTTTCAACGGGATTTGAGGGATCCTTGTATTCCGGGCTGTGATCTCGTAAATTGAGTTAAGTTTCTTTCTTATTCAATTTACACGTGGCACATTGAAATTCATCTTTTTGTATATCCCCTCTCAAGTTACCACACTTCGGAGGGGGTCAGAGCGCAGGGTCAGCCATAGTACAGCACCCCTGGAGCAGTTTGGGGTTAAGTGCCTTGCTCAAGGACACAGTGGTAGAGATGGTGGGCACCGTGGATGTAATAGCAGCCACCACTAGTTTCTCTACTAACACCCTCCTGTCCGGTGCCGGGGATCCAACCAGAGACCTCATGGTTACTAGTCGGCCCCTCTTCCTCTATAGGCCAGATCTCTTAAAGAGCGCTCTAAGGTCTAACCACCTGCCCTGACCCTACCTGGGCCTCAGCAGCAGCGCCCCAGTCGCTGTCCTGTCCTGTCTGGGCCCCTTGGTCGTCCCAGTTGGGCTCTGTGAACGACTGAGCTGCGTAAACTCCTCCGTCATTCGTTTCTGCTTCATCCCAACCGGGCTGTGTGGAGCTGTGGGTGTTGCTCTCATCGTAACTCCAGTCAACAGGGGCCTCGGCTGGGGACTGGTCGGTGTCTTGAGTGGGTGGTTCCTGCTCTGCTTTCTGATAGGTTCAAGGGTTGTGTAGGATTGTGGGAATTTGCGGTAAAGGTTTGGACCGATGGGAGGAATGAGCAAGGAAAGTGGATGAGCAGTTGGGTTCGGGTTGGCAATTTGGGGCAAGGGAGAAGTCAAGGTAACGACCCGGGTTTGTGTTGGTATCACAAAGGAAAGGAAGGAGGATTTGATGAGAAAAGATTGTAGTTGTTGAGTTATGCCACTGTTAATACGAGATAAATATGAGAAAAATATAGAAAGAAGAGTAGCTGTGTAGTGTTCCAATGAAGGCAAACTAGTTACTGAGTCGGTATTCCTCAGCTTTGCTTTATATCAGCGTTTCTTAACCCTCTCTGGAGAAACACTTGTCCGTCAAGTTTTAGATCTGTCCCTGCTCCAACAGCTAATTCAAAAAAGTCAACTCAAGTTCAAGAAGCCATGTTAGGTTGAAATAAATAAGCTAAACTATGTCCCAATTATTGCATGCTGTCTACATACTTTTTATGGTCCGCTGTAGTATGCAGTGTTGTAACAAGAAAGAGTACGCGATTTGGAACACAGGGATGCTGGTCTGCACCTAAAAATCGTAGGACATCCGGGTAATTTTTTCGGCAAATTGCATCTGACCACAAGTGTTGGGACATCCCAAATCTTTTTCTGCAATATTTCTACTAATAGCAGGGAAGTATGGGGATTGTAATGCACCCCTAAAATGTACAGGAAACTCCAGAGAGGGTTGAGAAACGCTGCTTTGTATCTTTGTATCATTATAAATAAATGAAAGATAATTGAAAAGCATATGAACCCACGCTTACCCATGAGTCCCAAGATGGCGCCTTCCGTTTGGCATTAAGAGACAAGATAACGAGATTAAAAAAATTTAGAAAGCACATGTGAATTTCCTTCTTCTTCATTTTTGCGGATTTATTTTATGCTTGTAATCTGAACCTGGAATCTGATCAGTTAATGCATATTAAGATGAGCAAACATTTGCATGCAAAGTGATGCTGAGTGGGAATGCACACACAAAACCATGCAGAAACACACACACATATTTCCTCAGCCCCCAGTGACAGAATGTGTTTACATGCAGCCTAACATTTGATCTTGGCCTCCCATGTGTAGGGTGTTTAACTGTTTGAAACTGAACAGTTCAGAAAGAGTCTTAAAAACCTTTCATGGCCTTAAAGGTGCAGTGTGTAAAGGGAATTGACACATATTTTTTATATCTACATGGGATCGGGGCGCTGGGACCGCCACGTTTCTACAGTCCATCTTTAGCAACTATCTTCTTGTCCTTGAAGGCCACCATAGCTTCTGTAAATTCTCTCAAAGAGAGGGGTTAGCAAGGGAGCGTTGACATCTGGAATATTACCACCAGATGTCGCAAAAATACTGAAATATTACACATTGCACCTTTAAAACTCAAAGTGTAACTGTCAATTCTGATACAGAAACTTCCCTTTTGGGATTCAAACCCCCACATTTTAAACTTGAAATACTGACCATAGAGTTTTCAAAAACCTATTCTGAGAGGGTCAGGTCAGTTATAAATATGTAAAGTTAACAGGTTTTTTTTAAAGAACTGCATGGAACACAGTCTTGAAGTTCAGAACTCCACCACACTCCGACTTTAAACCACACCCACCTCAGGAGCTGTGAATGTGACTGGCTGTAAAACCTCCACATCCCAATCCAGCAGGTTTAGCCCCGACGAGGGCTCACACTGCTTCATACACACACACACACACATGTGTACATTCAGGTTAGGTTAGCTTACTGCTAATAAGTCTTACTATTACTATTGGCATAGGCTTATTGATATTCGTATTTATTGAGCACATATTGGGCTAAGATTTAAATAAGTTCAAGTTGTAGTTCAGCCGAGGTAGTCTAACTGACGTCCTGTTTGAAGCAGTCTGTAGTTACAATCATACATATTTTAGAGGTAGAATAATGTAATGTAATTTTATTAGAACAGGGACAATGTACAACAGAAACATGAACCTTGTTTAAAGCAAGGAGAGATGTAGTGAACCAGTTTTAGCAAATTGCTATTCCCACCTGTAGTCCACTCCCTGGGCAGGTAAGTAGAATAAATACCACAAAACTAAACAATAATATATAAACATGTGATTAATGAATAATCTTCCTGACCTGCTGTGTTGTGGTTGTGTTAGTAGACTCTGTGTTAGCGGCCGGCGGCTCCAAAGCTTCGTCCTCCGTCGACTTGCTGCCTCAGGTCCGGAGACGGAGAGGGGCGGGGGGGAGGCCGGCCGGGAGGGGGCCGGGAGGAGGGCCGGGCCTCGGCACCACCAGCAAGGGTTAATCCAAACCACACACACACAGGCACAGGCACAGACACACACACACACAACAAGCACACGCACAAGCACACACACAGAACAGACACACACACACAAGCACACCACGCACACGCACACACCACCAGACAACAGACACAAGACACACACACACACACACACACACACACGCACATGCAGCACACACACACACACAAGCACACCACGCACACGCAGACAGACAGACACAGAAAGACACACACACACACACACCACACACACACACACACAGGCCATGCAGAGAGCAGTGAGGGAGACACGTTAGTACACACACTGAGGTTCTAGACGCTGGTTAGATGAGGTCGTCCTCTGAAGCATAATGAGCCTTCAGTCCAGAGTTTCTTAGTCTTCTTTGTTGGTTTTTTGTCGATCTCTTCTCATTGTGTTTTTGTGTTTTTTTGAACAGTGAAGCTGCTTCGTATATCGTCACGCTCATGTTGTAACTCCAGCAACCAATAATAATTCATACATTCATGTGGATATGATCAGCTGTTTTACTGGGACTACATACATACATAAAAAACATAATATATCATGGAAAAGTTATTTTTTAGTGTAAGAGAAACTTTCATATACTCTAGATTCATTACATTTAAAGTCAAATATTTCTATAACGTATGTGTAATGAATCTAGAATATATGGAACTTTCACTTTTTTATGAAATTACATTTGAAAAATAACTCTTTCATGGTATTTGAAATAATTTGAGATTGACCTGTAAGTGTGTTGTCTGGTGTTTTGTTTTTACCTTTGGCGGTGCCTCGCGCTGCGTCGTGCTCGCGCTGGCTGCTTCGCTGTGGTTGGCTTCCTCACTAAGAGGACAGACAAGGAAACGGGCACAAAGAAGAAAAAAATTAAAGAAGAAATATAAAAGTACACATGCAGTTCTCAGCTCCATCCACATGAGGGCGACAGAAAGCTTGAAACAAATATCTACTGCATCTTAAAATAGGGTTCAGTCCAGTGACACAAGGAACGTTTCAAACATCAGAACAATGCACATGACAACAAATACAGGAGGTTTCACACAGTTAGAGAGGCCCAAAACACATTAATTAAACATATAAATAAATGCTTTTATATATCCTTTGTGTATCATTATTGTTCTAGCTTGCAGACAACAACTCAAATACAGCTTTATCCCCTAACATTATTTTCTACAACTCTCTTAAAACTGGCCCTGATTTGAAAAAAGTTAGTAATGTCCTTCCTATATAAAATAAATGTATTCGCTTATTTTATCTACTGATAACCGAGTTAATTCCTTTGTTTCCAAACAAAAGCATTAGTAGTTTTATGGGATCAGATGCAGCTGGCGTTGCATGCTCAGTCAGTGTGGATCAAACCAGGATTATTACGCAGCAGATTTTTACCTCTTGGCCTCTTCTCCTGTCTTTTCTGCTGCAGTACCATGTTTTCTACAGAAGGGGGCGGTGGCAGGGACATTACGCTCATGTTCAACATGATGTTAAAGATACAGTGTGTAATAAAAGTGTATTTTGGCATTCTAGATGTCAAGCTCCCTTGCGAACCTCTCACTTTGGGAGTATTTACAGAAGCTACATGGCCTTCAAGGACAAGAAGCTATAGTTACTAAAGATGGCATCATCCACCACTGCCTCAAGTCTTCCACAATATCAAGTGATGAGGTGAAGATTTATTTAGTTATTTATTCTATAGTACTTTTTCTTCATCTTCCAACAGGTGCATTTCACCAGTACGCCCATATAAAAAAACTATGGCTATTGAGTTTGTCCGTTCTGTGCTACTGTAGAAACATGGCGGTGCAACATGGGGCCTCAGTGCCCGCTCCTATGTATTATATAAAAAGGCTCATTCTATGGTCATAAAAAACTACCTTTATTTTCAGGTGATTAATGCACTAATTCAAAACATTAAACATTTTTTTTTTAAATTTTTTTTTTGCCATTTTTATGCTTTATTGATAGTGTAGAGAGAGTTGAAATGGGGCAGAGAGGGGAGTGACATGCAGAGAACGACGCGGGCTGAAATCGAACCCGGGTCCGCTGCTGGCCGAGGCCCATGGGGGGGATGCCCTACCAACTGAGCTAAGGGCGCCCCCTACCAAGTCTGTTTTGAAACACACCAATTCCCTTTACACACTGCACCTTTAAATCTTTCTAATCAAAAGTATTCGACTGAAAACATTAACTGTCACTTACTTGATCTGCCGCTGCTCGTCCAGTTTGGTCATGATGTCGTTCAGGTTTTGGCTGAGCTGAAGAGACACACGGATAAATTATAAATATAAATATAAATATAAATATAAATATAAATATAAATATAAATATAAATATAAATATAAATAATATAAATATAACGATCATGTCGATATGTCACCGATCACAATCACTATCTATCAGTTGAAACTTCTTACCTTGCTCATTTCCTTGTGGAACTTCTCCTGATTACCTGCCAAACTCTGGAACGAGTTCACATAGATGCCAACACGACTGACAACACACACACACACACACACACACACACGCGCACACACACGCCACACACACACACACACACACACACACACACACACACACACACACACACAACACACACACACACACACACACACACACACACACACACACACACACACACACACACACACACACACACACACACACACACACACACACACACACACAACGTTAAACATTTTGACCTAGTCTTTGTTATAGATTTTGTAAATAAAAAAATCAAAAATAAAAATAAAAGTGTCTTACTTTTCATACAGTGATGGAAGCTCGTCTTGTAACTCCACATTTAGCTCCTCGAAAATCTTCTGAGCTCGACCCAGCTCCTCCTCCGCCTACACACACGCACACGCACACGCACGTACACACACACACACACACACCACACACCACACACACACCACACACACGACACACACACACACACACACACACACACACACACACAACACACACACACACACAACACACACACACACACACACACACACACACACACACACACACACAACACACACACACACACACACACACAAAGAGAACAATAATATATCCGTATTCTGTTTCTATTGCAAATTGTTTAAAAGAGAGACAGTTGTTCTTGAGCACACGCACATGCAGAGAAACACATACAGGGTTTAATAACTAAATGCATGAGAATGGTTTGAGAATTCAAATGACAAATATAGAAATGGAGGTTGCTTCTGATGGATGTCAAACAAAAAGTAGAGAGTGTTTTGGATTGGGGATCTAGTTACTGTATAGCTAGGCTCTCTACAAGTGATCATGTACTTGTTGGTTTGTAATATGGCTGGGCATTGGACCTCACAATACAATGCATAATGCGATGATATATGCCATATGTCATAGTTAATTAAAAATAAATAAAAAGAGGGCTGAAATACAAGTTGCTGTGTACTCAGGTTTTTAGAGAAAGCTTTGTTCATATGTTTTTAATGTCTAAATTATGATCTAGAATCTTTTCTCTAAACATCTTTCGACACTAATATGTTATGAAAATTTAAAGATTTTTTTTTATCTCTAATCCAAAATCTAGATTCTTGTTTTTAAAGACATGCAAATGAATGCATGATTAGTTAGATATCGCCAAATTTGAATATACAGTACACCAAAACATTTCTGAAAGGGTTGTAATACAAAAAATTATTGTTTTGATAAAAGTAATCAACTGGAAACGTTTGATGTTAATACATATAACCTAAAATGTTACCCTATTCACCTGCTCTTGCCCTGTGGATCACATGTAGAGAGCCTATGCAGAGACGGAGCAGGCTAACAGATTTGGGGTTGAGGAGAGGTTATGGAGTCAGTGAAGAACCAGAGTTTCACCTGGTTGTGTGAGAGGTTAGTCTGAGCCACTTGGTGGGCTGATATCAAACCCTGCGCCCAGCTGGGAGCCGCCATCTCCAACAGGCGGTTTGCTAGTGACCGCACACGGCATGCAAGAGAAACACAGCCAGAGAGGGAACCACAGACAGACAGCAAACAACAACAGCACAAGACAAACGCAGACATGTTAATTAGCATTTAGCAATTAAGACAGTCAATCACTTTTAACCAAAACAGAACAAGTGTTATTTCGCTCACAAATTTAAGTAGCACAGTCGTGTTATGCACATCCACGCAAGCATACACACCATGAAACACACACCACACGAGCGCGTGAACACACACACACACACACACACACACACACACACACACACACACACACACACACACACACACCACACACACACACACACACACACACACACACACACACACACACACACACACTCTGGTGGTTACCTTGGCGATCTTGGCCTCGTCCTTCTTCTTGCCTTTCTGTAAGGAAGCGAAGTGATGTCGGGCGCTGTCGAAGTCCACCATCTTTCTATCGCGCTTCGCTATACGAGCCTGTAGCATCAACACACAGCGTTCCATCATTATCACTGGACTGGTTCTGTCTTGCATCAATATTACTATGTCCTTAGATCCATGTCTATGTACTCTGTATTATATTGTATAGTATTATATTGTACGTTCTTAGGAAACTCTTCTTTGTAACAGACTCTGTATATGTGTCGTTTTATTGCATTTTATTGTGTTCTTTTTAATGTGAAGCGCTTTGTGACCCTGGTCTGTGAGAGGCGCTATATAAATAAACTTTACTTACTTACTTACTTATTATAATGTCGTTTCTCTGGCATTTGAGCCTCTTAATAATTTTTTTTTTATTTTTTTTAAGAGATGTTATTTTTTTGAGGGTTACAAATTGGGAATTCATTTTTTGTTGTATTACTTATATCTTGGTTTCTTTCTTTCTTGGTTCTTGTTTCTTCTTTCTTTCTTTCTTTCTTTCTTTCTTTTTATTTTGTGGATGGTAGATGTAACTGATAAGAATAGAGGATAGGCATAATAGCTTTTTGTTCACTGTTTGTTGTTGAGTGCGTGTACGATGTGTGATGTTTTCAATGATTGTTTTATAATGACTGAATACATAACGAATATTACTCATCCGGTATATAAATAGCAACAAAAGACAGATACACACAAACCTTGATATCAGGGAACTGGGCCAGGTACGTGTCCATGGTGAGCAGAGATTTGTCCGTGATGTTCTGGTGGTAGTCTAACCACTGAGTGTCTGTGTCCTGAAACACACAGTCACACAAAAGATATATTTTTTAAAATGATATATATCTAATCAATTATTCGTACATTTGAATATACATGTCTACATGGTGGATAAAGCCACAGTTACTATATATAGGTCTTAAAAAATGCATTTTCTGCATGTTTTTAAGAAGAAAATGTATCATTAAATCAGATTATTAAAAATGTTAGAACAAATCTTTCTGTAATAGCCTTTGGAATAGTGCTCAGAATTATCATAAAGTTTAGTTGATGTAAGTGCTTTAGAAGTTGAGATTTTTGGTTAAATGTATTGAACAAAACTAATGTCGAGGTAATGGCCGTTAAAGATGTTTTATAGGAGAAATATACAGACACAAACCGACAAGATTTAGTCAAAAAAAACACCTGAATGTACATTTTGGACCTTTGATTTAAACTATATGAAAGAAGACATGTTATGGAAGATAAATAGACAAAAATGAAAGTGAGGCTGGAGGGTACTTTTCTAAACTAGTCTGCTATAAAACAAACCAGTGCTTCCCAAAACTGGAAACCGTAATAATTACAGCTTCTATGTTAACTAGTGATATTTCTCTGTTTCAATCCAACAGTTATTTAAATTGTGACATAAACCATGTGGGGAAACACTGGATGCTCTGTACGTTTTACCTCCAAGTTATTGTCCATCTCCTTCTCTAGCAACTCCTTCAGGACGGAGGGACAGACGCATGCAGTTAGGAAACAGAAACGTGTTAGCACGCAGAGAAAGAAAAAGTAGTAGGTAGGTTAGTAGGTAGGGAAAGAAGGAATAATGCAGAGAAAGCACTCAAATCCCCATACTGTCCTGCTATGTATTATGGTAGAAAAAGATTTAGTTTGTCCCAATTCTTGTGGTCAGATGCAGCATGCTGAAAAATATCCTGATGCCCTATTAAAAATTGGTTGTGATTTTTAGTGTGGAAACCAACAGCTTTATGGAGGTTCTGACCCACAACCCACTGCAGCAGAAGTTACATCACATGGACTGAGCCTCCCAGTGAAAATAACAGCGATGAGACGGATATATAAGCAAGAGGCAAGTTCAAGGAGCCATGTTAGATGAAATAAATAAGTTAAAGTATGTCTCGCATGTAGCATACTGCATGCTAACTAGATTATTGTTATGATCAGCTGTAGTATGTAGAATAGAGAAAAGAAAGAATATGAGATTTGAACGCAGGGATTCACCTCCATCATGGTGTCCATCTCTTCTTTGCCAAACCAGTCAGGTTCGTACATCTCTGCCAGACAGTCCTGCAGCCTCCGAGAGCATCGTGCATCGCTCAAAACACACACACACACAAACACACACACACACACACACACAACACACACACACACACACACACACACACACACACACACACACACACACACACACACACACACACACACACAAACACACACACACACACACACACACACACACACACACACACACACACACACACACACACACACACAACACACACACACACACACACAGGTTAAAGCACAGTTACAGTCGGGCGTAATATGAGCATCTAATTACTTCAATATGTTCCAAATGCAACAACACAGCTTCTTTCACACACTCACTCTTCACTGCTGTCAGGTAGGCCTTCATGTCTCTCTGCAGCTTGGTGCCTTCAATCTGAGAGAGTGAACACACACACACAGAGAGCAAGAAATAAAATACTCAACCAAACGGATAGATATAGACTGGAAAAAAGTGAGGAAAATATCAACAAGAAATGATAAAGATATGGTCATGTCCTCACTGCTATAAATAAATAATAGCGAAATACATATTTGATCTATTTTAAGATTTTCAACAAACTGTAAAACATGTTAATCCAATGTCTCTTGCAATGAGGTAATGTATTTATATGTGAATATGTTCGGAACCCGATTTATAATAATAACTATACAAAAATAGCATTCTTTTCACTGACGGTTTGGTTTGCTGTTACAATTAATTTAAGATCATCAGAGTAAAAAGTAGACTGTTTAATTAACATATAAAAGTTCCAAGAGGTTTAACTTGTGAATATGCCAAGTGTAAAATATTTGCTGACCGTCTGCTTGTTGAAGTTGGCGACCATTTCCTCGAAGGCTGCATCTCGGGTCTCGTCAGCTTTGCCCAGTTTCTGCAAAACCTGTAGAGACAGAGGAGCAGACGATCAAACAGGAGTTAACCAATCTCTATTGATCTATTGAACTGTCCATCCTTGTTACTATGTGTCATTTCATTCATGATTCTTTGTTCACTTCTATAACTGGAGGCATGTTTCAGGCTATTTTCAGGCGCCTGTCAAAGCCATGTGTCTCCGCTACGTCTGCGGTTCACACCAGCTTGTGTGTGTGTGTGTGTGTGTGTGTGTGTGTGTGTGTGTGGTGTGTGTGTGTGTGTATACGTGAGTTCATGCGTGCGTATGTGTGTGTGTGAGTTGAGATTACAGTAACATTTATGAGTGATTATGATATAATGAAGCCTAAAGTTTTTTGCTCACAATTACCACAAAAAACTGCAACAAGAACAAACAAATCTTTTAAGGTCTTCTTTCTGTATCTTTAGGTCAAAGGCCGAAGCCCCAGTGACCTGATGTCATCCTCCACCACTGACTCACTAGCTCAGCGTGTCTCTCCTTACTCATCTCCAACACGTTTAGAAGAACATTTATTCAGAATTTTTAGGGAAAATAAAAAAAATATTGTTGACGAATTGGCCTAATACCAAGATTCACTGTAACTTGGATCGCGAAAAGAAACAAGAAAATAAAACTCTTATTTTCAAGTGATAATAATGAAAACATACTTATGAATATTATATTCCATTTCTACCAAGTCTGTTATGAAAAATGCCCAAAAATTCTACACACTGCACCTTTAATTTGATTGATTGTTTTCAGAATATGCAACAAAAGCACAATATCATGACATAAGAAGATCCTTATACATTCAGCAAATAGCTTGAGCCAAGCACCCCACATACATGCACACTAATAATCATAAATGTGTGTGTGTGTAAGATAGGCGTAGATTGAAGGGCGGAATATATAGGGGATATTTCTCCCCTTCAATATATCTATATCTATATGTCTGATTTAAGATAACCTATTTTGTTCTTAAAAACATGCACACAAAATAAAATGCTTTACGACATCTAGATTTTTTTTTTATAAAGAGATGCAAATCCATTCGTTATTAATGAGATATTGTCAAATTTCATATTCATTCAAACATAAATGTCAGTGAATTATAGAGAAATAATAAATATCTAGACGTTGTTTAGTTGTGAGTGGGACAAGGTCACCAGCTAATCTGATCTGACTGAGAGCAACAACAGCAGTAGCACCTGCCGCCATAATCCTGTGACCAACATGCACTATGCAGGGAGTTCCCCACACACTAGGGCTGGCCCGAATTATTCGAATATTCGAATATTCGTTCGGAAAATTAGTATTCGGAGCTTAAATTAGTATTCGGAGCTTCGTTTTTTTTTTTTTTTTTTTTTTTTTACATTTTTTTTTTTTTTTTTTTTTTTTTTTTCAAAAAAATGTTTTGCAAGAAGCTAGTACTGCAATATAATGTCATCAAATAATTTTATATTTGGATATAAAAGTTAGTAATATTGTAGTAGTAGTAGTAGTATTGCTCATTTAGGAGGATATTACATCACTAAGTGTCATAGCGCATCCATTACAAAATATGCAGATACTGTCAAAATCGGTTCCAGGGAGTAGGGATTATTAAAGTTTAAAAAAAAAAAAATCTTTTAAATTTTTTTTTTTTTTTTTTTTTTTTTTTTATGTATTTTTTGATGGTGTGTTTTTCTGGAACGAATATTCGAATATTCGCTCGGAAAAACCAACGAATATTCGAAGCCTGACAAATGGTATTCGGGCCAGCCCTACCACACACACACACACACACACACACACACACACACACACACACACACACACACACACACACACACACACACACACACACACACACACACACACACACACACACACACACACACACACACACACACACACACACACACACACACACACACACACACACACACACACACACACTCAGTGACATACGCACACTGGCAAAGACATAAAAAACACACACACACACACATACACACACACCGCTAGTTAAGCATCACTGTAAATGTACTGGTTGTGCCGTGAAATGAGTAATAATTAAAGTAGTAACGAGAGCTGTCAGATAAATGTAGTGGAGTGACACATACATTTGTGGTACAGAAATAAAGGTTATAATTGGTATTAAGTCTGAAGAGATCACATGACCACACAATGCAGTCACTTACTACACTTACTGTACATCCTGTGAGTGAAGGCAGGTACTGTATAATGAGACATACTTCACCACTGTGTATGTCTGTCTGTCAGTGTGTGTGTGTGTGTGTGTGTGTGTGTGTGTGTGTGTGTGTGTGTGTGTGTGTGTGTGTGTGTGTGTGTGTGTGTGTGTGTGTCACTGTGTGTGTTCATAGCTCCCCGGTGTTCAATTTCAAGCTCACAAAAATACACACACAGGCGGTTTGTGGGGTATTAAGAGTGATGATGAGGAGGATATAGATAGATACACCCCCCTTCTCTCTCTCACACACACACACACACACACACACACACACACACACACACACACACACACACACACACACACACACACACACACACACACACACACACACACACACACACACACACACACACACACACACACACAGAGCAGTGAAGCATGCTGGGAGTCCTGGGAGGGACAGGTGTGAAGGGTTGATAATTTTGGATTCAAGTTACTGAACAAGATTTTTAATTAAACTCCCCAAAAGTTTCTATAAATACAGTAGAAAATAGTGGTAAATTAATTGACAGAAAGTTAATTGCAAACGTTGTTGCTTTAATAACTAGCAAAGGACATTTTAGTAAGAAAAAACAACGGAAGAGTGTGTTATTGGTACGTTTACTGCATCAAAAGTGGAGTCAGTGATTCTGGAGAATGCTTGGTGTCAAAATCACCGAATACCTCCTCATGATCCGTTTACTCTCCGTACTGTGTGTGTGCTGGGGGAAACATGTTAATAACACACAGCCTAGGCTCTGTAAACTGGCATGTAAACAAAGGGGGCCCACCGTAGCTAGCAACATGCCAGTTCACAGAGCCTAGGCTGTATATTAACTGGATTTTTTTCAGCACGCACACAGCAGGGTCAGGTATCGATTTTGAGGAGATATTCACTGATTTTGACAACAAGCGTTATCCAGAATCACTGACTCCACCTTTAAAAGGACCTAAGTATTTCCTTTAGTGATTAAAGTTTGGTTCTGTGGATGATGGGGGTGTGTGTGTGTGTGTGTGTGTGTATGTGGGGGGGTCATGGGGTCCTGCCTTTGGGTCTAAATGGCCCCACCTCCCCCTAACCCTGACCACACTCATCCGGATTCCACTGCAGAAACATTTTTCCCAGTATGCTTTGCGGTTGCACAGCTGACCAACTCATGACCGGTGACATTACATCACTATGACAACCGCTGTGACACCGGGAGGGGATCCAGATTATGATTATTATTATTATCATTATTAATCAGCTGGTCAGAATCAACAGAAAAATAGAATATGTTCAAAGCATAAAGGCCTGATTTTAAAACCTTACCAAAGTCAGAGTGTGAAGGTATTTTCAAAGTAAAAGCCCTCATTTTTCCTATTCTATCTGATGATCCTGATGAATCTTCCTGTTGCATTATATAGTGTAGGGCAGGCTTATGTGTCATTTCTTATGCTGTAGATGTTTAAGGTTGAGCTGTTTATATTATATTGTCTGATTTAAGATAACCAACATTTTGTTCTTAAAAACATGCACACATAAAAAAAATGCTTTATCACAACATTAGATTTAAAATGTTTAAAGAGATTCAATTTCCGCATTATTAGTTAGATAGTCAAATTTTTATATCTATTCAAACATTTCTTGAAAATGTTTTAATGGGCCATCAAAAAAATATTATTTTAATGTCATGAATCAACTATAGCAAAGTGTAATGACCGATATCTATAAGATTAAAAAAATTGACCCTTTTCACTGCAGTGTCTGGACTTGAGGGGACCAAATCTTGATGCATACATATAACTTAACATTAAGGACTATGATACTTTTATTTATGACCTATAAATGTATAATGATTTTATCACATAGTTTGTGATGTGATCGTGTCAGTGCTCTATACAGTTTTAACAAAATTAAGACCAAAAGTAGTATAAGATCTCTTAACAATATTTTAACTTCCTGTTGGGCCGGATGCCAGACAGTGAGTGGGTGTGGAGCTCTAGGCGGCACGCTGCCAGCAGACGGACAGCTGAAGCCTCCCCTCCTAAGGCCTCGCAGGGAAGATGATACTCTGACCTCCCTCGTTACGCCCAAACTCAACGCTCAAGGCTCAGTATCTACCGCCTCAAAGTCTCACACACACACACACACACACACACAACACACACACACACACACACACACACACACACACACACACACACACACACACACAACACACACACACACACACACACACACACACACACACACAACACACACACACACACACACACACACACACACACACACACACACACACACACACACACACACACACACAACACACCCCATAACACACACACATAGCAAGACTGAACATGAATTAAGTATACGTTTCTACGTTCTGCAGGTCAATTTCTTTAAGATAAATATCAATGAAAGAGAAGAAACCTGACTTTCTCTTGAGCAATTCCTGGATTTCAAGGGTTTTTAATGTGGGCCAAAGTCAAAAAGCAATTTAAGCAATACTAGATTCTCCTCCTTGGAGAAAGCTTGTGTCAAATCCGTCAATATCTCCTCATTCTGTGATGTCACAGAAAGAGAAATGTAGGGTTAGACAGTGAGACCATAAAACACTCTTTCTGCCTTTTCTCAGACTAGGATGACCCGATTTCAATTTTTTTTGCACATTTATACTTCATAGGATCTCCGAGTTCAATACACCTTCATATTCCAACCGTGAAGTCGGCCTTTAACTTATATTGCATTATTTGATTATAATTATAAATGCATTAATGTATTGGCTATGTGTCCGTACTGTGTGTGTGCTGGAAAAGAAAGCCAATGTTAATACACACACAGCTCAGGTTCTGTAGACAGGCATGTTGCTAGCTATGGTAGCCCTTTTGTTTATTTGTTTACATACCAGTTTACAGAGCCTAGGTTGTGTATTAACATGCAAAAAAGTTTTAGCTCACAAATTACGGCGTGTAGTGGATCATGAGGACATATTTTGATAATTTTGACAACAAGCATTCTCCAGAATCGCTGACTCCACCTTTAAAGTGTGGAGCTTGGCAGTGAGTGACCTGCCACGGATCGGCTCTCACATGGGCAGTGAAGGAACGCGGGACACAGAGAGAGAGGGCTGCAGCTGCTACATTTAAAGTTCATTCAAGACCTGCTGAAATGATCGATCGGGCCCAAGCAGTAAAACACTCCTGTTACTAGCAGCTTAGCTTAGCATAATGACTGAAAGTAGGGGGTTACTGCTAGCCTGGCTCTGTCAAAAGCTTCTGAAAATCACTGATTAACACTTCTGTTAATCCTGTTTATTTCATCTGCGCACAAACATTCAAAACTTTATTTAAGGTGAGACACAGTAGGCACAAACAATGTGTTTTTCAATACTGATCAATTATGAGATTTCTGTCTATTTTGCTTCCCTAACATGTCTTCTCTCATACTAGTATAAATCAAAAGGTCCAAAATGTTTTGCTATACCTTGTCCGTTTGGGTCTGTATATTTCTCCTACACAACAATCTTTAACATGAACTAAACTTTCCATTATCATTCTTGCACTATTCTGAAGGTTATTACAGAAGGATTGGTTCTTATGTTGTTAATTATCTGAACATTTTCTTCTTAAAAACATGCAATTAATGCATTTCGAAGACCTTTACATTTTTTTTTTATTATCCACATTGTTTGAAACATTGTTTTTGCCTGCAGTGTCATGGTCTTAAACACAACAATCAAATAAGTGTCTGGATAGTGAAATGTGACTGACAGCGCTCGCGGTGTTGCACTGAGGTGATTAGTGTGTAAAACCTCGACAGGCTTAAGCAACGACAGTGATTAGGCCAGACAATAATAACTCAGAGAGCTGGACACAGACTGTTGGTCAGGTTTCATTCTGAGCTTCCATCCAATGCATATCTTGTTTTATACTCTCGAGTCACAGGTTAGTTTGCAAATAAGAGCCTAACCTTTAAATGTGACTTAAAGCTATAGTGCGTAACTTTATCATATAAATGAATGTCGGTTACATTCAAGCCATTGCCAAATGTGTCGAAACAAAGTTTATTAGGACTATCAGCTCCACAAAACTCTCTCTGTATTTCTCAGTATGGCAGCATTTACAACCCCCCCCCCCCCCCCCCCCCCACACACACACACACACACATGGTGCAGGAGCTCAAAAAAAATCCCAAGAAGTGTCCAAGAAATGTTTTAGTTGTTGATTCTACTGCTAGGATACAAACTGGACGTACAGCGGAAGGTATAAAATCCATGTGCGATCACTGAAGGCTTACGTCGTGTAGATTCACCATCAGACAGTGTTGTTGTAATTACTCATAATTCCTCATGGGGGCAACAGAAATAACGCACTATAGCTTTATCACAAACATGGTATTGTCGCCATTCAATATGATATTCTTTCTGTCTCTAAAATAGTCTGCAATTTTGCTTTACATTAGGCTACTTCATTTGCTTTTTAAACTGATATAAAAGCGAACATTGCTTACCTTTTACTTTAGATACCTACTTTTTACCACAGTTTAGAATGCAAAATATGTTCCTAAACTTGAGTATTTTGCTGGACTTGTAAAGATGTTATACAGCCTTACTTTGCTGCTCCATCTGATCTCAAAGTGGAACTCTACTCTTAGACTTTCATTTTGAAAATCACCTTATACTTATTTGATGAAAAACTTTGAACTTTTATTCAAAACTGACTCTAGGGATACATTTAATGACTTCTTCTTTGTTATATTGTACAGTTAGTAAGTTGTAACTGATTGTAATACTATAACAAGCTAGTACGCCCAATATATGATTAAATTATGATTAAACTATTTGCTCAGAGTTTTTTTCCACACTTTGAACCACAAAACCTATTTCATAATCATATCCATTAAAGCACTTTTCTGTTAGTTCAATGGGTTTGTTTGGTATGGCTGCTAAATTATTTTTTTAATTTGAAACTTAATCACCTCCTCACCCAAACCACCTTTATTTGAAAAGGGGTTAATGAAATGTAATTTTAAAATTCCCTAATTATCAGCTTAAAGGTGGTGTCAGTGTTTACGGAGAACCCTTGTTGTCAAAATGAATTTTGCGCTGGTTTGGTTAAATGTCACAAGGTTGACCCCACACATCTAAGGTTAATTTGACTTAAAGTAAACCTTTAAAATGATTGTATTGCCACGATATTTAAATCCATTGATTGACAGGAGACCTAAACCCTCACTGCGTCATTATTAATGCGTAAATGAGTCGTTTTTGCAGGTAAAAAGTTGAAGGATTAGGTTTCACAGTAGGACACAGTGTCCCGGTGCCATGCCATGCTATGCGAGCCTAGATCCCCTGGCCGATCAGCTGAGTGAGTGAAAAGTTACAGCACCTTTTCCTGCGCTCTCGTGAGCCGCTTCTGGACGTTGCTGGCGAGTTTACCGGCGGTGACCCCTTGTTTAACTGGTGCTGTCTCGGCCATGTCTCGCGGTGTGGAGGCTCCCCGGTGGTGGCACAACCAGCCAAGAAGAGATAGCGACAAGAAGAGCGATAAGCGCAGTCGAAGGAGGTCGACCCTTCACTTGGAACTGACGGTGCGTAAAACCCCTCCGCGCGTAACTCTATAATCCCGGTGACACTTTCTTAAAGGTGCAATGCGTAATTTAATCCCTTGTGTGCGTGACAAACGAATATAAAACAGCAAAACAACAACAACAAAAAGCAGGTAAAGTTTGAAACAGATTCAGATATCGCCCTGTTCTCGTCTCTCACTGTTATAATTGATGGAGACTTGAGCGCTTGATATGGAGAGATATTAGGTTTCCTCCTCGCTCACTCACTCATCCTCTTAAAGGCGCAGCTAGCAGGTTGTTGTTATTATTAGCCGACATCTGTTGCGAACATGCAACTGGTGTGTCGCTTTTTCTTTACACACGGCCATATTAACGAGCACGAGCTGTTTCCAGTCAGATGCGTAAGGCTAAATTAGTCCAGATCCGCATGCACCATCATCAGCCCCCCCCCCCCCCCACACACACACACACACACACACACAGCAGAGAGTCAGAGTTCACCTGCGCCGGTAAAGGTGCGTTCACGTGACAAGAGTTATCACAACAGACACAATCAATAGAACCAAGTGGTGTAAAGTAATTTTGAAACCCTGGCCTGTTTGTAATTGTAGACTCAGGAGATGGAGATAAAATAATGTTTTCCAAATATATTGTATCTCCGTGTTTTTGTGAATAAGTTTGAAAGAAACAAAACAATAAATGAAACCACACGCAGCTCATTTCCATATAATTTAATTTCAAAAATAAATCTCTTCACCCATAATAACTTCATAAACATAATTGGATTTCTGTAAACAAATATGACTTATATACACTCTCTGTCTTAATATGGTGTTTAATGTGACACATTATCACCACCTACTGGCCTCGCATGATTACGTGAGTGTTTTCAATCGTTTTTTTTTGCGTTGTCTTGTGTACGAAAATATATTTTAAAACACCGTTGTGCATACCGGAATTTCTCTGCAAAAATATTTCCTGCCTGTGTTTGTGGGTTTTGGGAGAAGTTCCCTGCGTTCCAAATTAAATTATCTTTCTTTTTGCTATTCTACATACTACAGACGATCATAAAAAGTATGTAGTCAGCATGCAGTATGCAACAATTGGGACATACTTTTACTTATTTTTTTTCATCCTAACGTGGTTCCTTGAACTTGTCTCTTGATTATATATCCGTCTCATCGCTGGTTGTTTTCACTCGGAGTCTCAGTCCATGTGACGTAACTTCCGGTTTGAGTAGGTTGTGGGTCCGTAATGCCCAAAAAGCTGCTGATTTCACACTAAAAATCACGACCGGATGTAGTAGGGAATCCAGGTATTTTTCACCATGCTGCATCTGACATCATGTATTGGGACAAACTAATGTTTTTCTACCATACTAAACCGCAGGGAAGTTTACAAGTCGTTTAGAAGGATAAACCCGCTCAGATGAATCATCCAAATTTCGATGGGGATTGGAACCGGATTGGAACCCAGCCATTGTCTGTCAGTTCACAGCTTCTTCCCTCTTTGTCCCATCCGGTCCAAACATCTCCTCAGGACGTCCATAAAGCCCCTCCACAGCTCTACCTGTGTTTGGCCTTGTTGTCCCAGTTTTAAAGGTAAAGGGTTCAAGTTCCTTTCCGATAAAAGTGTCCACCATGTTCCTTCACCTCTCTTCCTGAGCGACGCCTAGCGGATGAAAGCGCCCCGAGTCTAGCAGCATCCTGCCTAGCCAAAATAAAGCCGTGCGTACCAATGCATCCCGTCTCCATGGCTCCCAGTGTCCCCTGTCCAGCGGTGCATTAACCTTAGAGGTGAGAAGGCCCAGTGAGCCACAGAGTGTTGCTCTAACACGGCGTAGCAGGACGCTACCACCCCGTCCACCACTACTGTCCCCTGCTGGGTGAGCGGAGCAAACGCACCCTCACTCTCCCTCACACTGACCCGGGTGATTTGGGACAAAAGCCCTTTCCCCTTGTCGCCATTAGCAACCAGCACACACTGTCCGGGCCGGGCGTGGCTGGCGTAGGCCGTCCTGAGGTCTCCCCTGTGCGGCTGTGCCCCCTCGGAGCAGTTCCCCTCTGTCAGGAATATGAGGTGAGCCGCGGTTAGCGATAGCCGTGCTCCAGCTAGCGTGTGCAGAGTGTAGAAGGACTTCCTGGTTCGGGGTCGCGGTCCAGGAATGCGATGACATCACTGTAAACCAGGTCCACACCGTCGCCATGGTTACCGTCTACAGAGGCTAGGACTCTCTCGCCGCGACGCAGAGACCTGATTGGCTTCTGAGCGCCGCCCTCCAACGTAACCAAGGCGTCGCCCGGGAAACAACCGCCAGATTTAGCCGCCACTGAGTGGTCTATAAACGGACAGACAGACAGAGAAGAGAGATGGAGGTTAGACGGATAGATGGAATAATATAAATAATACATTTCATTTATAAAGCATCTTCATTGTTTAAAACAATTCCAAAGTGCTATAAATAGAATAGAATAATTTTCATTGTCCATCGGGCAAAAAATTTGTCTTTGGTTCACAAAGCGAACCAGACATAAAACAGTGCATTAAGATGGTTGAAGACAACAGGATTTAACAAGCATGTATTTCTATTTGTCATTCCTAATCAACATTTTGGTTTATTGTTTTGTCAGGAATGAGCTTCCATACAAAACAGCTCAAGAACATAGTAAATCTTTTCAACTCCCTATAGATAAATATTGACCTTTTTCTTAAACTCTTAAACATAAAAGAACAATAACAAGTAAAAGCTTCTGACTGTGTTGAGTGTGTGTGCGTTGTGTGGTTGTGTGTGTGTGGTGGTGTTGTGTGTGTTTTCATGCAGTATTGTATTGAAGACAAAGTGTTTTTCGGGCTTTTTAAAGTGCCACTTGAGGACGTCTCAAGGCTACGTATCTGGGGCTAAATATTTGGTGAAGGCAAAGCCAAGGCCAGGTGATAAGATAAGTCCCCTGAAGGAGCAGGTTAATCATCACAAGACACATGACTCCAGCCCGGCTCAGGGACCTTTAAAATTTAAAGACGCAGAGCAGACTGCAGGGTTTACAAATTTGAACCCTCTGATAATTCAAAACCGATTTAAATAAGGTGTTTATGTTACTTAATAATTGTCAGTTTAGCATGTTTCTGTCTTTATTCCACATATCTACATACATATTAGTAGGCCTATATGACTAAAGTATTTAGTTTCTGATATATTGTTCGTGCTAGTATTTTTATTATTTATTTATTCAGATTATAATTATCTTTTGACTGACTTCCTGAGTTACTGGATATCTATCATCTATCTATCTATCTATTATCTATCTATCTATCTATCTATCTATTTCTATCTATCTATCTATCTATCTATCTATCTATCTATCCATCCATCCATATTTTCTCCTTTTGTGCTGCTTTGCTGCCCCTTAGTGGTACTTTTCCACTTGATGACTTCAGCACCTTTAAGGAGGATTTGCCGGTTGAATTTTCTTTGTCCCGGAAGGAATTTTGAGGAAAGTACAGAAGAAAAAAAAGGGAAAAATCAAAAACATGCGAAAAATACCAACTTGATTGGTTGCCCCCTCTGATCAAGTCAAGGCCTGGGCCCTCGCTACCCGCTCTGGGAGGAAAGAGGAAGAGGATAGAGAGAGATAGCAGGAAAAGGGGGAAAGACAGAGGAAAATCTCAGTTACCAATCAGTGTAAAATGTGTAAAGGGAGTGTTTAAATTCTGATGCATTTTTACAAGAGCGTGTGACTTTCAGCACTAATGCGTTGTGCCACATGTCTGTCTGCTACTTTTCATACTAGCTGCACATAGAACAGACACTATGTTAAATATGTGGAGGCTCAGTGTGAATGTGTGCAGACCTCAGCAGCTGATTTCAGGCCAGAAGGGGAAAAAGAGCAAACTCCCACCTAGTATGAGCAGCAATTAGACCCGGGTGTCTTGTTGAAAGTTATTTAACATGTTGTCTATTTACGTCCATTTCCATTTATGTTTTGGCCACCGAATAAATTCATGTTAGTTTCTGAGCAAGTGTCTGTTTTAGTTTATTTGATTTTATTAAATTTTCTAAGACCTTTGCAATTTTATTCAACTTTTTCTGGCTCTGCTAAAACACTGTCAAACTCTGAACTCAAATGTCTTCAGGCCAAGGTTTTAAGCTAATTATCTAAGAAACTAGAAGGATTTTTGTTTTATCTGAGAGGTTTCATATCCTCTGTGTAGTTTACCATTACTCAACATTTCAATATTGTAAATTTTTTGCTAAGTGGTTGGCGGTGCATGCATTTGTTTAGGAAGCGAGTGAAAGAGAGACGGCAGGATGCATGGCCAGGAGGTAATGAAGGCTATGTTATATGTGATTTGTCAAATTAATAATGGTAATATGTCAATGGTGAAGCAAAGTAAACTTTGATTTAGTAGCATTCTAAACACAGGCTTTTCACTTCTGCCTGCCGTAAATCGTTTGGTCTCAGTTGGTGGGGATTCAGACAGGAGCAAAGGCATTATAATAACTATATTAAAATAGCATTCTTTTCACTGTGGTCTCGTTTGCTGTTACAGGTCATTTATGATCATCAGAGGAATATTGGACAGTTTAACAAACATTTAAAAGTTCCTCTTGAATGTTTTACCGTGATGTAAGGGAAGCAAAAAGGCCACAAACAGCTCACAGAAGCAAAATCTAGACGTTTAAAGGATGTAGAATTTAGTCTGAGTTAACACGGGGTGAGTGGCAGGTGAGACATGATAAAGGAAAGGAGAAATACAGGAAAAGAGCCGGCAAGCGCCCACATACTGAAGATGCAAGCAACAGGAAAGATAGTGAAACAAAACAATGTTAGAAAGAAAGGAAAGGGTGGCGGAAGCACTTCCCGACAAAACAAGTAGTCTGGCGTTTTTTGGCAGACTGAAACTTTTGGAGTGACTGTGCCACATAACTCTGCTGAATTTAGCATCCACATGTTACTTGTAGAGCTATTGTTCGATATGTTTCCTGAGTCATAGAGATATGCTACAGACAGCCACAAAGAAAAACTGACTTTTTTTCAGCGCACACTCACAGAACAGACAGTGAGGAGATATTCATTGATTTTGAAAAAAATTGATTTGTACATCAAGCTTTCTCCAGAATCGCTGACTGTTACCATTGTATGTAACCAGGGCGCCATTAAATATGAGACCTAAATGTCACTTGATCTCCATGTCTAAATAAAGGTAATTATATTTTTGATAGTTAATATATAATAATAATAAGTTCCAGACTAGGCTGACTAAAGGAAAACCCTTAGCGAAAAACAAAAGCCTACATCTTATGATTTGGATTCAAACTTGCACCCCCGCCTTGTCTCACCTGACTTGACGCTGCAGTGTATGTGAGCCTTGGACTCGTAGTAGACCCAGTCAAACCCGGCCTCCACCGCCAGGCGCGCTAACATGGCGTATTTGTTTCTGTCTCGGTCTGAGGTGGTGATGTCCACCGAGCGGCCCTCGTAGTGAAGAGACTCTTCTGAATGATGGCCGTCCTCGTCCCAGCCCTCTGTGACCCTCAGACGGACCCCGGGCCAGAGGTTCATCACCGAGATCGCCAGAGAGTTCAGCTTGTCTTTGCAGCGCTGCAGAAAAAAAACCACAAATAAGATTATTATACAGTATATGTACAGATAGTTTTTTTATGATATTTTTTTTTAACAAATAACTATCAGGTCAAAATATACTTTACATCCACAGTTTATATGCATACACACATATCCAAATGTACAGGTGCATCAAAAAGCTTTTGGGTAGTTTCTACAATCCACAATCTACTGCACAGTAGAAGTTACGTCACATCGATGGATATATAAGCAAGAGGCAAGTTCAAGGTGCGACGTTATGACGATATAAATAAGCAAAGCATGTCTCAATTGTAGCCTATACTGCACTGCTAACTAGATCCTTTTTATGATCATCTGTAGTATGTAGAATAGAAAAAAGAAGGAGTATCCGATTTGGAACGCAGGGCTTTTCTCTTTGGCTGCAGCCTTCCCACAATTCATCCAACTGCTTTAACCTGCTGTTTGCTCTGTGTGGTGGGCTATGTAAAGGCTTCAGGGCGGTGAGGTGACGAGGTGGCGGCGTCTACATGAACCCCAGGTCCTCCGCGTCCCTCTAAAGCTGCAGTCTGGTCAGTGTGAGCAAACAGGAGGAGAGAGAGAGGCTCTATTGAGGGAATTGACTCTGCCCACTCTGCCCAAGCTCCAGCAAATAAATCCTACAGTCGGCTCCGTCTGTCTGAACCACACTCAGGCTGCATTATTGTCCGGTGTTAAGTGGGATGCATCCAATTTAAAGCTATAGTGCGTAACTTTTGTCCCCCCGCCCCCCCCATGAGGAATTTTGAGTAATTACAACAACACTGTCGGTGCATTAGGTAAGCCTTCAGTGTTCATGCATGGATTTTATACCTTCTGCAGAACGTCAGGTTTTTTCCTGAGCAGTGGAATCAATAACTGAAAAATTTCTTGGGCTCTTCTTGGGATTTTTTTTATATCCTGCACCAGTGTAGCGGGGCGACACAAGTTTGTAACGCTGCCATACTTAGAAATACAGAGATAGTTTTGTGGAGTTGGCCTAACGTTGTGTCAACTCGTTTGGTGGCTACTTTAATGTAACCGACATTCCTTATATGAAAAGTTATGTTAGCTTTATTAATAATCTACTGCATGTGGTGAATCATTTAAAATTATATAAAATGTTCTGGTCAATTAAAGGTCAAAATATGAACTTTTAAAAAGGCCATAAATGCCTCAAATTAGACTAGACCTGGATGGAAGTTTTGTCTGGTGGTTTTATTTCACTTGGGCGACAGAAATCTAAATCACAGTCGCTGACTGAAGTCTCATTAAATCAAGGCTGCAACACTATAGGCCGTCTTGTCACTTGCCTGCAGCCTCTGAAAGCGACTCAGTGATGTAGCAACTCATGAATCTCCGCCTATTAAGGGTGAAAAGTGGGATTAAACGCTATAAATGTCTTTTTCCATGTTGGCTGTGATAAGAATAGCTCGTGGCCCGGTCGCCACAGATGCCTTTTCACGGTGTTCACTGGGGATTTTAACGTCTTATGTTTTCTAACTGCGGTCACGGCAAGGAGCTGGACTTCATAAATCAGACGATACATTTTGTTGGTTTTCCTTTCAAGGTATACAGATCGACGGGGGTTTCTGTAGCAGCGGTTTTAGGCACTAAACCGCTGGCTGCACAAACATTGGACGCGCAAGGCTGACAACACGCGCCTGTGCACACCTTTGCGCTGCAAAAAATGTCTCTTTGAAAAGGTCAGTCGGTCTCATGTGGCGTCTAAAAGTCGTGTTTTATAGAGATCTTCTCTTTATTCCAATCCAATTAGACTGTTTGGAGGACGTTTTTAAATCAAACTTTCCTAAAAGTGTGTTTTTTTACGGACCATGACTCCAAGAAAACCCTGAAAATAATTAAAACTGGTCCTAAATGAGTAAAATAGTATATGCATTTTTGTAATTCCTTAGGCTACATGTGCTTTAAATGGCAAGCGACTTAAAAGGCCACGTTAAATGAGATGAATGACACTTTTTGCAGTGTGGTTTTGCCCCTGAACAGTCGCGTCTGTATGCAGCTCTGAGCGCCCAGGAAAAAGCGAATAAAAAATCTGTATAATTAAGGCTTCAACACAAGTGAAGTGGGCTATTTCTGCACATGTGTGCTGCGAAAACAAACAAAAAAGTAACACGGAATAGTAAAAGACAAACGCGAGGCTGTCTCCTGCGGCTTGGAGCCCATAAATTGTGTTCAGGTCAGCGCTGTTGACGCGCAGAGGTTCGGGGCGCGCGCTGCAAAAAATGTCCCGCTGGAAGGTGACGGAATATGAACTGAACTTTTTAATTCAAGTTCAGTTCAATTGATTTATATCTTTCTTTTCTTGCGTCTCATACGGTTTCACTTTGGAAGGAGAAGTGGGAAAATCTAATAAAGTAAGTTGATTTTGGACATTAAAGGTGGAGTCAGCGATTCTGGAGAACGTTGGTGGACAAAATCACTTTTGTTCAAACATATATGTCACGATCTGCTACCTGTCCGTACTGTGTGTGCCCTGACAAAAAATGCTGGTGTAAATACACAGCCAAGGCTCTATCAGGGTATGTTAACACAGGGGGGCCACCATATACCAACATACCCGTTTAGTATAGGCTGTGTTTACACTTGATTCTATTTTAGTCCACACACGTAGGTAGTGGATCATGAGGAGATATCCACCGATTTTGACAAATGGAGATTTTGACAACAAGCGTTCTCCAGAATCACATGACTCCACCTTTAAAGTCTTGAATGAGATTAGTTTTACACTCAAGACTAAGTGAATTAACTCATCCATATTTCCTGACTTTACCTTTTCTTTTAATCACTTAAACCATTCTGAATTGGCTCGTCGCTCCGGTGGATATTTCTTGCAGTGCGCGCACTGAGGTGACAGCTACAGACAGACGGGAGCGCGCTCTCACTCACCCACGTGGGTCTGTGGACATAAGCGCTGCTCTCAGAGAGGAAGCCCGCGGTCACAAGAGCCAGATATAAATACTTTATTCCTGGGGAAATTGGGAGTCAAATAAATTCCAACCCAGGGCCACATCAATGACGGTGTCGTAAAAATGTTTGACAGTCCAAAAAGGCGACTGTTAACTGTAGCCAGTTGGGGCTAAAAACGAAAACGGTAAACATCACTACACGCTTGACCCGGGCTTTAACTAAATACGACTTTTGGCCGTTTTTTCCACCAAAAACATGATGTAAAACAGAGGACATAGTGTCTTAATTAAGAGCGACCGCGTTTCCATACATTTTTAGACGGGGTTGCCCTCTTTTACGCACGAGCTGCCCACACTGAACCTCTGAAAGTTCAAGTAGAGCAGTGATTCAAACCGGTCACCTACACAATCCAGAGACTAACTGCACTGTGTCAACGGCTGCAGGGCTTTAGGAATCTACTGAAGAATGAGTTGAGCAAACAAAGTGATTTTTCTATCAGCTTCTTAAAGAGCAACGCTACCTAAACTCATTTTCAATTGAACTAGAAGTATCAGTTAGACTTATTAAGCGACATATGGTAAAAATGACACATGTTCCCTTAAAAAAACAATATATTGGTATATTGTATTTACATGCTTCAAAAAAATGTGAGTCTAACACAATTCTGCTTGTAAGACTGATTTTTGTGCAGTGACGAGCCTTGAGTCAACAAGAAATGCGGAAAAAGATAACAGTGTCCACGCGTTTAAAGACTGGGCAAAGTGCACTTAGCAATACCTCCTTAATAAGCAGACTGTGCTGAAAACATTAGGCTAAAAAGAACACACTACGGTAGCGTTGCATGCTTACCTGTGTCATCATGCGGTCTGCACCTGTGTTCTCCTCATCCTTGAAGATGATGTCTGGGTTGTAGTTTGGTGTGAGCTCCTTGAAGCGATCGGAGTTCCTGGTTATTTTTCCTTCGTATCTCCCACTCGCCCCTAACGTTTTCTCGGCGACGTTTGGACTGAACTGCTTATAGGCGAGTGGCGCGAGCTTCCGTGGAGACCGTCTCTTGCCATAACCTCTACCCGGCCCGCAGCCCTCGCTGAGCGGAGTGAGGAGAAAGGCGCACACGGCAAAGCACGTCACGAGCGTCGGGAGCAGCATTCCTGGATGTAACTCCCCAGGCGCGTGGCCAAAACGTCCCAGTTGTATTTATTTTGACGTGTATGAATGTTTAAAGAGGATGTAAAGAATCAGGACTCATTCCCGAGTCCCCAGAAGTGGCCATTCCCAGAGTGACAGACCAGCTTCTGCGTTGTGTTTTAAGCGAGGCAGTGGCACAACAGTTGAGTTGAGGTTCTGGGAGCTTTATTCCCACTTTTCAAGGTAAAAAAGAAAGAAAATACAGGCGTAACACACACAGTCCAATGTCTCTCTCCTGGGCTCAGAGGCCTATACCGCCAAAATAATAACGCCCCAGGTAAAAGGTAAAAGGGTAAGCCGTAGAAAATAATAATAATGAGGAACCTATTTAAAAAAAAAGAAACAAATTGGTGGAAGTTCACAACAGAAAAGAAGGTGGCTAAATGATCATAAAAATAAAAATAGAATATAAATTCTCTCAGCTACACCAGCGCGTAAAAGGTGCCATGCAGTGCGCCTCTGGAGCGAGCTGAACCTGAGGTCTTCTTCGCTTCTGAATCTCTCTCGTCTGTCCCGAGTGCACACACAGGAGGCAAAGGGCATAAATAGTCGAGGTGAGTTTGTCTTGGCTCGAGGGTTCAAAGCTCCATGCGTCTCTGTGTCGAAGCTGTGAGAAAAAGCTCTCGAGACAGACACGGAGGCGCGCGCTGCGTCTGTTGGGCACGGCGGTCAAAGGGTGTCCCCGCAGGCAGCCGGTGGTTTCAGCCTCTCAATGCGTCCCTGTGGCAGCAATGGGAATGGAAGAGATCCTGCTACAGTACAGATGAGAGGCAGACCGCGCCCTGCCGGACCTGCCCTCCTCTCTCCTCCCATCGGGGTGGCACAGACACAGACACACACACACACAGACACAGACACAGGCAAAGGCACACACACACACAGCCACAGGAAACACAGACACAGACACAGGCGGCCTTCCTCTGTGTATTGTCGGCCAACGGACAGACAACCACGCGCCACGAGACTGACCTGGCCGGCGCGCGCTCACTCTGGCCTTTGGACCCTTCAGGTGCGCGCGTTCAGACCTGCGCAACAAAACTTTCTCACACCTCATACAGGTCAATTTTTATGGGAGCAGAATGTAAAACTTTTTTCTAGCCGATTTATTTTGTTTTAAAGCTATAGTTTGTAAAAACTAAAATAATTTGATGTATAAATGAATGTCGGTTACATTCAAGCCATTGCCAAATGAGTTGACACAGAGGTGAGTAAGCCAATCAGCTCCTCAAAACTCTCTCTGTATTCCATTTACTCTGACAGGATATGAATGCAGCACAGAGGTGGACTTACCATGAGGCAAATATATGCAATTCCTTGGGGAAGAGCCCCATAAAAAGCTTCATAAACCTATTAGGCTATTATTATCCTAATACATTATAGAAAAATGGACATGGTGCAATCACACAATATGATTTTCTTCGTCCTTTTTTATTACTATGAGACCAATAAGGACTATTATTCTTATCATATTCCATAGATGATGAAAATGTAATGAAGTAACTAATTAACATTAAAATATTTGCCAGATACAACTTTACACATTGTTTGCTTTTCTGTTTCTTACAAATGGAATGTTTGCGTGTTTGATCCGCCTTTCCAGTTACATGACGCCATTCGCAAAACGTTTGTCACACAGAAACTCTTGAAACTCTTCAGACAAACAGAGACTTTTCAACTCAAACTTCAATAGCATTCCCCACATGCTGCAACACCTTGAGTCAACATCTCACCGTTCTCTGAAAGAGCCGAGTGGCTGCTCCATCGACTGCTGTCCGCTCATTATTCTCCCTGTCTGTCTGTCTGTCTGTCTGTCTGTCTGTCTGTCTGTCTGTCTGTCTGTCTGTTGTCTGTGTCTGTCTGTCTGTCTGTCTGTGCTGTCGTCTCAGGAAGAAAGTCATGACTTCAAAGTGAAAACAATGATTAGTTTTGCTTTTTAAAGCTATAGTGCGTAACTCGATGACATTCAAGCCATCGGCAAACGGGTTGACACAAAGTTGATTAAGCTCCACGAAACTCTCTCTGTATTTCTGAGCATGGCAGCGTTTTTAAAACTGGTGTCACCCACCCAACACTGGTGCAGGTGCTCAGAAAACCCAAAGAGCCAAGAAATGTTCAGTTGTTGATTCTACTGCTAAAAAAATCCCAAGAAGAGCCCAAGAAATGTTTCAGTTGTTGATTTTACTGCTAAGAAAAAACCTGGTTGTGCAGCAGAAAGTATAAAATCGATGTGCCATCACCAAAGTCTTACCTCATGTAGATGCACCGACAGTGTTGTTGTAATTACTCAGAATTCCTCATGGTGGCAACAGAAGTTACTATAGTTTTAAACTTGGATAAAAGTTCAAGTCACTGCAATGAAGAATCTCAAATAAAAAAATATCCTTTCAACACTAAAAAATACTGAAAACATATTTAAATCATCCTCAAAACGTCCTCTAATATTTCCATTTCCGGTTTAAATAACGGACAAAAACAAAACGATTATTTACATCTTTAATCGACAGCTTGTATCTTTAAAAATTCCAGACTTTATTCTACAAAACCTATCCTAAAACCATTTCTTACAATGTAATTTAAAATGAATAAATCTAATTAAAACCAGCTTCAATGTCTCAAACTTTAAAAGTCTCTCTTTTTTGTTGTATTTTTGTTATTTTTTAAAATTGTTCGCATACAAATTGTAGGATGCTGTAGATCTAAAAAATTAACTCAGATTAATATCATCCAACAATAAAGTATTAAAAATAAACTATAAAAGTCTTCTTCAAAATAAAAGCTTTAAAATAAGACTTGTTATAACATTTGTAATGCAGTTCATCTGTGTGTGTGTGTCCCTACTACTCCTTGGGCTCATCTGAACAATCCGACTTTCTTCTTCTTTGGTCTGGATGGTGGTCGCTGTAGCGGGTTCAGGCGTTGACCGGTAGAGACAGTAAACGACTAACGGAAGAGGACGGTTGCTCTGTCGTGGCTTCAGGTGTTTCTGCCTCTCTGTCCTGCTCTACAGCCTCACCTGCATATCAAGGACACAGTCACTCAGAAACTACAAGCAATATGTTCATATGCATTATATTCTTGAAATGTTGAAGAAGGTAATTTCATAGTTAAAACAACAATGTTAAAAAAGTCAAAGTTTCAAGGCAACTGTCTTCACTAGATTTTTACAGTTTTAGTTTGAAGGAAAACATTTGAGCAGACTAATTATCTTTTGTTGGATAACTTATTAGGACACAAACTGCAAAAGTTGTCAAGTTGGAAATGCCTCCAGATTTTCCCTCCTCAAACATTTCAATGTTTTGTTGCCTGCTGAAAAATCTTGTTCCATTTTCTCTTGTTGTTTGCTTTATTTTTACCCCTTTAGAAAAGTGCTAGAGTACAGAACAAAACACAACAAAAAATTGTTTTCACTATGGATCATTAAATTAAATGAATCATTAGTTAGCCCTGCAGTCCAGCTACATGTATCGATAGATATAGATTTGGTTTCAAACTCACCGTTAGTCGCAGTTGAGGTCTGGTTCTTCTGCGGGGGCGGCTCATCCTCATTGGACGGTCGGCGTTTACGTTTGGTTCCGTTGCCGTGAGCGATGACAGAGGCATACAGCTGCCGGAGGGCGGAGTCAAAAATCAGAACCTCCTGATGTTCACCTGTCAGCAATGGAAGAGTCTGACAAGCAGGAGAACATTATTCAGAAAATATGTACACAAATGTTTGTATCAATTAAAACGTCCATGATCATTCTTAGCACTATTCTGAAGGTTATTACAGAAGGATTTGTTCACATGTTGTTCACTGTCTGATTTATGAGCAATTTTCTCCTTAAAAACATGTAGAAAACGCATTTTTAAGACCTGTATGTAGTATTTTTTTATTTATAAAATGAAAAAATATGTTTCTGTAAAATCATTGGACACCAAATTCACAGATTTATTCAAACATTTCTGAAAAACTTTTAATACAAAGAAATATTGTCTTAATGTCAGTAATCAACTGGCAAAGTTTCAAACTTGAAAGTGTCCTTTTGACACTTCAGCTGTTTGTTTTATGGCGCTGCAGTGAGAGTCACATGTCTGAGGGCGTGATGCAGGGCGTGCTGAGGCTGCGATAAGCTTCTAATCAAAGCTGCATTATTGGCACAGGTAAAGCCGCACGCAAGAACAACTGAAACACACACACAAACTAGAATTTGCTATAATTTAGTACATGACATCTCTCCTTGCCTTAATGCCTTTTTCTTTACATTGTCCCTGGTCAAATTATATTAAATTGTAAAAAAAATACACCACAACACACACAACACACACACACACACACACACACACACACACACACACACACACACACACACACACACACACACACACACACACACACACACACACACACACACACACACACACACACACACACACACACACACACACACACACACACACACACACACACACACACACACACACACACACACAGTCCCATCAACCACAAGCCTGACAACTGACAGATAGGTGCGTGTAAACTCCTGCGACATTATGCAAACGCACGGCCGACGCGTAGAAAAACACTCACTATTCACCAAATCCTGCTTTTTTTCCCCCAATGGAGAGGACAAACTCTCCGAATTAGCTCCTCAAATATTGACCGGGAGAAATTGGTGGTCTCGCGCTCGCTGTCAGGGCAGAGGGGCTCCTAAACACACTTTGGTCAGGTTTGGAGGTTTCGCATTGATTTATTTTTGTTATTTGTTTGTTTAGATATCGTAAAAATAAATGTAAATGCTCTGGTGAGGCTTAGTTCTGCTTTGGGCACAGAGAAACCAATGTGTTGAGGGGGACAGAGCGCAGCAGAAAGCCCACTTTATTCTCTCGTTTTATTCACTTTCGCCCCCGTCCCTCTCCCCCTCTCCGATCTGTTACTGCAGCTCACTTCACATTATTTGATCTGAAACGTTAATCTCAATTTGTTTCATCCGCCTGCCCCGAAAAGCTCAAACCAACTGTCTTACCCTCTGGTCTCTACGGAAACCCATTTCAACCAGAACTGATGAGAGAGTGAGTCACAATTATGAGACGGGTATGACACTCTGGTATCATTATGGAAGTTTTTGTCCAAATAGGTAATTTTCCACTTTAGATTTAGAATCATGTGGCTCTGTGTTCCTATACATATGGCAGGAGTTTTAAGCAAGAAGTTTTTTGTTTTCTTGATACATTTTGGAATTCCAGTTAAAATGTTTCTATTGGGTCAATGAACTAAGTCTACAAACTGTTGGATTACAAAGACATATGTATTTTACTTTATTTATTAGCAGAGATGGACTTTTATAAGTGTCTGTATTTCAGGGAAGGTGTAAGACTCTCCACATGGCGTGAACACATCTCACGGCCAGACGGGAAGTATAAAAAGGTGATTACAGCAGGTCAATAACCTCTTGTGTGTGACGTACAGACGCTCTGTACACTTCCTCGCTGCTCTTTAGCAGAACAAAGTCCTGAAACAGTAGTTGAAACCAGGAGAGAGGAGGATAGAGCTGCATTGTTCTTGCTAAAATGTCGATCACTATTTTTTTTTTCGTGAGAATTGAGTTCACGATTCTCTCATACGATTCTTGTTTTCTCAAAAATGATTGCACATTTATTTCTCTCTTAAACACCCTTTGAGATAACATTTAAGTGTTTGACTTAAACTTCTAACATAAAATAAAACCTCAAGTCTCTTTTTCTCACTTCTTTTAGAGCACTTATAAGGTGGAGTATACGTTTTTTTTTTCAGAGAACACTTGTTTATATTTATACTAAAAGCCGCAATATTTGAGCTCACAGCCACCAAGACCGTTGGGAGGGAGACTGTGTGACACACACCAAGCAAAATATCATCGCCCCACTAACCCTCTTTGTCCACCTCTCCCATGGTTCCATTGCCTCTGTGAAAAGGTGACGCTAACCCCACTGTATGTGTCAGGAAAACGGAAGTGACACGACCAAGAAGAGTGTGAGCATCCTAAACAAATAAACAACACAGGGTAAAACACACATTCTGGTGTTTGAGACTCTCCGGCACCAGAACCCTCGCCAGAAAAACAACAACAACAACAGAAGCCTAAAAGTCTAAAATCAGAACTATTTACCTGCTAATAATAGACAAACATCAACAGACGGCCATGGACCCTTTCTCTCATCACCTTCCCCACACATGAGGCTCTGCTGTGGGGCGGCATTTGGTAGGGTGGCCACTAGGGCAAGAAAAAAAAATCCACAATCTTGATTCAGAAACACACCCTGCATTCCAAATCACATACTTTTTCTTTTTACTACACTACATACTAAAAGTACTGAAGAGTTTTAGGGCCACAGGAGGGGGAAAAATATCAGACAAGGAAGATTTTTTTTTATCATTATGTCGAGAAATGGCAAGAATAAAGACGAATACTCCAAAATGCTATCGGAGTTAGTGGGGCATTTATGTATTTTCAGCATACTACAATTGACGTGCATGTATTGGGACATCCTAAATCTTTTTCTGGCATACTAAATTGTAGAGAAGAATGGGTATTGGACCGCAGGGACTGTAAAAATTAAAAAAGTTATAAAACTCAAATTTTCAAGGCAACTCTGCACTAGATTTGCGAGTGTTGAGGCTAATACTAAAACTCTTTCAATTACATTTCTCTCAACAAAATATAATTAGTTGGCAGTAAATTTGATTGTATTCCCCATAACTATTGTTTTCGGACTCACAAATCAGACCTAAAAGTTCAAAAGAGAGGAAGGTAAAGCAAAAAATTTAAGTCAATTAATACATCACTTGTATATTTTCTTTTAGCTTTTAAAATCTCACATCTCACCCTCAGACATATCCATCAACATGTAACAATAACATTACATTTAGCTGAAGTTTATCCAAAGAGACTTCCAGTAAGTGCATTTAACCATGAAGGTACAAACTCAGAACAACAGGAATCCCATCAGAACTGTAGCTTCAAATAAACCAAACTACAACGTGCCACAAGTAAGTGCTACATGGAGGTGTAACAAGTTTTTTTAAGTGTCACAAATAAAACATTTGAGAGTTGCGCTGGTCGCACAAATCAGACCTACAAGTTTTAAAGAGAGCAAAAAATGTAAGTAAATTAATACATCACTTGTATATTTCCTTTTAGCTTTTAAAATCTCACATCTGACCCTCCAGACATACCTATCAACACGTAACAACAAGTATTAAGTGTCACAAATAAAAGAGAGAGTTGCGCTGGTGGTGCTGTTGCTCTCATGTTGCTCACAGGCCCATGATGTCTTTGCGGGACGCCACAGTGCAGCGGTGCAGGCCTGGGCTGGGGCGGGAGCAGCCCGGCCACAGAAGCCTAATTACAGGGACAGGGCACGGGACAAGCCTATGGAAACTGTGTGCAACTGACAGAGGAGGATCCACTCTCCGTACATGGTTGATTTGTTGCTCCTTACAAACTGCTCCGAAGCAAAAGGCCGAACTTAATGATTATTTTCACTTGCTCATGCGTTCAGTCTATAAATGTCAGAGGGGGATGTCGTCAAAGCTAGTTACTAAAGATGGCATCATCCACCACTGCCTCAAGTCTGTCTTTCCACAATATCAAGTGATGAGGTGAAGATGGATTTAGTTATTTATTCTATAGTACTTCTTCTTCTTGGTCTTCCAACAGGTGCATTTCACCGGGACGCCCACTATATATAAAAACACGTAAGGCCGTTAAGTTTGTCCTTTCTGTAGATCCCTAACCTGAACGACGTTTCAGTTATCTAATTCTCCTTTTTCCGTAGTTTTCGTATAGACAGAAGGACAAATATCTAACTCTGATGCACTTATTTTAAATTGACTAATAGTATCTTGAATAGACCAATTGTAAATACAAAGGGGACAAAGGCAAATGTATTAAACAAGATCTGCTCTATTCGACTGAGTACATTCTGAGTCAGGGACGGCCCTACCAGTAATATCAGGTTAGATATTGTGACCAGGAAAGAGAATATATAAATATTCAAGTTCACCCCCCACCACCCCTCTCATTACCCAGCCCCTGGACTCCTCAGGTATGTGAGATAAAGAGCGGCTCACTGATGCTGTTTACCGCTAACAGTCAATGATTTACTAAGGAGAAGAAGAAAAGAGAATTCCTCCCATTCCCTCCTCTATGTTATTGTTTTTCTCAGACTAGAGACTAGAGAGCCTTTTGTGGAAGATAATGGAGATTTAAAGGTGCAGTCAGCGATTCTGGAGAATGCTTTTTGTGAAAATGTGTGAACACTGATCAGCTACCTGTCTGTATTGTATGCGGTACAGTGTTAATACACAGCCTAGGCTCTGTAAACAGGCATGTTGCTTGCTACGGTGGGCCCTCTTTGCCTACATACCAGAGCATTTTTCTCTCCTGTGGCCCTTATACTCTGCCGTAGATTCACCCTTGTGCTATTATGTTTAGAAACTTTAATACATTATTTTACTTTCTTGTGTTTTAAACTGATTATTATCTAAGCTTCTTCCTTCAGTCAGGTTTGTCTGCTAAGAGTCAAAGTGTGTGTTTTGGAAAGCTTGAGTCTCTGTGGTCGGCTGGTTGAATAAACTGACATTTCCGGCCGATGCTCTTAACTTAGAGCCTCTGTGGTTGAACAGATATTAGGATGTGACTTCACGTGGAGAGCTACGTAGCATTTAGCGACATAATCATGACAGAAGTTATTACTGGAGACAGAAAACTGCACATCATCTCTACGATGTAAAATAGGAAATAGTTTATTATTGGTTCTCGTCTATTACAGTCCCTGTAAAGTCAAATCCACAAAATCCTTCTAGCTTTGTAATGTGTGGAGTTAGTTTCATGATAGTAAAGCATCTGAAAAGAGTTATAGGCATATTTATCAATCTAAATTAAAGATATTGTCATTTCAGTTTGATAAACTTTACAGAAATTCAGTTTAGATGAGGCTATGGGCTGTGCTCTGGTTCTTATGACACAATAAGTATTTTGAACCAATCACAGCAGTTCTCTAACCGAACGTCCTATAAACACAATGTATGTTGCTGTGGAGACCATTCGATATGGGCACACCCACACAGTCCTGTCAAACGGTCTCAACAGTAAAACATTTTCTTTTCAAATTTAATTTATTTTTATAATATTTCTGAACATTTATCTTATTGAGGCATCCATCTTTGATATCATATAATGACGTCTAACTATTTTAGACCAGGTTAACAGAGGCTTTAAGACCTCCATTTTATTTATAGGAAATTTGGCCAAAATCTGGCAACATTTTGGCTCCATTATGTGATTGTGTGCAGCTCAAGTGAGATGCTTTGGTCAGTTGTGGCCACTAATTGTCACATGTCGCTATGCTACTGCGCGGTTGCCGTGGAGCTGTGAAACCGCGGGCAACGTTCCCAAACAGTGACAATTCAATTCAGAGCTGACAACTGTGGCACTGCTGCATGACTCGCTGCAAAGACAGTAACACACACACACACACACACACACACACACACACACACACACACACACACACACACACACACCACACACACACACACACACACACACACACACACACACACACACACACACACACACACACACACACACACACACACACACACACACACACACACACACACACACACACACACACACACACACACACACACACACACACACACACACACACACACACACACACACACACACACACACACACACAAGCCAACAAATCAGTCACACAGTACAAATATATACACACCAACACACACACAACAACACACACACCACACACACCATTTTCTTCAATTTTTATATTGTGTTTAACTGTTGTTAGTAATTTATTATGTTTGTTGAATTGCTTTAAGTTAAATTTTGCTCAACAAATTCTGTGGCTCATAAATTGAGATAAACATGATTATTTAAGTATAATTTTCCAGAAAAGCTTCTAGTAAAATATGCTTGTAGACACACACACACACAGCTCTGAAAAACCAAATGCATGCGTCACTGCCGGCTCTGTGTGGACAAGCAGACACCGCCACACACACACACACACAGACACACACACACAAGCACGCACTCTCTCCAACAAACACACACTCCAATTTTAGCTACTAAGGGAAGCTGATGTGATCCTTAAAAGATTCAATAATTTTTTTTTTCATCCATGAGCTCCATGACCAGCTTTAGCCTGCCCCCAAGTTGTGTGTGTGTGTGTGTGTGTGTGTGTGTGTGTGTGTGTATCAGTGGGAAGTGCATGCTAATTCCACCCATGTAAATGTTGACCTGAGATGGGTGGGGTGTGTGTGTGTGTGTGTGTGTGTGTGTGTGTGTGTGTGTGTGTGTGTGTGTGTGTGTGTGTGTGTGTCTATAGTGTGTGTGTGTGTGTGGGCTGGGAGGGGCTCCTGCGTCTGTCATCATCGTCTCTCTTTCACTGTCACTTCCCTTGGTGTGGGGAAGGGAAGACCACAACTACACACACACACCACACACACACACACACACACACACACACACACACACACACACACACACACACACACACACACACAGAGGGGGTGATGGAGCGGAAGATTTTTGAAGATATTTGTCTGCTCTCTGTTGGCACCAGGGTTGTAAATATCTGTAAATGTCACAGAAGTTCAAGTTCGAGGAAGAAAAAGTTGTTTTTATTTTTTACAAGAACAGGGAGGGACACACACACACACACACACACACACACACACACACACACACACACACACACACACACACACACACACACACACACACACACACAGAGTCTGTGTTGTAGTCTGTGGCTATGATCTGCCTAATGGGGCCTTCATACACACTTTATTTTAAAGGGAAGATTTCGGGAAGAAGTCTCATCCACTCTGAGTTGGACCAACACCACAGTAATGTCGGTGCAGTAAATATGAAGTGAGCAGCCAGTTAGTGATACAACATAGAAGCTCTACTAACTAGTTTTTTTTCTTAGTGTACTTAGTTATTTATTTGTGTCAAGTGTTGACAACTGAGCAAATCCATTCACTGAGGAAGTGTGTTTTTGTCAAATAAAAACACTGTTTCAAAGATAATGTTATTTACTTGATTACTGAATATATTGAACAGTCATTAATCATTCTTTAAAGTCAGCTATCAGCTGGTGGCAAATATTCATGATGATGTCTATAAGTTACATTTGTTTTATCCCATTCGCCAAAGTGTCTAGACTTAAAGACCAATTGATTAGCTGATGATCTCAGCATTAGTTCATAGTCAAAAAAGGTCAGAATTCTTAGCAGACAGAGACACAAACAAAACTTTGCAGAGGCCCTACCCTGATAGATAAATACAACACACACACGCTAAACGCCTTTACACACACAGTCACACACAGTCACACAGTCACACACACACACTGAGTCTGTGATTCTCCCTTTGACGCGTCCCGGTGACATTTTTCCCAGACAAGTTTTTATTTCAGTGGACTTCGGTCTGTCGCAGGACGGTGGAATTTGCCACGAGCGAAAGACTTTGATCCAATGCACAACATTTCTTCTTCTACTGTTCAGTAAGAGGTAGAAAACAGAGCGGAGACTGTGTGACCCCCATGTAACTTTCCATGAGCAAGACTCACTTTAATAGGAGATTCCTTCCTGGTTTGTCCTCTTATACAAACAGCATCTACAAACAACTCTGGTTTCCTCGGTGAAAAACCACCAAGTGATACAACTGGAGTCACACAGACAGACTGGGAATTATACTAAAGGTGTGTTCCTGCTAAAAACAGAAGTTTCCCTATGATCGCGTTCACCTTTTAAGGTCACTGATCGACATTTAAACAATGTGTCTCCTTTGTAGACAGACTCAAAGAACAAAGGGCCTTTTAGAATACATCTATGTTAAGATCTCACAATAGCACAGACAATTGAACCCGTTATCATCAGCAAGGCAGGAATAAAACGTGCACCAGATAAGATATATCCAGAATAAATCTTAAGGCAAGATAAGGCAAACACATTGTTTTTTCAAACACTGGTCAATTTAGAGATTTTTGTCTAATTGGCTTCCATAACAAGCTTTTATAACATGTCTACTTTCATAGTAGTATAAATCAAAAGGTCCAAAATGTACATTTAGGTGTTTATTTGACTAAACCTTGTCTGTTTGCATCTATATATTTCTCCTATACAACCATCTTTAACAGACATTATCTCAACATTAGTTTTTTTCAAAACTCTGACCAGTGCTTGAAAAAAAAAACAATGTTTTTGCCTGCCGTCTAGAGAAAAACAACACTGAAATGGAAGAAAAAAACTGAACTAAATATAGACGAAGAGGGAGCGCCTTTAAAATGAAAAATTCCACAGGTATATCTGAAATTCCCAGTCAGTCAATTAGTCACGCGCACACACACACACACACAGACACAGACACACACACACAGACACAGACACACACACACAGACACAGACACACACACACACAGACGGAGTCAGGGGTCGACAAAGTCAGAGATGAGAAATTCCACACCCGAATACAGTAAACAGCCTAGCCTCTCTCTGATTGGTCGGCAGTAAAACACAGTGGCTTGACAGCGTGTGTCATGGCAGACAGAGAGATGGATCCAACGGCCGCAGAGATTTATCATGTGGTTCTCGCCACAGACAGTTAACGAGCAGGAAACAAGGCCGTACAGCAAGCGTGTGTGTGTGTGTGTGTGTGTGTGTGTGTGTGTGTGTGTGAGACAGAGTAAGTGAGTGAGTGAGTGAGTGTGTGTATGTGTCCTCTCACCTCTGCTATGAAATCTTCTCTGAAGCTCTGCTCCTCGAAAGCCTTTGTCTGCAGCCGCTCTGCGTTCAAACAAATATAAATACACAACATCTGTCACCCTCTCCACTGTCTGTGCACCAACATTTAGATTACTAGAAGATGGTGAACGGGTATGTAAACAAAGGGGGGCAGCCATTTCTAACAACATGCTCGTTTACAGAGACTAGGCTGCGCACACACCGTACGGACAACTAGTGGTTCATGAGGAGATATTAACTGATTTTGACAAACATTCTCCAGAATCCTTGACTCAACCTTTAAGTGCAGTACTTGAGTGCGTGTGTGTGTGTGTGCTCTGTGTGGTGTGTGTGTGTGTGTGTTGTGTGTGTGTGTGTGTGTGTGTGTGTGTGTGTGTGTGTGTGTGTGTGTGTGTGTGTGTGTGTGTGTGTGTGTGTGTGCATGTGCTCTGTGTGTGTGTGTGTGTGCTCTGTGTGTGTGTGTACCTCTGCTGAGTGTGGCTCCGTTCTCTCTGTAGTCCTGGATCTCTTGGTCTTTCCTGGCCAGTAAACCTCCGAGCTGCTCCGCCTGCCGCTGCAGCAGGTGAGTCATGGCCATCAGGGGGCGCATCAGCTGCACACACGCCTGAAAACACACAGGGTTACATACACTCACCGGCCACTTTATTAGGGACAGCAGCACATATAACTAAACGTGGCAGAAACTCAATGCATTTAGGCATGTAGACCTGGACAAGACAACTTATTGAGGTTAAAACCGAGGAACAGAATGGGGAAGAAAGGGGTTTTAAGTGACTTTGAACATGGCAATGTTGAGGGTGCTGGTTTGAGTATTTCAGAAACTTGTATAAGCCATTGAACAGGTGTACCTAATAAAGTGGCCGGTGAGTGTATGTCACTTCTGGGAGAATTTACATAGACTTACATTCATTTCCTGGAAACTTACATTTACCATAACCATAACTACTACTTTCCTAACCCTCCATTACCGTAACAGGTTCCATGGCAACAGTAATTGTTTAATGTTTATGAATGTTCGGGCAGGGAACTGTTGTGATTGATCAAACATACTTAATGTGTAATAAGAACCAGAGCATAGCATGCCTCAAAGAAACAACATTTTCTCCAATTGTATCAAAATTAAATGACAATATCTTTCATTTGGACTGATAAATAGACCAAACTCTTTTCAGATGCTTTACTATAATGCAACTAACTCCCCAAATAACACAGTGAGAAATATTTAGTGGATTTGGTTTTACAGGGGCTTCAACTATGAAATGTAATAAGAATAATTTGAAAGAAAGACACTATTACTGGGTGGTAAAAACACAACAAAACAAAATATCACCAGTTCAATTCTCTACCACTCAGTAAAAAGTTGAGCTGTGTAACATGGAGCGTACCAAAGTGACGTGGGCAGGGATGCAGTGGAAACGCCAGTAGAAAGGCAGACCTGCTAGCTCACTCTTTAGGTCCATGAGGATGTGTCCACCGAGGCTTCGCTCCGTACCGAGGTCTCGCTTCAGAGAGAGTTGGGCCTCGCCGTCCTGTGTGACATCACTTCCTGTCAGACACGGCTGGGCCACCTGTCTCAGGTGGGAGAAGAAAGCTTCGGTTGGAGCTCGCAGCCGTTTGTTCAGCTCCTGCGACCAAGAAAGAAATGGATTTAACCATCAGAAGAAAATAGAAATAATAATTTTTTGTGCCTTCAAACTTTGCATAATGTCCACCATGACTCAAGGAAGAACTGATTAGAGTCCCAACAGCCAATAAGAACGGAGAATCGGAGCCTCGCTCTGATTGGTCAAAGTGTACCTCTCATGTTAACTTTGAACGATCAGAAATCATATAGCCCAGCTTTAAAGCATCGTCTTTTACCAATAATTGCTATTTTCGGTTTTGCTACTTTCGGTTTGCTAAGCACGTAAACACATAGGACTACAAGCTATTGCTGTTTTAATTTGCTCTTCTTGACCCAACACTGTACCTTCACCATTGGGCAATTGTATGTCTCGCGGAGGGATACAGTTCAATTGCCAGGCGGTATTTCTAGTTTTATTATTGAATTGAAAATGAATTTATTTCGGAAGTCAAAAAACAACAATGAAACCCCCAAACAAATTAAATAAACTGTCCAACACTTGCTCTACAAGTCTGAAAATCATGATGTACCTTTACTCTTCCCTCGATGGTGCCTGGGAACATCCTCTCCTCCCAGACACAGCTCATGTCCGTCAGCAGAATGTGGTACTCTATGTCTCCAAACCAGCTCTTAATGAGGAGAGGGCAGCCGTCGATATTCACAGGAAGCCAGGGCTGCTGTAGGAGGAACTCACTGGGGGGTTTGCCTGGGCGCTCGCTTGGGGTCCACATGGCAAAGGATGAAGGTACCACTCAGACTAAACACAGGCGAAAGATTCACATTAGTTGAAATAATTTGTTCTTTTTTTGACAATTATAACTTTTAAGTGAATGAAAAAATTAACAGCTGTGCAAGAAGATATCTGGTTATTTGATAAAAAGTCAAAAAAGGTACAAGACTCAAAAAACTCAATCAAAAAATATTTTAAAAGAGAACTCCTGACTAACAAGATGAATTTCAGTTAAAAACAACAAACACAAAATCACAGAGTTCAAGGTTAAATCTTCAGTCTAAAAGTGCTAGAAGAATAATTACCGTAGTTATTTTACTTTGAACAGAAAACTGACAGATTGAAGAAAAAATCCAGAGATGCATTTCCGCAAGCAAAATCCAATCACAGAGCTTCACATTAACCTGAATAAACATTTAGAACAATCAATAAAAGTGTTTTGAATTTAATCTCTTGAGCTTGAGTAGAATATGATGTGTAGGCAACATAGCCATATTAGACTTTAAGCCTTTAACAAAAATGTCACCTTCCTGAAATTGAAAATTGCAGGAAGGTCATATTGCGGTTTGGAATCAAAGCCTTTTCTCTCACAGCTGTAGAATACATTGTGTTGGACAAACTCAGGAGCCTGGAAGTGGATTCCACTGGCCCACCACACCCAAACACACGGCCTTACTCTCTGTTTTATCAAACTTGTTTTTCTTAATCACTCACCTCTGAGGAATGTGAGGGAGATGTGTAAAAGTCGCGCTACAGACGCCGTCCTGGCCGCATAATCACCACCTTGCTGATCCGTAATGAGACTGTTTTCAGGGAATAAAACCAAGTATTTCTCGTCAGTCGCTATTTGAAACACAGTGCAACGCTTCAGAGGTTGACTCACGCCAATTTGGAAATCGCAAAGATACCAAATCAGTAACTTTATGGCCGTAGAAAGTGGAACTCAGATGCCAGCGGTTAGAAGGAGTGGATGCAGGTCAATTCAAAACAAAGTCCATTCACAAATATCTTGATTCAAAGCACACATTCTTAGCACACATTCTCCAACGTTGTGAAGTGTCTGGGCTGGTTTCCATTCAAAAAGGTGCAGTTTGAAAGATATGCTGGGACATGAGTTGAGGTGGATAAAAACGGACTTTTCATTTTTTTCATTTTTCATTTAACTTTTATTTATCCTCGAGAGACCAATTGAGGGGTGACCCTCATTTACAATGACGTCAAGTTCATTTTCACTTGAGTTCACTTGATTTAAGACAAAGAACTGAAGCCTGCATCAGACCAGGTCGGCCAACCTAGTTTTCCAAATTCCATATCACACCTAACTTCTCTGCATGTGTGGGTCCTTTTTAAACCCCAACATGTGATGTCCTGGTTGGTCAGTCTCTAGATCTGCCCTTAATCATCCTGATTGGTGAATTCTGACTATCTGGACACAGCCTACTTTTTTAACACCTTCGTCATACTATACTATGTTTAAAGCATCATCCCACTGACCTGTATGTCCTGACCATAGATAGTATGTCCTGACGCCATAAATTGATCTAAAGAGGGTCGCCTGGATGTCGGGCCGGGCTCCTTACAGAAACAATGCTGGACAGCTCCAATAAATTAACCATAAGCTCTTTACGCTTATCTGAGTTTGTGCTGATGCAACTCAGATGCACAAATAGATTCAGATGCATCTCTAGTTTAGGCTCGTAGAAAGACGCATTCCTCTAAGCGTATAAATCTTCCTGATTGCTCCTAAATGTACATTCCAAACTTTACATTCCGTGTAACAGCTATTCCTGGCTTCCTTTATGGTTAATTCTGTATGTAATTAAGCAATCTCTTAGTCATAACGTTAGAGAGGGCCTACTACAGTTGCAATACTGTTTCAAACATTTTGTAAATGTCTAGAAGCTATTCTTTAATTCGGCGATCATCTTACTAGTAAATAAGCACTGCAAAGATTAATTTAAGAAATGTTTAGTTAAAAGTCGCCTGTTTCGCCAGTTAATGAAAGGCAGCTGATTAAGGATGCACGTGTATCTCATATATTTGAATCTAGCTCAGTAACAGTTCTACCACAACAACTTATAACACAATCGGAAACGTTAAAAAATACAAAAACAACAGAATTAATACTTTAAAACTACAAACGTTTGAGGCAAGAGGGTCCGCTCTTCCGTCCGTCTTCTGTTGTGTGTTTAGGGAGTTTTACACCGACGTCAAACCACAGCGAATAACAAAGGTTCCGCTTGTAAAATGGTACAATTAACAACATAGCAGTTTATTGTAATAACCTTCAGAATAGTGCTAACAATGATTGTGGAAAGTTTGCTTGATGTACGTGCTTTAGAAGTTGAGATTTCTGCTTTAGAGTATTGAAAAAAAAAACTACTGTTGAGATAATGGCCGTTACATATGGTTGTATAGGAGAAATATACAGACGCAAAAAGACAAGGTTTAGTCGAATAAATGCAGGAGAAATATAGCCTACAGACGCATACAGACAAGGTTTAGTAAAAAATAAAATAAAAACCTATATCTACATTTTAATTTTCGATTTATACTAGTATGAAAGAAGACATGTCATGTAAGTAAAATAGGCAAAAATCGCAAAATTGACCAGTGCTTGAAAAAACAATGTTTTTGCCGGGCTGTGTCTTCTCTTAATGTAAAAAATAAAGCCTTAACTTGTGTTAAAATGTCTTCAATCGATCTTATAATGCTTGAAAACAGCGGGACAGTCAAGATTTTACAGTAGAGAAAGTCACAGAAGTCACACAGTGATTGCAGCACTTAACAACGTAAAGATTTATTTAAGATCTCACAGATACAAAATAGCTTTTCTTTCTTTTTACATAGAATAGCATTTTTTTACTTTTTTTTTTTCTTCATTTTCTGACTTGCATGAGGTATACAACAATACATCCAGTGACTTAAGATGATCTGAATGGCACACATAGAGACAGACGAGGTGTGGTTTGTATTCTTCTGCAGGAAGGGAAGCTACAGGCCGAGCGAGCACAATGTGAAAACAATACGAATTCATCCCTCACCGCCCTGCAAAACATCTTATATGACCTGACGTCATTTAGATTAATTCCCAACGTACAATCGAGATCGTTACACTCCTCGTATTTTTGCTTCCTTCCTGAGACCAACAGCAGCACACTTTTAACAAACTTCAAACACACATGAAAAGGACAATTAAGTTTGTAGCTTTAATCTGGCTGGATTTTCATAGGTCCAAGTTAAAATCTGATGTTTAAATAGATTGTGGCTCATTTATGTACATGTTCAGGAAATACATTCAGGTTGGAAAGTGCAGTCAGAGGAGTTCTTAGACTATAAATCACTGTTATATAACTTTATTGATATCATGTAACTGAACAAAAATGGACTCATAGTAAAGGATCAAGAGGGATTTGAAAAAAAAAAAAGTTGAAGTCTATGAGGATGCTTAATTTTCCTGTTTTAAATGACCTTCTGAATGTACCTGAACACAACATGTATGTGCCACAAATCCATAAACATCAGACACATGCCTCCGTTCATCCCTTTTGACCTTAAAGTCGTCTAAAAGTTAGTTTTTATTTTTGTTTTGTTTTGTTTTTTGACATCACCATAAAGTTTGAAGGGATCACCTGGCGCGCAGATAGAGAAAGCACAGTGTCATTCTTCATCATGATAATCATCTTCATCACAGAGAGAACAGGTAAAGGTAGAGTGGGGTTCAGAGCGCGAGGGTCGGAGGTCAAAGGTTAAAGGTCATAGGCAGCGTAGTGGGTCGGTCCGGCTTCACTGGGGCAGAGCTTTCAGGATGGCGTTCACCTCCTCTGCCACGGCTGTCAGGGCGAATTCAAACTGGTCCTGGAGAGAAAAAGTGAAATGGTTACAGATTGCAGTTTGAAAGTTAAAGACCTACTTCACCGGTGGGAAAATGAAGGTGTATTGAACTCTGAGATCCTATGTACTACAAATGTGCAACATTTTTTGAAATCGGTTCATCCTAGCCTGAGAAAAGGCAGAAAGAGTGTTTTATGGTCTCACTGTCTAACCCTACATTTTTACTAGTGTGATGTCACACTAGTAAAATAGGATTAACAGGACAGGTGGGCCAAGGGAAGACTGAGGAAAGACTGAGGGAAGAAAAACCTCATTCATTATATTATAATAGTGATTTTATAATGATAGACCGCCAGTTCCGTGTTGGTGAAGTATTCCTTTAAGCTCATCTTTTCTACTCTGCCTACTCCTAGTATCCCCCTCTCCATCAATTTTTACATTAATGTCTGTATCTTGGTTGTCTTTTCTTTTCTTTGCTGTGTAAAGCGACTTTGAGTCTTAGAAAAGCGCTATATAAGTTGGATGTATTACTATTATGTTCAAGCCAGATCTTAATGACTTCTGTGAAGATTAAAATGTTTTGTTAAAAGTGTATTTTTTTAGTTGTTGTTAGAGGTTTCTAAGGTTAAAAACATAGGCACGGCAAGGCTAGTTTATTTCTATAGCACAATTCAGACGCAAGGCAATTCAAAGTGGGACAAAAAATACATTAAAAGTAAGATAAAAGCCTCCAGTTTTTCATCCTTCAGACATAGCTTGAGTTTAGGGGTTCACATATTCTTCTCTGGACGTTTGTGATGGTACAGGAAGCGTCAACAACTCCTATTTCACTGTATTTCAGGGTCATGGCTTTTTGTTGAGATGGAGTAGCAGCTAGAGACCGACCTTAGTGCGAACCATCCCGGGCCTCTGGTCTCTGACGTGCTCCAGCGTGGCAGCGATGTCGATCTCTTTCACACCTGCAGTGCAACAGGTCACACAGACACACAGAGAGACACACACACACACACACACACACACACACACACACACACACACACACACACACACACACACACACACACACACACACACACACACACACATGTTCATTATATATAGATAGATAGAGTGCCTTTGTTGTCAATGTATCATTTGAAGCGTACAACAAAATTGAACTTTCCGGCAACTTGTACAAATGTAAAAGATAAGAAATTGACTTGATTGTTGCCATTTTAAAACAAGTAAATTAAGGAATAAATCTGGATGACATTACACAGTTTAGGTAATAGAAGTGAGTCTTGTTTAAACTCAATAACACATATAATCCTTCACCTTTAGCCATGCGATTGAGAACCATGTCAATCAGGATGTAAGTCCCCGTCCGGCCTGTACCATCACTGTGGAGACAACACAATGCAAACTTTATAAATAAAAGTGATTCATTATAAAATTCAATTTTAGACAATTGTAGGCCTATATCACTTTAAATAAACAAACATATGCTTTAAGATGCAAATAAAACATCAAATCACTTGTTATTTTACA